>OZ007526.1:12904752-13246186 GCA_963931895.1 Eupithecia pulchellata | reverse complement strand
GGCATAAATTTTCGTCAATATAGAGGTACAATTGGTTTATAACCCTGTTTATTGTTGTCAGGCGTCAGTCCGCGACATGCTCTCGTGGACGGGGTCGGGCATCTCCGCGCCGATGGTGGGCGCGGACTGGGACAAGGCGCACAAGAAGGCCGCCATCGACCTGTTCCGGCTCGTGCAGATCTACATGGGCGACCGCAAGGCGCGCCCCGGCATGACGCTCAACTCCGTCGCGCAGGACATGCTGCACGCCACCGCCACCAACCAGAAGTAACTACACACGTCATACTCACACTCACACACGCTCACGACATGCTGCACGCCACCGCCACCAACCAAAAGTAACTACACACATCATACTCACACTCACACACGCTCACGACATGCTGCACGCCACCGCCACCAACCAGAAGTAACTACACACGTCATACTCACTCTCACACACGCTCACGACATGCTGCACGCCACCGCCACCAACCAAAAGTAACTACACACATCATACTCACACTCACACACGCTCACGACATGCTGCACGCCACCGCCACCAACCAGAAGTAACTACACACGTCATACTCACTCTCACACACGCTCACGACATGCTGCACGCCACCGCCACCAACCAGAAGTAACTACACACACATCATACTCACACTCACACACGCTCACGACATGCTGCACGCCACCGCCACCAACCAGAAGTAACTACACACACATCATACTCACACTCACACACGCTCACGACATGCTGCACGCCACCGCCACCAACCAGAAGTAACTACACACACATCATACTCACACTCACACACGCTCACGACATGCTGCACGCCACCGCCACCAACCAGAAGTAACTACACACGTCATACTCACTCTCACACACGCTCACGACATGCTGCACGCCACCGCCACCAACCAGAAGTAACTACACACGTCATACTCACTCTCACACACGCTCACGACATGCTGCACGCCACCGCCACCAACCAGAAGTAACTACACACACATCTTACACTCACACACGCTCACGACATGCTGCACGCCACCGCCACCAACCAGAAGTAACTACACACGTCATACTCACTCTCACACACGCTCACGACATGCTGCACGCCACCGCCACCAACCAGAAGTAACTACACACACATCATACTCACACTCACACACGCTCACGACATGCTGCACGCCACCGCCACCAACCAGAAGTAACTACACACACATCATACTCACACTCACACAGACTTCTTACTGTCAGATTGTGAAAGTTGCACAGTGTGTGACAAGCCGTGACGATTCGCTTTAAATTAATAATAAATATTTTTTTTCAGGCAACATAACAACAGTTAAAATACTTATTCTAGGGCCCAGAAAACATACATACAAATATAAAAAGTCTAAATAACTAAATAGTACACAATGCGTGTGACCCATCTCTAAATATCTATCTAAATATCCGACTGAAACATTTATCCCATGATTATTATTTTTTCCAAAATGTATGATTATGTATGACAGTCAATTAGTCATACCATTAAGGGTCTTTTGTTGTCTTGCGTATTTCTGCCCACGCGCGGATCTAGCCTGCGTGCGTGTAGCACGCTCCAGACAATTCTTGTGCCCGTTAGAACTACAAACATGAAAGTATAGGTTTCGTCTGGCCAGATCGCAGGCGGAAATCCGCATGACAGGAAAAATCCCTTAGGACTCGCCAGTCGAATCTCTGATTATAATTCTTCCACAAAATAACGTAACTTCTTGAAAACTTCGGAAATCCGCATGACAGGAAAAGATTCCACAGAGCTCGGAAAATCGAATGTCTGATATCATCCATCCACAAAATAATGTAACTTGAACGTTTCCTCCAGGCTACAAGACGAGTTATACGTCCAGCTATGCAGACAGACCACCGAGAATCCCCTGCGAGATTCCCTCCTCCGCGGCTGGGAGCTGCTGGCAGTGTGTCTGGCGTTCGTGCCTCCGTCGCCGGCGTTCCAACCAGCACTCACCAACTACGTCAACCGGCACCGCGACCCGGCCTTCGCTGATGCCTTTCCAGAGGTAGACCGCTGATACCACTCCGAAAAACTTTACACCAAGCAAGCTCTGAAAATACAATAATGCTTAGTAATAAAGGTCAAAATACATTAGTCTATCCTGGGTAAAATAGACAGGCAAATTAATAAAGTTCAGCTTTTTGCGTCGAAATAGAGAACATTTCTTTGTACACTATGCAACCTGTTAGTGCACTAACGCGCTAAAGGTGTAAAACCAAGGATATATATGCTGGAAATTACAACATCTTTTATAGATCAAGAGTTCAAGCAAGACACTTTGGGTCGCTAATTCGTTGGAGTAAGTAGGTCTTTTACTTTGACCAATGGAAATAAATAAGTCGACCTAATGAGCACCGTAGCGCCCTATCTTCAGTTGGAAATAGCACTTTGATTTGTCTAAGATATTAATTTATTGAAATCTGAAATCTAAATTCACCAGCAAGCTCAGTCTCAGATTGTCATCCCACGTGGCTCAACTAAGATTACCTAGGTGCGTTATCCCAACGATTCCCCAGGTTTATTCTGGTTCTTTTTAGACCTCCCTAATAGAAAGTCCATTAATTTTACCCCGTATGTTCTGAAGTTTATAATGTTTCCTTCCCAGGTTGGCAGATGGCCTATCCATGTCCAAGTGTCCCATTACGCGGGTGTTGCGTGTAAGCGGTTAGAACGAATTGGCGTCGGAGGCAAACGGCAGCCGAAGAAACCTACCACGGAAGATATCGATCAAGCTAGGGTGAGTCGCATTAGGTGTGCCTGTAATGATAGCAGTACAATACCTCTATATTCAATAAATAATTAAATATGGCACAGAATCGAACACAGAAAGGACTTCTAAAATATCTTGTAAGTTCCATTAAATAGCCATAATTTTTCTTCCTTAACATCAGTTAAACACATTTAACATGAAAAAATATTTATTTTTTGCTATAAGTAGAATCATCTTATGCAGGGTAAGAAACGACTGTGCATGTGACAAACCGCTGAATATGACGCGTTGTTCAAACCGAGCTGATACTTATTAGTAATGATGACCGATACTAATGACTGTAAAGTAATGGAATGTGTGAAAGTTAGACCGAGGAGAAAAATATTTTCGAGATAAAAAGTAATATATTAATACTGGATCAGAATTACATCTATAAAAAAAATTCAGCCGAATCTGTTATTAGTTTGGCGTGAAGAGATGCTTTCGCATTTACGATGGCCCTTTTTCAACAGATACAAATATTCCGTCAATCAATGTTCGGCAACACATTATCCGAGGTGATGGCGCTACAGAAAGAACGGTTTCCGAACCGACAGCTGCCATGGGTGCAAGTCGCGTTGTCGCAGCAAATACTGGCGCTGAACGGGAAAGAGACGGAAGGGATATTCAGAGTGTCGGCCGATGTCGACGAGGTCAATGCACTCAAGGCGAAGATAGATAATTGGGAACTGCCTGATGCCTCTACATTGACTGGTGAGTTTACTTTGAATTTTTGATTAGAATGTCTTAGATAACTTCGCCCACTACTGGGTATGGGCCTCAAAACTTCAGTGCCTCTCCGCATGGTCCTGGAAGAGATTCGTATGATATGCTATTGTTAACAAATAAAATAAAAATGGATCCCTCCTAGACTAGACCTAGGGATCGATTCCCAGAAGTCAAGCTAATATCTGATTTAGTTAGGTTCATTCGATTAGAATAAATTTTGGCTGTATTCGCAAAGTAATTTAAGTCATCATATCCACAAGCAAATACAGGTATAAAAAGCTTGATCTAAGTTCAGTGAAAGATTAAATCGCTGTTGAAAATGGTGGTGTTGCCCTAGTAAGTGACTCATCTACCTTATTCATTCTGTTTAATATATTAATTCATATAAAAACAGTCAAAACGCTGGTGCGACACCTTCACTGCAATCATACACTATATTAAATAACAAATTGCTTTATTTCCTATTTACAGACTCTAAGACACGTAACCAAATTACAATTACATAAGTCTTACATTACTAGTAGTGATGATGATTTTGACATTGTTACTGTATGTCTAGACGCCCACGCGCCAGCCAGCCTGCTAAAGCTCTGGTACCGCGAGCTGTACTCTCCACTCATCCCGGACGCGCTTTACCCGGCCTGCGTCGCGGCCGGCGGGGACTTCGCGGCCTGCGGGCGCGCGCTGCAACGCCTGCCACCTATCAACAGGCTGGTTAGTACTATACTCTCCCCTCATCAACGCCTGCCACCTATCAACAGGCTGGTTAGTACTATACTCTCTCCTTATCCCGAACGCGCTCATATCTGTATTATAAATGGGAGCTATAGTATTTAAGAAAAGTCAGCTGTCATGTAGGTATCTCTTCCCAAACGTGCCTATTTCGTATATATAATTAGTTTTTTCTGAAATTTGTTTTCCTTATTGAGTGGCTAAAACTTCCTTATCTCAATAATCAATAAATATTTGTATAATTAATTTATATTTTTATTCTAGGTACTAACATATTTAATAAGCTTCCTGCAACAATTCACGGCGCCGGAAGTGGTGCTAGCTACAAAGATGGACTCTGCAAACCTCGCGATGGTGTTCGCGCCCAACTGCCTCCGATGCACCTCATCCGACCCTCGGGTCATCCTAGAAAACGCACGTAAAGAGATGACCTTTCTCAAAACACTCATCACAAATCTTGATACCTCGCACGTCCGAGATCTGCTGTGACGGAATCTCAACAACAATCTGGACATCAGCATCAACTGAGTGAATAGATAGAAGATGTACGCATTATTACCACCGCACTGTGACGTGTCGTGCTGTCGGTCTAGTCCATATGTCGCGATCCGAATTTACTAACGTACGACTCACGCGGTACGGGTATTCCATGTCTTTTCTCTATTGTTTGACATTCTTGTATATTTTTTGTATTTTTGTACGCTATTTTTAATTTTGGTTTAATCCAAAGATATTCAAATATGTGATTTTAATTATTATAAGCTTTACAAATGTAGCTCGTTTATGAATCGCGTTATTTCGTTGGAAGTGTAGTGTTTGGGTGGCTTTTATTTAATAAAATTACTTCCTACTATTGTTTATCAACTTTTTATATTTCCATTTTGAGTTGTTGATCTGAAAATAGCTTTGTGTCGTGTGAACGTTGCTTTCCGCAAAACGACAAGACTATTCAAATAGGATGTTCGATAAACTTTAATTACTAACTAGCAATATTATTATCACAAACATGTATTGCCCGTTGAAAAGTATGCTTTGATTACGTAATCAATCATAGTCTAATGCATTACATCACACAAAGAGTAAAGTATTATTTATAGGTATAAGAATTAGTTAAATTCAAACGGTATTTACCGGGACTCAAAACTTTTTCAAATCTGTTATAATATTGAAAAGTTAATTAAGAAAAAAATATCTTATAACGATGCTTCGAAACTGATCTAAATAAAAAGTTACTACTTATATAATTATATCAGCTTTAAAGTAAGAAAAGCTTTTATCAAAATGTTATTATATAAAATGATGATTATAATAGAAAAGAAACTAGATCCAGTATTTTTAAAAGCACATGAGTATATACAGACTTACATTATGTACTGTTGTAAAATTCATATTAATTTCGTTGTAGCATACGTAATTCTGTTTTAGCTAAAACTTATCATTTAGAGGGAGCTTACACAATCTGATGGCAACACACATTATTTATTAAAGTATTAAAAACTCATGCGCAACTTACTTTATTGTCAGATGTCACATTAAAATTATATTGGATCTTATTCATTCAGGTACGAACAGTTATGAACAGTTGAAATGTATTATCTATTCTAAAGTGTAATGAAAACCTAGAAAACGATATCTAAAGCCAAAACCGCACACACATGGCCTTCAAGTATATCTTTACATATATGAAATTGTTACAAAATTTATGTAAATTATATGAATAGAAATACATAAGAAGCGACTTAAAAAGTATATTTTTCTTCAGTATTTATGTCACTGTTGCATTCTGCTAATTGCAATTTATTAATAACAAATGAAATCTGCCTTTTTATAGCATAAAATATGATATTTATGTAAATAAGTTACTAGTATTAGATTTATATCAATTATATTTTTTTACTACCAGGAATATTATGTGTATGTGCATCTAACTAATAACCATAAATGAATTGTTATATAGCTCTGGTCACACATGCTATCCAGTCGTCTCTACCTCTATACGATTAAATGTTTTTTTTATAACGGGAAAAGAACCTTCCTACCTAAGGTGGTAGGAAGGTTGTGCTCCTTATCCAAAATGGGGCGGTTACTATTTTAACTAACTTCAAAAAAGGAGGAGGTGCTCAATTCGGCTCTATGTTTTGTTTTTATGTATGTGTCGCCGCGTATCCGAACATCGAAACAGTGATTTCCAACCGTGTTTATAGTGTACTAGCGGTCCGCCCCGGCTTCGCACGGGTATTAAACAAAAATTTTAGAAATTATACACACTAACACGATGGGTTTCACAGTTTTCATACGGATCCCTTACTTTTTTTAACAGTATTGGGATTTTTGACATTGACTCGACACTCCATAACTGACACTGGCCGTAGAGAAAAAGCAAGCACCGTGCGCTATATAGGTATTCAACCTTTTTTTCTATTCTGACCCGCCATAATAGAAAAAGAGGTTGAATATACAGCGCACAGTTCAATTATTGAATTTTTCATGCGGATCCCTAACTTTTTTGAAAATATTATATAGCCTATGTTCATCACGGAAAATTTAGGATTCTAATGGTGAAAGAATTTTTCAAATCGGTCCCGTAGTTTCAGAGCCTATTCAATTCAAACAAACAAACAAACAAACAAACAAACAAACATACAACAAACAATCAAATCTTTCCTCTTTATAATATTTTATAGTGTATAAATTCAATATACCTAGCGACAATTTGCTTGCAACCCTTGGAATCTTTAATTTTGGAACCTACCATCTACCTATCTAAGTAGCCGAAACCGTATGTACAGTGCGCGTCAGAATTAAGTACCCCCCTTGTCTACATAATATTAACGACTACTTCGAATTCCCTTGTTACTTATCACAAATTTTCACATGCAAAAATTTACGCCGCCGCTTAGGATCGAACCACCCACCAAAGTCTGAAATTCCCAACAATAACAACTTTTGTGTCCCACATACATTGAGATAGGGGGGTACTTATATGTGACGCGCACTGTACATACATGTTGCTTGATATCTCGGCCAATGGTTAACCGATATTGCTGATTCTTTCACAAATGTATAGATAATGGTCCCGAGGTGGCCCGTGATGGATTTGTATTTATTTATTAACTTAAACAGGCCATATATTAAACCAATACATTTGATTAAATCGCGCTTTCAATGTGTTCCAGTTTTAAAATCATTTCAAAGACTTTTGCTACAGTAAATAATATTTAGAAATTATAGGCTATTTTTGAGTTTTTTTTAAACATTAATTACCTTTGCTGTTTTTTGACGCATCTAACTAATATTTCGTCATCGTTCACTGAACACCACCATACAAATACTCTTTACCTATTGGTAATAATTGGAGCTGTCTGACCAAGCTTCGATTTTGTGTGAATGTTGAGAATAAGTTCAGAATATATGTAACATAAGATTTAATTTATATCGGAGTCTCAAACTATTCAAGATCAAAATTTACAGCCAGTGTCAAAATACCTTTAGTTACCGTTTATATTCTTGTAACTTTAGTGTATTCAAAATTTTGACTACCTATTTATTCAAGGTTTTTTACTTGGGCTTGCTTTCATTGCATTCAGGACAGATTTAGTTTAGTTGTGCTTCTTGGATAAAGAGATAATAATTCTGTATAATTCCTGTATAAGTAACATTGAGAGCACAATCAGTAGGTAGGTATTATCTTTAAAAAAAATCTGAGGATCTGGTAGAGGCTACATGCCAGTTTTAATCAGTGCTTTGTTTTTGTAAATCTCCGTCTAATCTTTGGTAGCTTAGCTAGTTCTAGGCGATTTCATCCGATTTCTGTAGTTACGCTCTCATTTCCCAGATTATTGTTTATCTAGCCCGAACCTAGAACTTACCTTTTTCTTAAAAGAAAATGCTACGATAGGTATAATATAGTGTCTTGTAAAGAGGACTCTAACCAACTATTGTAAAGCCGCTGTATAGTGCTTGTAAATATTCCTTAGCTGTAATCCTTTGTACAACATGCCTACTTGTTTTACGATTACGTATTATATGCCTATGATGTTCATAATGTAGATTCAGTGTATCTTATACGATCAGAGAAATAAACTTCTGATTATCCAGTGGATAAGCAAATACCACATTTTGTTTGATTTCCTCAAATAGATAACATAAAGCTTGGCGCAGATTTGAACGGCGCCACTGCTGCACAGCCCGAAAATGTGCATTCAAAATGGGCTCAAGTTTATATGTGCACAGATAACATAATACTTGTAGTATGGGTACATTTTACAGTGACGGCATAAAAGGCCGACGGAGCTTTGGCAAAAGAGAATAAAACCACTACGTTCTACTTTAGCTCCGTCGGCTTTTTTATGCCGTGGCTAAGTAATTATATTCTTAAACTATCGTAGGTTGAAGAATTTAGTAAGGATGGAAGCGGGTTAATTACTATTAACTTCCATTGGTGCTTACATGCGTAATTAATTATGTCACTGTAAAATGGACACGAAGATAGTAATGCCAGTACTATCTTCACACTTACAATAAGTTACACTTACAACTTTTGTAAGTCCGTAATGCCGTGAGAGAGAATATGATTGTAAATAAAAACAGTTAAGATTTGACGGTAAAGTTTTATTAAATAAATTGTCGGTTCATTTACAACGGCTCTAAGAAAATAGCATTTCGGTTTATTTATAACATTCTTAAAAACGCAGTCTGAGAAAGTTCTTAGAAAATGGCCTAGTTCTAAATAACTGAAGATGAATAATAAAACAGTAATATTAAAAAAAAAAAACCTTATTCATAATTTAGTAACACTTCAATTGTTCATGTTTAAGTTAGACGAGGCCTATATAAGTATTATGAATAAGAGCGCTTGTAGACGTCCGTTTTTTTGCCGGATTCGCGGTGGTGTATGAATTATAATGAATGTGTGTACATGCACCGGACATCGGTCCGGCGAACAATTTACGCCGGATGCACCACCGCTTCCCCTCGGCGCGACGGACACCGGTCCGGTGTAAGAAAGGGCGGTCATCCACGCCAGTGTATTGGTGCGTGTTGACGCTGCCGGACGTATTGCCTGTTTTCTGTTAATTGAGTGCCGTCTACCTGCGTTTTCACGCAGGTTACGCATATAGACGGCAGTCCATCCATCCGGTAAAAAAAATATGTATACCAGGATAGCCGTTTATTGACGGTCCGTTATCCGGTGAAAAAAACGGACGTCTACAAGCGCTCTAAGGCTGCAAAACAGTAATTACAGAACCACAAATTTCGTTGGGGCTCAATTTTTATCTTAAAAATATTTTATATTTCTGCTGATTGCCTAATAATAACTATAACCTGCTTACTAAGAAATGTTACTTAATTTAAAATTGGTAAGGCAGTATTCCATCAAAAGAATAAAACAATGGTTTTAAGAAACACCAATATAAATACGGCACGAATAAGAAGGGAGAGTGAGAATGGTTCATTAGATAAGCAACGTTAAAATAAGTTAGGCTACAAAAAAAAAATTTACTATCGCGGGTTCATAAATGAGGAAATGACAAAAAAATACCATGCACAAGGCACGTAGAGTCAGTAAATAAGTAGCTCCAAAATTCATCCCTCAAGGGTGTTTTATAGTGTGCGTTCGCCCAGCAAAAAGTATCGTCTTTTCAAGAATCGAATGATGCAGATAATTTGTGCCCTATGTCGTGTAAATGTGCCCAAAATTTTAAATTTGTGCCCCCAAGGGCTGCAGAGTTATTTAGGAAAATCTGATTTTGCTGCACGAACGTTCGCCCAGCAAAACTTTTTTTAAAAAAAGGGTATAGCTGTATTTTAAATATGCAAAAAGATAGCTTAAATACTAGTGTAAATGTGCCGTAAAAGCAAAATTTGTGCCCCTAAAGGTTTTAGAGATATTTAGTTTTTTGCTGGGCGAACGTTTTGGTGATTTCTATATCTCGGAAACGGCTGAACGCACAGTCATAATTTTTTGTTCCTACAGATACGGTAAATTTGTGCCATTTGTGCCGTAATTTTCATTAACATGAGTAGCATGGTTCAGGAGCTATTATTGTTTTTCCTAGAAAACGGAAAAATGCTCTGGCTCTCGAATGAACAAGACCATCGACTTCACGTTGGTGCCGACTGGTACCCATTATATATTCACACGATCCTGTAAAGTTTCACCGGCCTACTACTTATAATAGACGAGTTATTAACGATTTTGTCTTTTTTTTGAGGTTATTTTGAGTGAAATTACTTAGGATACGAAAACACTAGTTTCCTGTGAGCTGGCTTATTACATGCTTCTACAATAATTTGAGCCCTATTTTAAGAATACGTATGCAAAAAATCATCTTTGTATACCCAATACTTTAGACAATAATGGTAAAATACCATTCGAAGTATTTTTGGTAGATAACCAGACCAAATTCGAATGAACATTAAAAAGCGGCCGTACGATACTACAAGCTATCCTTCCTTACTTGGTGGCGTTGTAATGAAATTTAAGTAGTACAGATGCGTACAGAATTGTTAAGTAGAAAATAATATTTATGTCACGAAAAATATTTTACATGAAATAAAATGTGAATTATTTTGTTTTTAATAATCTTACTATTATAATAAATGGGAAAGTCTGTGTGAATGTTCGTTATAAGTACCTAGGTAATCTTTGTGACTACTTAAGTGATTTAAATGAAATTTCGTAGGTAGGTAGGTAGATAGTTTAGGACCTAGAGTAGGATTAAATAGGCTAAAATTTGGAAATTTTAACCTCTGAGGGGGTTAAATATGGTGGTAAGGGTTGTATGGAAAATAATTTTTACTTGATTCGATTCACTCAAAACTCGGTATAAATGAACTATGGACTGAATAATTAAACATGTAGGTATTTTTACACAACCCCTAGGGGGTGTGCAATAAATTTCTGAAATTTATACGAAAAAAAACTGGTTCGCGGGCAAAGCTGCGGGGTGCATCTAGTACACTATAATTTGTAATGTAGGTATTACTAAAAATAAATTGTCCGGAGACAACGGCACATCAGTGACCTGTTGAGATAATAATGAATGAATGATTTAACACCAAATACCTATAGGTACAACTTGACATCTGATCTAGCTTGATGTGCCGTTGACAGTATAGGTATTTGTTTTTTTTTAGAAGGTAAGTAATAAGATAACAAAACAGTATTGTTCTTTTTTTACATTGATTTATTTTTTATAGACAAATAACAATGAATATGCTATTGTAAATTACAATAACCCGAGAGGCAGGCAGACTCAAAAACAAATTACTTATGGGTGCGTGCGATAAGGATGTGTGTGTGTGTGCATTCGAAGAGCACACACAACGGTCGTCGGTCACTCCGAGTTGAATATTGTATTTACTTATCAATTTGTAGAGCGTGTTGGCAAATACTTAGGTACCTACCATTATAATATTGGTACCTATGAAAAGGTTGGCTCGTTATGATTTAGCAAACAAACAAACCAGCCTACTAATTATTTATTCGCAAAAGAGCCGTGGATTATTTTCTTACAGGGGATACTCTTTAGGATTATCAGATAAAAAACATATGTAGGTACAGGTATGCCTACGTATAGGTACTTACTAAGTAGGTACCTACTTAATTATTTATTGAAAAGAGCATTTTCATCATATTATATTCATCATTTTTCATTATTCATCATCAAAAGTATATTTTTAAAATGACAATTCCACTTTTGTACGCAACGTTCTCTAAACACTAAATATTATCATGACGATTTAAGAAGGATAGCTTGTAGTATCGTACGGCCGCTTTTTAATGTTCATTCGAATTTGGTCTGGTTATCTACCAAAAATACTTCGAATGGTATTTTATCATTATTGTCTAAAGTATTAGGTATACAAAGATGATTTTTTGCATACGTATTCTTAAAATAGGGCTCAAATTATTGTAGAAGCATGTAATAAGCCAGCTCACAGGAAACTAGTGTTTTCGTATCCTAAGTAATTTCACTCAAAATAACCTCAAAAAAAAGACAAAATCGTTAATAACTCGTCTATTATAAGTAGTAGGCCGGTGAAACTTTACAGGATCGTGTGAATATATAATGGGTACCAGTCGGCACCAACGTGAAGTCGATGGTCTTGTTCATTCGAGAGCCAGAGCATTTTTCCGTTTTCTAGGAAAAACAATAATAGCTCCTGAACCATGCTACTCATGTTAATGAAAATTACGGCACAAATGGCACAAATTTACCGTATCTGTAGGAACAAAAAATTATGACTGTGCGTTCAGCCGTTTCCGAGATATAGAAATCACCAAAACGTTCGCCCAGCAAAAAACTAAATATCTCTAAAACCTTTAGGGGCACAAATTTTGCTTTTACGGCACATTTACACTAGTATGTAAGCTATCTTTTTGCATATTTAAAATACAGCTATACCCTTTTTTTAAAAAAAGTTTTGCTGGGCGAACGTTCGTGCAGCAAAATCAGATTTTCCTAAATAACTCTGCAGCCCTTGGGGGCACAAATTTAAAATTTTGGGCACATTTACACGACATAGGGCACAAATTATCTGCATCATTCGATTCTTGAAAAGACGATACTTTTTGCTGGGCGAACGCACACGTTTTATAAATAGGTACTTCTCGATTTACTAAAGTAGCTTAAACGAAGGTGTACTGTTTTTTCTTTTGTTTACAAAGTACCTTCCTATATGATTCTGGTCGGAAAACACAGTAACTGGTTTCGTATTCAACTGAACACGTAACGGCTATTTTACCATTTAGTCTCTGTTCTCTCGTCTCTCACCATCATTTAGAAAAGGATAGCAAAACTATATTTTATAAAAAAATTACATTTGAAGTAATTTTGCCGAGTGAATCGACTCAACTATTTTCTTTAGTTCGTGCGGGTACAAATATTTCTAAAATCAAATAGGTACACTCGGTACAAAAAATATATTGAAGTTACGGGAGGATACTTACAAAACTTTTAATATAATACAGTAACAAGAAATATTGATATAAAAAGTAATCAATCACAATTTAGAACAGTAACTTGGAACAAAGCAGATATCAAAATAACTTATATGTAATAGTTACAATTTGTGCTATATTTCAGTTTTGTGCACTTGCTCACGAAGTTCCGTTAAATATAACAGTTCGTATTATATACACTTTAAAACTATTAATTTGTCGAAACAAAAAATATTACAAAACGTATCCACTCAGTATACACACCATTATAGTTATTTTATAATCTACACAGCAGTTTCTAAGTTCAGAGGTTTTGTATGCAAATAGGTGTGCGTGCAAGCATAGGTAAAAAGTAATAATCTAGTCAGCCTCTTGGAAAGCATAAGTTATCAGCAAATTAAATAATGTTTCACAACATATCAGAATAAAAGTGTTGATCAATCCTAGCCCAAGGACAAAACCGGTGCAAAACATAAGTAACGGATTTTGCCGCCAAAACCTCTTTAAATGTTTAACTCAATTGTCAAGCTTTAACGCGGTTCTTTAATTTGAGATATGCGAGCTTTATATGCAACTTATTTTATGTAGTCAAACACAATGTCAAAAACTTAAAACAAGATAATTTTACAAGAAATTCAAAATACTTTCACTATAAATACTTTCGTAGCTTGACGAATTCATAATGAATGTTAGCGGGCTAAACGTTATAATTCCAACACAAACTAGATTCCTATTTAACCCCACAATCATAATGAAAAACGGCGAAGTCTATATATAATTTGAAGCACAACATTAGAACGGCTGCGTTATTTTTATTTATGATAACTCTCTGACCAAAACTGCAAACATTTTATGAGAATCGGTCTATCCGTTCGGGAGGAATGATGCCACAATCAGACACTTCCAACTTATCACACCTCTAATTTACGATACTTGGGTTAAAACTCGCACTTTGTACCCAGATAATGAAACAAGATTATTTGCAAGACATTGGGACTTTGACCTTTAGCTCACAGCTAAATATAAAATAGACTAAAATAGCGGTTTTCAAGGCTATAAGTAATTTGCCTTTTTATCCGTTGGTCGATCGTCTCATACGAACAATAATCTCTAATTAAATATGATTACATACAATTATCTCTAGATTTATTGCTCTTTCATGTATCCGCAAGTTCACCAAACAATAAAACGATAAGATAAATACTGAGTTTACATCATTTTTACAAGTAACAAAAGAACAATCAACAAATATAAAATATGTTAGGTGTGTATCAATATTTCAAAAAGATAATTACATAAATAGTCAATTTGTTTAAAAGTTAAATACCAAAATGTTCTGTTTACATCATTTTCATTAGAATCACAAATGGATAACACTGTACACACAACAATCACCCTAACTTAACTAATAATCAACTGTACATGGTATCAAATAAACGATTTTGATTTTTTTGAAAAAAAAAAAAAAAAAAAACTACTACCAATTTCGTCTGACATCTAATACTTGTACTAACAATACAGTACATTCATAAAGTTACAACAAATTGTTTCATACAAAATCTAATTACATGTTGTAATTTTATTCAAAAATATAGTTGGGCAAAACACGCAACTGTTGGCCCTTAACCAAGTATTGGGCATTTATTCTGAGAGGCAACTTTTGGTCTCAAGGTGTTGGTGATAAAACAATATGCAATAGTTTTTCCTGTTCTAATCGAAGATAGTAATGCCAGTACTATCTTCACACTTACAACAAGTTAGACTTACAACTTTTGTAAGTCCGTAATGCCGTGAGAGAGAATATGATTGTAAATAAAAACAGTTAAGATTTGACGGTAAAGTTTTATTAAATAAATTGTCGGTTCATTTACAACGGCTCTAAGAAAATAGCATTTCGGTTTATTTATAACATTCTTAAAACGCAGTCTGAGAAAGTTCTTAGAAAATGGCCTAGTTCTAAATAACTGAAGATAAATAATAAAACAGTAATATAAAAAAAAAACCTTAACCATAATTTAGTAACACTTCAATTGTTCATGTTTAAGTTAGACGAGGCCTATATAAGTATTATGAATAAGGCTGCAAAACAGTAATTAATTACAGAACCACAAATTTTATTGGGGCTAAATTTTTATCTTAAAAATATTTTTATTTCTGCTGTTTGCCTAATAATAACTATAACCTGCTTTCTAAGAAATGTTACTTAATTTAAAATTGGTAAGGCAGTATTCCATCAAAAGAATAAAACAATGGTTTTAAGAAACACCAATATAAATACGGCACGAATAAGAAGGGAGAGTGAGTATGGTTCATTAGATAAACAACGTTAAAATAAGTTAAGGCTACAAAAAAAACTTTACTATCGCGGGTTCATAAATGAGGAAATGACAAAAAAATACCATGCACAAGGCACGTAGAGTCAGTAAAGATAGTAAATAAGTAGCTCCAAAATTCATCCCTCAAGGGTGTTTTATAAATAGGTACTTCTCGATTTACTAAAGAAGCTTAAACGAAGGTGTACTGTTTTTTCTTTAGTTTACAAAGTACCTTCCTATATGATTCTGGTCGGAAAACACAGTAACTGGTTTCGTATTCAACTGAACACGTAACGGCTATTTTACCATTTAGTCTCTGTTCTCTCGTCTCTCACCATCATTTAGAAAAGGATAGCAAAACTATATTTTATAAAAATTTTACATTTGAAGTAATTTTGCCGAGAGAATCGACTCAACTATTTTCTTTAGTTCGTGCGGGTACAAATGTTTCTAAAATCAAATAGGTACAAAAAATATATTGAAGTTACGGGAGGATACTTACAAAACTTTTAATATAATACAGTAACAAGAAATATTGATATAAAAAGTAATCAATCACAATTTAGAACAGTAACTTGGAGATATCAAAATAACTTATATGTAATAGTTACAATTTGTGCTATATTTCAGTTTTGTGCACTTGCTCACGAAGTTCCGTTAAATATAACAGTTCGTATTATATACACTTTAAAACTATTAATTTGTCGAAACAAAAAATATTACAAAACGTATCCACTCAGTATACACACCATTATAGTTATTTTATAATCTACACAGCAGTTTCTAAGTTCAGAGGTTTTGTATACAAATAGGTGTGCGTGCAAGCATAGGTAAAAAGTAATAATCTAGTCAGCCTCTTGAAAAGCATAAGTTATCAGCAAAGTAAATAATGTTTCACAACATATCAGAATAAAAGTGTTGATCAATCCTAGCCCAAGGACAAAACCGGTGCAAAACATAAGTAACGGATTTTGCCGCCAAAACCTCTTTAAATGTTTAACTCAATTGTCAAGCTTTAACGCGGTTCTTTAATTTGAGATATGCGAGCTTTATATGCAACTTATTTTATGTAGTCAAACACAATGTCAAAAACTTAAAACAAGATAATTTTACAAGAAATTCAAAATACTTTCACTATAAATACTTTCGTAGCTTGACGAATTCATAATGAATGTTAGCGGGCTAAACGTTATAATTCCAACACAAACTAGATTCCTATTTAACCCCACAATCATAATGAAAAACGGCGAAGTCTATATATAATTTGAAGCACAACATTAGAACGGCTGCGTTATTTTTATTTATGATAACTCTCTGACCAAAACTGCAAACATTTTATGAGAATCGGTCTATCCGTTCGGGAGGAATGATGCCACAATCAGACACTTCCAACTTATCACACCTCTAATTTACGATACTTGGGTTAAAACTCGCACTTTGTACCCAGATAATGAAACAAGATTATTTGCAAGACATTGGGACTTTGACCTTTAGCTCACAGCTAAATATAAAATAGACTAAAATAGCGGTTTTCAAGGCTATAAGTAATTTGCCTTTTTATCCGTTCGTCGATCGTCTCATACGAACAATAATCTCTAATTAAATATGATTACATACAATTATCTCTAGATTTATTGCTCTTTCATGTATCCGCAAGTTCACCAAACAATAAAACGATAAGATAAATACTGAGTTTACATCATTTTTACAAGTAACAAAAGAACAATCAACAAATATAAAATATGTTAGGTGTGTATCAATATTTCAAAAAGATAATTACATAAATAGTCAATTTGTTTAAAAGTTAAATACCAAATGTTCTGTTTACATCATTTTCATTAGAATCACAAATGGATAACACTGTACACACAACAATCACCCTAACTTAACTAATAATCAACTGTACATGGTATCAAATAAACGATTTTGATTTTTTTGAAAAAAAAAAAAAAAAAACTACTACCAATTTCGTCTGACATCTAATACTTGTACTAACAATACAGTACATTCATAAAGTTACAACAAATTGTTTCATACAAAATCTAATTACATGTTGTAATTTTATTCAAAAATATAGTTGGGCAAAACACGCAACTGTTGGCCCTTAACCAAGTATTGGGCATTTATTCTGAGAGGCAACTTTTGGTCTCAAGGTGTTGGTGATAAAACAATATGCAATAGTTTTTCCTGTTCTAATCGTTTTTGTAAAGAACTGGTGGTAAATAGGGTTATAATATTTGGTCAAATCCGTTTTACAGAAAATAATAAATATATTTTCAATTTACCAAATAGCCAAATGATTTATCTTTTTGGCATTATGATAACATTATCTATTGGATAATTTATAGACTGCTTAGCATAAAGTCAACACCGTTAGATTAAAAACCATTGAATAGTCCCTTAAAGGGCCAATAGTTAGGTGTTTTACCGTATACGGCAGGTATGTACAATACTGTGGCAGTAGCTACTTGGCTTCGGTGCCGTAAGAGGAAGCTTGGCTGATCTTCGTCATACCGAGGGACTTTTGCAGGAGGATGAAAACTGAAAACAAAACGAAATTATTCGTTAATATCGGTAAATTTCCAATTGATATGTCTAGCTAAGTATTATTCAACAACCACGCCAGGGAAACCGCGGGCAAGGGTACATCATGAATGCTAAATTATTAAAATTACTTAAATTAATTCAGGTTAAATTTATTAAACAGTTCCTGTTAACCGAATTGTTAAATTAACTACAATCACTTGTGTGTTTATCAACGTAAGGAAATTTGAAATATTTCCTTTATCTATTTTTAACACTGACCCACGATCCAAATATCTATCTGCATATCCAGCAGAAAACTGCTAGAAAATCCCTTATATTTTTATATTTAATTTCTTGATTGATAGGTAGATTTGTATGCGGTATTTATTTGCCAGAAAAACAAATGACGTTGCAAAAGAGTATCACATTCTTTGAATTTCTAAAAAGTTTGTTCAAGGTGAAGACTTACATTACGTAAACAATTAGTAGTATAATTAGCTACCTAAAATAACAAACATATTTGAACTGGAATGAGAATCTAGTTATTTATTGTATTTTGTATTCAGAATTTCGTAAGTCAAGCTTACATTATCAGATTCAAATTCAATAACTTTATTTCTTTAGGCTTACAAAATAAGCACTTAGACAATCGTTGTAACCATGCCATTATCCATGCAAACTATATCAAATTATTAAGGCGAAAGTTTGCGTGTGTTACAACCTTCACGCTCAATCTAACGGCTGGACGGATTTCAATGAAATTCAGTCCCAGGACCAGTTTGTTCTGGGTCTACCTAACCTATATGATTATAGGCTACATTTCATCCCGGAATAGTAGTGTTCCCGTTGGTATTTAAAATTGTTGCTCGCGGGAACACCTCTAGGCGCAGCTTGATTATAAATCAGAAAGTAACTATGTCTGTTACCTAGACCTTGCCATCGAAAGGATTTTTAAGGACACTACTTGATAACCCGGAACAGCACAAGCAAAACTGGGGTCAGTCTCTACTATAAAAATATATTATTGTGTGCAACTGTATTGAGGATGTAGATTATAATTATCAATGATTAAGGATGTACATAACTCAGGTGATTCATTAAAATACTATCTTATCCAAAACACAAATAAATATAAAAATTAGTTCTTAAAATTATGTTTCTACAATAGCTAGTTTCTAAAGAAAATGAGAAAAAAATCTCTCTCCAATTTAAAAAATACTGCTTTACATACAAGATGGTTAAATAGACGGGCATTTAGGTCTATCGTCACCAATGATACCCTGAGGGTATCATCATACCTTTAATGGCATCATCAAGTGTTACACTTATATAACATACTAGCGGTCCGCCCCGGCTTCGCACGGGTATTAAACAAAAATATCCGAAATTATACACACTAACACGATGGGTTTCACAGTTTTCATACGGATCCCTTACTTTTTTAACAGCATTGCTATTTTTGACATTGACTCGACACTCCAAAACTGACACTGGCCGTAGAGAAAAAGCAAGCACCGCGCGCTATTTATTCAACTTCTTTTTCTATTCTGACGCGCCATAATAGAAAAAGAGGTTCAATATACAACGCAACGGTTCAATTATTGAATTTTCCATGCGGATCTCTAACTTTTTTGAAAATATTATATAGCCTATGTTCATCACGGAAAATTTAGGATTCTAATGGTGAACGAATTTTTCAAATCGGTCCAGTAGTTTCGGAGCCTATTCAATTCAAACAAACAAACAAACAAACAATCAAATCTTTCCTCTTTATAATATTAGTATAGATAATGTACTCACAGGCCCCGAATATAGCAACCCCAATCGAGAAGTACAGGAGCCGTCCACTCAGCAGCAACCCCAGCAAGTAATACAGCATCGGAGTCAGGGTCGCCACGGCCCAGCCGAGCGTGTTCACGAGGGAGTAGATCCGGCGCTGGTTGTCGAAGGCCTCGACTCTGGGGACTCCTGATTCCGTGAAGAAGTTACCCGTGTTCATAAATGATTCTTGCATTTTGTCCTGTAATATAAAGTTGTGGTTAGTATGTTCACACATAACGTTCACGATAAGGGAAAGTTCGCCTAGGAACGGATTCTGGCCTCTGGACAAGTGTTCAACTATAAGCGCTCCCATGTACATATATTAACTTGGGCAATAACCCCCAAATGATAAAATGCCATCAATGGCGCTCATTAGGGGAGGCCTATGTCCAGCAGTGGACTATTATAGACTGATGTTGTATGTATATTAATATTAACTAAGTAAAGTGTCAGAAATCAAGCCTGTTAACCTGTGTTTAGTAGACCCTAGGGCCTGAACCCCGAACTTTGTCTCAGTTGGCGACAATTGACAATACACTTGTTGTCTATACTAGTACTAAAAAGATGATTGATTGTTTTTTTGTTTGAATTGAATAGGCTCCCGAAACTAATGGACCGATTTGAAAAATTATTTTACTACTAGAATCCTAAAGTTTCCGTGATGAACATAGGCTATAGAATATTTTCAAAAAAGTTAGGGTTCCGTATGAAAAATACAATTTTTATTAAATACCCGTGCGAAGCCGGGGCTGACTGCTAGTTATTAAATAAACTTACTTCCTTAACTTTAAATCACAACAAGTTTATAAACAACTAGCGGCCCGCCCCGGCTTCGCACGGCTATTAAACAAAAATTTCAGAAATTATACACACTGACACGATGTGTTTCACAGTTTTCATACGGATCCCTTACTTTTTCTAACAGCATTGGGATTTTTGACATTGACTCGACACTATAACTAACACTGGCCGTAGAGAAAAAGGAAAAATCAAGCACCGTGCGCTAATATTAAACCTCTTTTTCTATTCTGACGTGCCATAATAGAAAAAGAGGTTGAATATTCAGCGCAGGGTTCAATTATTGAATTTTTCATACGGATCCCTAATTTTTTTGAAAATATTATATAGCCTATGTTCATCACGGAAAATTTAGGATTCTAATGGTGAAAGAATTTTTCAAATCGGTCCAGAAGTTTCGGAGCCTATTCAATTCAAACAAACAAACATACAAACAAACAATCAAACAATCAAATCTTTCCTCTTTATAATATTAGTATAGATTGTAAAAATTAATACCTACATATATAATTTAATTCTTTTTTTTTCATAAAATGTTTATTTTCACGATTATTTTGATTAGCAAATTATCTTTGCTAATCATAGATCATAGAGGGAGGGCGCTGCGCTCGCATAAACAACAGCTCCATGAATAAAATTCAATAAAAATTTGAATTTCACGTCTAAACAGTAAACAAAACATTGAAAGTGCCTAAGAAAGATCCAGGAACCAGTGAGAACATTATCCAGACTAAGTTAATGCTATAAAAATAATTAAACCTATAAAACAGTGAACACAAAAAGTGAGAAACATTTCTATAAAATCAACAATAAACTGAGAAACAATAGTTAAATAAGTGTGTAGACACCTATTATACACTAACAGTGAGGAAGTCCAAACACCAAAAACCAGTGAATTCCAAAAATTAATTCATCAAAAAGTGTTTGTTTGTGCTCCGTCATTATTTCTAATTTGACGGTTGTCGCAAAAATATTTATCGAACCGTTGGAAAATTCCAACCAATTCCTTATTTCGTCTAACCAGACATCGGCTCGCTGGTGTTGTCATGTAACACTCTGTGTTGAGCATTCATTTCGAAGAGGTCGCTGGTTCAAATCCCACCTATCACGTGTAACTTTTTGCTCCGGTATTTTTTTTTTTATTCATAAAGTAATCAAAATGGAAGAGCTAATGAAAGCCATTGCTGCCATCGGACTACAAATTAAAGACACAGATGCGAAACTTTCCGCAAATTGGATGATTTATATGAAAAAATTAGTTTTCTACAACCACAACTCGACGAATTAAAATTAAATCAACAGAAACAAGAGAAACGCCTAGATCATCTTGAAAAAGAAGTGAGGATCAGAAAATTGGTGTTTTTTGGTGTACCGGAGCAAGATGAAACATACTTGAACTTAGAAAACCTAATACTGAACATTTTGAACAACGATATGCAAATAAATACCAATTCAAGTGAAATTCAACACGTACGACGCATCGGCAAAAAAGGTGAGAAGCCTAGACCCATAAACGTGGCCCTCACCACTTACGGCAAGAAAATAATAATTCTTAAAAATAAGCATAAGCTTATTCAAAGTGGCTTCTATGTTAGAGAAGATTTCCCGCCAAAAATCTTACAAAAAAGAAAAGAGCTCCATGAACAGCTAGAAAAAGAAACAGAAAAGGGGAATCATGCGTTTATTAAGTACAATAAACTGATCGTACGCGAACGAAGTCCTTCATTGAAAAAAGTGCTTACTGTAGAAATTATTACAAAGAGGGCTCTGCCTGATAAAAATGGGTCTAGTACGAGCAAGAAAGTGATTCACAGAGGGACAACAAAGTACAAGATGTATAAAGAAAAAAGAAAAAACATATTGCAATACCTAACGACACATCCTAAAAGAGAACATAGCACAAATTTGCAATCAGCCCACCGCGCCCCCCTCCCTCCAGAAATTAATAAACAATAAGTAACAAAAAGAGGAGCTGAACCGGATGCTGGACAGTCTAGCTTCAGCCTCCCGATGTATCGGTCTTGGCATGAATTTGGATAAAACCAAAGTCATGATCAATGCCCACATTGATCCAAGACCGGTGATCGTACATGGCCACCTTCTCGAAATTGTTTCTGAGTACACTTACCTCGGGCAGATTTTGCAGTTGGGTAAAAACAATTTCGAGAAGGAAGCCAAGAGGAGGATCCAGCTAGGCTGGGCAGCGTTCGGAAAACTACATCGAGTCTTCTCGTCATCCATACCGCAATGTTTGAAAACGAAAGTTTTTAATCAGTGCGTCCTACCAGTTATGACCTACGGAGCTGAGACGTGGACACTCACGATAGGCTTGGTCCACCAGTTCAAAGTCGCTCAGCGCGCTATGGAAAGAGCTATGCTCGGAGTTTCTCTGAAGGATAGGATTCGTAACGAATTCATCCGACAGAGAACTAAAGTCATCGACATAGCTCAGAGAATTAGCCAGCTGAAGTGGCAGTGGGCCGGCCATATTTCGCGAAGAACCGATAACCGCTGGGGTAAACGTGTTCTTGAGTGGAGACCGCGACTCGGTAAACGTAGTGTAGGACGCCCTTCGGCCAGGTGGGATGACGATCTGCGAAAGACTGCTGGCAGATGCTGGATGCGTCAAGCCGAAGACAGGGCGCTATGGCGCTCATTAGGGGAGGCCTATGTCCAACAGTGGACTAACATAGGCTGATGATGATGATGATGATGAAGTAACAAAAGAATACAAACATTGCATCCCAATTCGGCTGGTCACCGCGGGAGAGCTTGACCACAACCCTCCAGTTAAATAAAGACAGATTTGATTATTATGTTGTATCTCTACGTAAATACCAACAAACAAAAAAATAATTAAGAAAAGGTGAAGAAGAACAGAAGATACATATTTTACAATTACACTAAATACTAAGAATACGATACGACATGCGACTATAAACATATTCAAACTAGAGGAGGCCACTACCCGAAAGGGGTCCTAACCAAACTTATATTTTTATTACCTAAATACAGCTTCAATCAAAATTATTACTAAATGAAAATCAATATCGAGGTACCTACAAAATGCATGTTCTAATTATTATTATAAATGTTTTATTATTTTATTTCATTTCTTAGATATTATGTACATTTTAATTAGACTCGATTATTGTATAGCATGATTTATTGTTATTACGGTTAAGGAATAAATGGCTTTTTATTTTTATTTTATTTATTTTTAATCATAGACAATTGTCTGTGATATTCTTTTGTTAATCTAATCTAGGTACAGAACTCCAGCCATTGCAATTATTCTGGGCCCTCTGATAAACTAATCGCTTCACTAAGACAATGGTATCATCGCTCGATCGCCGCCATAGTAGACACGTTTTCGTATTCTACCTTGAAAGAAAATACAGATGGACGCCGCACGTCAAAAGTGTCGAGTGTTGAAGATAATCTAGAAGTATTATATTAATCTCTCTGTGTAAATAGGTGATATTTGCACAGATATAATGTAATACCTAGAATACTACGCGCTATCTGCATTCTTTATAAAACTAAGAATTCTCCGTCCGATTGTCCATCGCGTCCATAGTTAAGTATTGGTTAGCAGAATAGGGCCCTTGAGTATATTATGCCTTTTTAAGGCTCACCAAGTTTGCACCCATGAACCTTATTGACCTTCTTTTTGTATCCATAGTTTGGTTGTAGACTGCTAGTCAAATGATAAATCGTATTCATCGATAACTACATAAATAGACCGAGAGAGACAGAGTCGACTGTATTAGTAATCAGATTTCTGGCACTACACTGTATTGTTTTTAGATTCTTCCACAAGTGGACGTAAGTTAAAAGTCGAATCACAAACAATAACACCTTATTTCTTATTTTAGAATAATTTACTGTATGAAATTCGACTTGTCTAATTACTTATATTATCAGGCTAAAGAAGTAGAAGTTAATGAAGCCCAAGAGTCCTGTAAAGTCTAACAGAAATAAAGTCTGTCAGTCTGTTTAATACCTATCAAAGGGTTTCTTAAAGAATGGATATTATAAAACTTGAATACTGAATCATAAAACTGAAATAAACAAGCACTTTGATTTTGATTTTAAACCTGCGGCTCTATTGTCTAACTCAACTGGTAATCGTTATCGGCTTCAGTTCGGCATTTCAAACCTAGCCTGGACTTCGATTGTCACTTCCGTATTGTCTAAATAGCTGAAACGGAAGACCAGTTGAATACCTTAGACAATACCGACAACATTCTGACTGGGTCTACAACTGGTGATCGGTTAAAGTTCACTGGTAATGGATTTCAAGTTAGACAATAAGGCTGCAGAATCTGAGATGTCAATGAGTGCGAAGCGTGTGTACCTTCTTGACGAAGAGTTCATGCAGCCAGTTGGCGGCGGCGGCCTCCTCCTTCGGAACCTGGTCCAGCGGGATCCGCTCGATGTACATGTGTGCGTGCACCGCCCTGCCGTACAGCAGGCTCGTTAGCGTCGGGGGAATCTGCAATAGTACATCATAGAACTAACTATCTGCAATAGTACATCGGAGAACTAAGAATCTGCAATAATACATCGCAGAACTAAGAATCTGCAATAGTACATCGTAGAACTAAGTATCTGCAATAGTACATCATAGAACTAAGTATCTGCCATAGTACATCGTAGAACTAAGAATCTGCAATAATACATCGTAGAACTAAGAATCTGCAATTTTACCATATGTAATCTACTGTATTATGTATATCAGTCATCTAGTGCCACTAACAAAACTAACACAAGCTCAGCTTAGCTTGGGACTAGATGATGCTGTGTGGATTGTCCAACATTATTTATTTATTTATTATTTTACTAAAACTAAAACCAATTTTGAATATTTACACTTTTTCTTGAGTTTTACAAGACAAATCACTGAGGATTGGTTACATTTCTTTTATATCAGTTATCTAGTACCTACTCGTAACGCTGCTTAGGTTAAGGCTAGATGATGCGTGGCAATCCACACAATAAATTTTAAATAAATCAGGATAATTCTAGAATTAAACTTTGAGGTTCCATCTCGGGAACATTCTTTGAAGATGTCACACACACAAGCAGACCAAAGTTGAACCTCCCGCTTCTACTAAAGTCACTTTTTAACTACAAATTCAATTTAAAATTGGTATATGTGTTCCAAAATTTACAAAACTTAAAATACACATGAAACCTTTAAGCTGTCCGAAAACTGTGGCGCGATAGCTATTCTGATCCAAAAATTTCAGAAGGCCACCTTTTGTTGACTGAAAAGTTTTGTTTTTGTAAAAACATGACGTTCTGAATATTTTATCATTGGAATGTCAGCAACTATACACTATTTATTATAGCAATAGTAATAGAACTGCTATTTGGCAGTTTTATTGTCAAAACTGTTGAAATTAAACAAAGGACCTGTACCAACTTATTATCGAATTTAAAGTATGTAGAGCCCTGCATATAAATGTTCATTCTAACAGGAAAATCGTAATACAACGCCATACGATTCTTCGATTGAACCAGAATAGCTCAATAGCTGGAAAACAGTTTTAAAATAGGTATGATTCCTTGGGTGTTTCGTGTAATGTAAATATATTTATGGACTTAGCATCGCACCGATGTTTATAGTCAAAATACTATTTGTGAAGTAAACATTGTAAGTTTAGATCACACTCGTAGTACTTCCTGCTTTTAGTTATATGTTTTAGTGTATTCTTTGTACTATCATACCGCCCTAGCCAGGGATTGCTGTCTATGGTTATATCTATGTAATAGACAATAATGACACCGCATCATCGCGCCATACATTGCTTACATTATAGAAGGAGGAAATACATTTCAAATAATTTACGCATTCGATGGCATAGTAACGTAATTTTTCTCCATTCAACCTTAGACAGAAGGCCCGAGTTTTGCCCTCCCAATTTTTTTCCGGTTGGCACTAACATCCTTAGAATACGCATAGCGCCTTTAGTGTCGTCTAAATGTTATTTAAGTGGTTTTATATTGCGAAGTCGTGCACGTTTACAGTGGAAGTCTACCGTAGCAGAATCTTATACAATACATAACTAAACATATTATGTACAAAGACAGCTAGTATAATGTTTATGGCACTATACTATCTTGCTATGGCTAGCGTTAAGGCCATAAGTAGTCACCAAGTTGATTTCAAATTGAATGATTGCAGGTACTTATTTCATCGATGCTGATAGCGCATCGATAACCGTGCATTGCATTAAAATTATTAATCGCAATCTGGAAAAAGGAGCTAATCGTTTTCTAGAAACTTCATCATTGGCACATAATATACTAGCATAGTACTAGATTATTCTGATATTTAGCAACATTACTGATATCTTTAAGTAGGCGACAAGTAATACAATAGCGATTTGGAAAGATAACTTAATTTGTCTCTCATACGTCTTCTGCTGAACAAGCATGACTCCAATAAACAAGCCAGGTCCGCATAATCACCCCTCTCGGCAGGCACAGGTGATTGATAACAGCAGAGGTGTTAAAAAGGCAGTTGGAAAACTGCTGCCTTTCCCCCGGAAGGGCATTCACGTTAATTGGAGGGGTAGATTCTTCCATCACCACGGACAAGTTGGAACGGTCGTATTGTGCCTACGGGGCCGTACTACTACGTACGGCCTCGCTGGTGGCTAGAACTAAACTCTCACCTTACTGTCCCGTGCGAAAGCCAGATGTATATGGTAGATGGCGGGAATCTTCCCCCTTATGTGCTCCAAACTGGTGGTGAACCCCTTAGTTCTGGGCGTGAGGTGATATTTCAACTCGGGAAGGTTCTTCTCTTTGGCGAATTTGAGTGATGCTTGGTGTTTTTCTTTAGTGAACCGCGTGCCTTCGGGGTTTAGGAGTAGCTAGAAATAAAAGTAATTATTATATGCGTGTTACACTCGCACTTGACGGATCTTGTTTAAAATAGAGATGCGAAACTGTCGAATCTAAAAATATCGGGCCGATAATAATAAACGAAAGCTTCGATATTTATCGAGCTAACAAAAGCGACAGATTAAAAGTCTGTCTATGAAATATTGAACTTTTTCTGACTGTGTACAAGTACAGTTTTAGTCCGTGAGATACATATTTGGCGATGCTAATTGGAGACAAGGACTTCAATCTATGATATTGCCTGCGCATTATACCTAATTATCCACTCTATGTATGGGACAATTCACAGAGCATTATCTAGCCCCAAGCTAAGCTGAGCTTGTGTTATACTAGATAACTGATATACATATTAATATACAAGTACATAGATAAATAGATTTTTATATATGTACATAGAAAACGACCATAACACCCTGAACAAATAATTGCAGATCGTAGTACAAATATTTGTCTCGAGGCGGGAATCGGCAACCTCTTGCGTCGCAGGCGCACCTTCGCCCACCGCGCCAGAGAGGTAGTCAGAAGAAAAGAAAAGAAACGCGTTGACGGTGTACAGTAATAATCCGTGAGACGCCTATTTGGCGATGCTATTTGGAGACAAGGACGTCAGTCTATGATATTGCCTACGCATTATACCTAATATCTACTCTGTGTATGACGTGACGAATGATTTAATTGACTGGAGTCTAGTGTCTAGACAACAGTCAATAAGTGCGCAGTTATCTAATCGACGATTTATTATGCTTACGATAAGGTAATACATATGAATGTGCCAATTAACGGGTTCCAAAAGGTCGACCAGTTAACAATCTTATTTAGACTTTAAAATGTTATCGACCCGTTACAATATGGCTGCGTAATTAATTTATAATTACATAATAATAACAACATTGTGTAATAAATATTTTTAAACGTACGCGATCTGTAAACATAATTATTAGTACTATTATGTGCTAGCTTTTGCCCGCGATTTCGTCCGCGTGTCCCTGTACTATCCCGCGGGAACATGACAATCGAGAGAGTATCCAATGTCCGCATTCTAAGCTACCTCCCGACCAATTTTCAGCCAAATCGGTTCAGCCATTCTTGAGTTATAAATAGTGTAACTACGTGTTAGTTTCTTTTATATTATATTTTCATATAATGTATTCATTCATGAGCGTAGTTGTCACGCGGTTGTCTCATGTTCATGTCTTACAAAGTGAATAAACATACATCGAAGAAAAACACTCGGGACGAAGATCGTTTCGGCCTTAAATGCCATCCTACCAAGGATTTATAAAAAATATCACTAGTAAACGATGTTTCGTACGTTACAAGAAATCTGAGGTCGCGACTTCACATGTTTACCATAATGATCCCACTGTATTGTCGAGGTATTGACGCAAAGAGCGACGACGGAATTCCGCATTTTTTTCTACAATTAGTTTTTAGCAAGTATCATAAATAAATCAATATAGGATAGTACTAGGGATTTCTTGTTGCCTTTCGCCTTCGAATGTAAAACGTTTATGGTTGTGGTAATATAAGCATTCATAATACATATGACGTATGTAATATCATCAATATTTCTTCATTACTCTACTCGGAAAAAAGGTCTGAAGTTGCCTGAGGAACAGGTTGAAAGTAATACATTTCAACCCTAGGAAGAATCGTTTTCAACTGACAGCTATCACATTTATATTGATCTTTGATATTGGGTGAATGTGTTAATTGGGTGAATGTGTTGGCTGATGCGAAAAAAAAGCGGCAATTCGATCTTCATTTGTTTTCTCGTGTTGTAGAGTTTTGTTTGTTACCTGATATGGAAATTTTGATACCTGATATGGATTGAACGCCTGATTTCATAAGAGAAGCGGCTAAAGCAGCAGTGGAAAACCTTTAAAACCTCACCAAAGTTGTTCGATAATGTAAAATTAAATTCTTTATTTTTTTCTTTAGCTAAATTAACTACTAAACAAGTTACTTCCAACCCTAGGGTGGACAATGTACATAATATTTTGATCTCAAACAAATTATGGTACAGCTGTCGCTATAAAAACTCGCACTGAAGTTTGCATTATAAGGTAAATGACTGACTCAATTATGCTCATAACTAGGTATTGTTACAAACGTATGCACGTGCTACGTGCGTGCGTGTGGCGAAGTATTTTTTTGACTTTTTTCAATAATATTTTTTTCCTTTTCCATAAATAAATCGACTACTATTGAATTAGAATTTTCCTGTAATTGTGGTTTTAAGTTGAAAATAAATACATTGTACAAGACATTATTACGATATTACACGAGTACAATGGGCTTAATTAAAAGGACTTTCCTACCAGTTGTATTATTGTACAGCGCCTCTGTACAAAATTGGATTGGGAGTCCTACAATAGGTACGTTTGTTGTCGGTATTCAGGCCTACGCGGTATTCGCTACCCAGAGCGGTATTTAGTACACAACAACGAAAGCCCAGTAGCGAAAGCCGAGTGGGTATGCGGTCGGTACATACAAAATTCTCAGCGAGATGACGCTAGAAACAAAAAAAACAGTCATTGACGTATGTAAGTATACAATGAGGAAGTGCGAGTATATTAGAACCGGGTACAGTGTTACAGTGAATGTCTCTGTGATGAGGAAATAAAGCAGAACCAGTATCTACCACAACTCGACAGGATCGTGACGTCATGCGACATGGTACAGTGCAAGGATGCCTCTCATTTGCAGCTTCCTCGCGTCTATAAAGTTTAATGATTACTGTAAAGGCTATTATGGTAACTTTAACTTTGTTTATTTAGTTTCTCAGTATAGTTTTACTATTTTATTTTAATAACGTGTAAATTAACTATTGTCGTACTTTACTGCAGGATAAAACCAACGTTATATTATTAAATTATAGTTTAGAGTAAGTTTTAAAATAAAAGTCATTAATTCTGTCTAAACAGTCTAAGTTTATGTATTATAATATATTTTAATGTAATATTTGGCAATAAATAAAGGCTATAATAATAACAAAACGGTCTAAACTTCCATGTCTAAATGGCTGAACGAATCGTAATTAAACTTGGAGGTAGACAGAATCTCAGGGATGAACGTAGGCGTACTTTTTATCCTGGAAAACCCCGTGCGATGTCGCGAACAGGAGCTAGTAGCTTATTATAGTATTTTAAAAAGTACACCCATGAAGAAGCCATGTTTAAATAACCAATCAGGCCCGTCATGCGTAAGAATATTAAACAACGCATTCCTTTCGAGATAGTTCTCGAAGGTTAGTTGTGTCTCTGCTGCCGTTATTTACTTTATGATATTACTTGCATGCACCGTACAGTGCTGGGCATAACTTGTTCATTGACCGGGAATTTTCGATCTTAAGCAGGTGGGTTACGGTTTTTAACAGCTTGTTTACAAACTGTTTATATAAGGTCCTCTATGAAAAGTTTTGTAAGGTGAATTTCAAGAAAAACGGCTTTTCAAATTCTTTGTATTTTTTTCGAACGTTGATTCTATTTCTACGCGAACTCCGAATGCAAATGTACGGCTACAATGCGGACTGAACTAAAGCGTCAAGAATATGCATCAAAACTTCCCTGTTCGTTAAAAAAATCCGTTTTACTTATTGTACCTTTGTACACATACCTCACCTTCAGATGTCAGACTTTTTGCGTTTGTAAAGGCCGTAATTTCGAGCATAATTAGATTCTGACATTTTCGAGATATAATAGACAATTGTGTTAAAGTCATGTCATATTTCAAACAAATCATATTAAAATATAATTATAAGTAATGAGTCAAACAAATCATATTAATTAAATCAGTTGAATACTATTTTGTTAATAATTATGTGTCTGAACTTGACACAATATTTTATTTATTTTAATATGTATTTTTTATATATTTTGTGTAGGAATAACAGATGGCTATTTACAAGTTCCTACTTATAGAAACAAAACACAATGACAAGATACACAAATAATGATAACAAATTATTATTTTACTAGATAAGTTTCTTCTGATTGCTTCATTATTAAAACCTGTACAGAAAACTTGTTGCATGTTATAGTCAAGTATTTACCTAATGTATTGACTTGATAGTTCATAAAAATGCATGCAACTCATGATAAGACCAATTAAGTTCAACTCATTAGTGACCATAAAATTGATACTACCTAGTTTCATTTTAATATCTCCCTTCCACAAAAGGTCATGAATCATAGTTACAATAGATAACTAGGTATCAGGCAGTCTACTAAAGTAAAACAATCATTAAAATATGGTGTCATTGACTCACCCAGATTGGGTCCGGATAATCACAAAGCTCTGAAATCTGTGTCCTGATGGTTTCCCTGTCCTTTTCGAAGGATCGCTCTAGGAACACAAACTCTCCAAATTTCCACATCCATCCTATGGGTGGTAGGTATTGGATCACTTTTTTTGCATATGCTTTACAATTCTGAAAAGGAATTGATGGATTAAATTTGTTTATAAATTACGTAATATTTACTATATTTATCATAAGAAATTTGTTTGAATTGAATAATATGCTATGTGTGGTGATGGTGACCCATAACTCTCTACCTAATAAGAAGTCTGTAACTACTTTGGTTACAGACTGTCTTATTTTGAATGACTTTTCATGATAATAACAAATAATGTTATAGCTATTAACAATATGCAAAGTATCATCATCAATCATCTGACATCATCAGCCAGCCTAGGTTGTCTGGACTCTCATGTTATAAATAAACAGTTGGACGGAGGGATAGGGGGAAGTGATAAATGATTATTTATAGGTGAAGTAGACTCTTACCCCCAAGACACCAATCCCATCACAGAACTGCCAGCCCATGAGCCAATCTATTTCATAGCTATGGTTCATGATCAGATACCCATGCTCCTTGCCATAGTACTTATCATATTCCTCTTTGTTTATGTAAATTGATAGCTTTGTCCCTGACCACCATTCTGCCATAAACACCAACTCTGGAAATAATAACTTATTTATTATACACATTGTATTCAAATTTGTTGAAAAGCTATGCATTAATGTTGACCATAAAAATATTTATGAAACACTTGATTAAAAACTTCCAAAACATTAAATTATGCATTGTATAATTAGATATAATGTATAGATGGGTTCCAAGATATTAGGTTTACAAATAATTTCCCACCACCATTTCTCCTACATATTAACTTTGAGGACATACACACTACATTAACAAATAATATATAGACCTATTAAAAGACTAGTAGAATTGAATTAAGGTAATGTAATATTACTTACGACTGTAAAAGGAGTAAGACAGATAATAGTTAATTTTCCGGTACAGTGCTTTGTTAAATGGCTTTACGCTGACATACAAAATGGCCTGAATGAAGTTCATCACCAAGCCAGATGTGAAATAGGATATAGCAAAACATAGATGCACTATCGTGGACTGTTTCAAGACATTTAAGTTGGTCATTTTGATGCAGTCATTAATCTGAAAAGGAAAAGATATTTATATTATGTACATTATTTTTAAGATTTTACATAGTCACTGTGACTTTAGATTATTCTAGGGCACAAAAAAAACCTAAGTGAAGAGAAAATCAATAACACCAACACAATAAATTATTGCATGGAATATAACTTGTTTAAGTGCTTCAATTGCAAACCTAAGGAAATGAAGTTATTGAAATCTGAAATTATACTTAATGCTACTTTGATCTGTAGTAGTGTAGAAATAAATAGGTATTCAATAAAACAAGTAGGTACCTATCCCAATGTTTTATTCAAATGTCATGATAAGAAGAAGCCCAAGTGCTGATTGCACAAAGAACAAGCTAAGGTTAGGGAAATAATTGTAGAATCCGTTGGTGAATGACTGGTTCAATTAAATCTTATCTTGTATCTTCCTGTTTTATTTCGATACCATTGGATATTACCTACCATTAGTATTATTTACCCACACAATAACAAAACAATGGCTGTGCTAAAGTTTATCACAAAATGTAATGCAATGCAACCGTGCCCATGAATATTTCATCAAATTCTATGAAAAATTCGTAAAGCCGGTTCAATTGAATTACAGAAGGAAACAATAAAGAAGAAAAACTAAATTAAATAATTTTTAGGTTAAAAATGTTGACTCCTTGAAAACAAAGTAGTAGTGTAAAAGCCTAGCTCGAATAACTTGGTAGACAAAACACTAGTAAGATTGAATTAAACGAAAGCGGATCTTGTAAAATACAATTTATTATTACGACCCTCCTGTACTTTTAAAGTGAGCTTCACACAGTACTTGGCTTGTCACACACAAATCACTACACTAAAATTTTTATATAAATAGGAAAACAACAGAAAACTGTCTGAAATCAGTACCTTTTCGGTCAAAAGATAAGCACAAAAACCAGAAATAAATCGTCAACGAAACGGAACCCAATGTCCGACGGATTGATACTAAGGGATTGTTAAAAATTAAATAAAAACTTGCAATAATGAAAGTTGAATGAAATGAAATTTCTGCAAGTTATCATGTGACCAACAAAACAAAACCAAAATAAATTAAATGTTGCCGTTCTTACTAAACTGAATATGGTCCGTGGCGCATGGCGCATGGCGCATGCATGGCAGCTCGGTAAGCAAGCAGTAACTGATTGCAGTGATTGTAATTCTCCAAAGAAATAAGAACTCCCCTTGTAAATTATTTAGGAGATGTTTGGCAAGAATGTTACGCCGCGGGTACTCACTACTGGCACTGGCGCAATACCAATGATGTGAAGTATTTAAACAGTCAAGTAGATTAAGTAATTAATTAAAAATTTTAGCAACTATAAGCATCATTATTTAATTTTAGAAGTTACAAATTAAAATTTTGTTACCGTCTAGCAAACTAATAATCTTCCTATTATTTGTATACTTATGGCGTGTAATAACAACTTCACACCTTTGTTGGTTGAAAATACAGTTTCGTAAATTGGACAAGTACCTACCGTTCATCGTGTCCGATTCCTGACCCAAATCCATTAATATTTCTCCTTTCACAAATAAAAAATTTGTTACCGACCTACTGGACTACATAAACGTGTACACCAGCCATCACTGCCCAGCAGCGCCTTAACCTGGGCGGCGCCCGCCGCGCTCCCGGCTTCGACGCCATCAACACTTAGCATTCGTACAACCAGCATACTAACCATCACCACCAGTGCCACGTGTATGGTGTGCACCACCAGTGCATTCAATTAGGCGCCATAATTTTGACGGAAGTTTGATGTCTGTGAGCTTCTATCAATTCCTTAATTCCATAGTCCTAGTCCACAGAGTAGAATACTATACTCATAATCAATGGAGAGGCATTATTTCTAACTGGCAAGCTTGTGATGTTCTTTTTGTTGGCTATATTGCAACTGTGTCATTGATAATAAAATGTCAATGTTTGTTACATAATAATATCTCAGACGAAGGAATAATAATATGAGCCGAGGAGCCGAACGAACTGATTGTTTCCATAAAAAAAAAGAAGTTGAAGTTAGGCATGTCGATTCATTTTAAAAAATATCGATCTCCGATTCGATTCAAATCGGACATACTAGAATCGATTCTTGTTTAAATCGAACATTAAAAGATCGATTTTCGATTAATCGAGCCAATTTTCAGACATTTCTAATTGCCTAATAAAGATACAGGACATTATTGATGACCATTTACTGCAAATACAAGTAATTGGATAGAAGTATTATTAAATTAATAAACATAATATCACGCCTATATTCCTTCGAAAGAATAGGTAGAGGTGGGAATCGAACCCAGGATCTTTTGCTCAGCAGTAGTGCTTGCGACCACTAAACTAATGTAGCAGTTTAAATTTCTAGTCTCGCCTAAGTACTAAGTACTCTTATGTCGGTTAATAAATTAATCAAATTTTAAGTTTATAAAATTTTATTAAAGTTATATACAAATTTAACAAGAAATTATATTTCCCAGTATTTTAAGTCGAGTTACTATACATTTTTACAGTAAAAATAATATTTATCCACAGTATATTTTTGATAAATAAACTCATCACAATCACAAGAATAGATAGGTTAGGTTTGACCGCCGGATAGAAAAATAAAATGTTTTTTTAACGCAAGTAACGCCACCTTCGGAAGCGTTCATAAATATTTACTCTATGATGCGTTCAAATTATTGACCAAGTACACCAGTTGCTTTTGCGTCCGACAACAGCAAAAAATTAAAAAAACTATTATTTGAATGGATCGGTCCGATTCGGGAGGTTTATGAATCGATTCATTGAATCGATGTAGGGTTCAAAATCGATCTGAAAAATCGATTATATTACTCTAAATAATCGATTTTTCGATTAATCGATTTAAAATCGACATGCCTAGTTGAAGTTGAACTGATTGTTTTTAATTTGTAATTCCTAGAAAAAACTGTAAATTTATTAATCAATTTTACCGAATTCAAAGTATTTCAAAGATTACTCAATGGTAATACAAGAACTGATTATTATAATAAATTTGTACGAAATATATATGATGAAGAGTAGAACTTTTTACTATAAATTATCTCAGTGCTGAACTCAAGCAAAATTATTCCCACAGTTCGGCACGTCCTATTTGTTCGCAAATGTAAATTACATCTAAGTACACCCTTAGAACATCAAATCACCATGAAATGTTTGTGGGCAAAGTGTGTCAAGACTGTATCAAGGAGATCTTTAGTTCAACATTTTGAAACACGGAGGCTATCATACACATGTGACATTCGTATTTTAGGCATTGAAACTTCATGTGACGACACGGGGATTGCTATTGTAAATGGAGCTGGCAAAATACTTGGTGAATCACTCTATTCACAAAACATCATACACTTGAGATATGGAGGCGTTAATCCAGTGGTAGCTCATGAGCTCCACCGGAACAATATAGGCAAAGCTGTAGAAGATACTCTGTCGAAGACTCAGCTAAATCTTAAAGAAATTGATGCAATTGCAGTTACAACTAAACCAGGTTTATTAATTAGCCTACAAGTTGGTGTAAAATATGCTAGGTTCATAGCTAAAAGAAATCAGAAACCTCTTATACCAATTCATCACATGGAAGCTCATGCACTTGTGGCAAGAATGTATAGCAATATCCCATTCCCATTCTTAGTTTTACTTATATCAGGAGGGCACTGCCTCCTCTCACTGGTTAGAAATGTGGATGACTTTCTCTTGTTAGGTGATTGTTTGGACAATGCACCGGGGCAGGTCCTGGACAAAGCAGCAAGACGGATGAAGCTGAGAAATATACCAGAGTACTCAAAGATGGCTGGAGGTAAAGCTATAGAAACAGCAGCAAAATTATCAAAAAATCCAGAACTATTCAATTTCACAATGCCATTGTTGAGATACAGGGACTGTAATTTCAGTTTCAGTGGATTAAAAAATTCAGTAGAAAAAAAATTGTTCCTGAAGGAATCTGAGCATGACATTGTAGGTGACCAAGTCATCCCTGAAGTATATGACCTTTGTGCAGGGTTACAGCTGGCCATTGCTGAACATTTAGCACATAGGACAGAAAGAGCTGTGTTATATTGTGAGAAAAAGAGCCTTTTAGGAGAACGAAAGAACATAGTTGTATCTGGAGGAGTAGCTTGTAACAACTTTATCTACAACTCGATTAAAGTTATCGGAGACAAATATGGATACAATGTTATTCGGCCACCCCCTAGAGTGTGCACAGATAATGGTATCATGATAGCATGGAATGGGATAGAAAAAGTTAAGAATAAGTGTGAAACAACATATGATATTTCCCTTTCAGATGTGGAACCAAAAGCACCATTGGGAAAAAGTATCATAGAAGAAGTTAAAGAGGCCAATATACCAGTTAAAAAATCAAGATTAAATACATTGTATATTAGATAGTGATCTGTTTTATTATTAACCAATGAACACAAAAGAGGAGTAGGTTCTATGTTTAATTATGTGTATTTTTATAGTATGTTGACTTTCCATCTAATAAAGACCTATTAAAAAAAATGCTGTTATGTGGAGAATGATCCCACAGTGTTCCTATTTTTCCCCCAAGGATACCTAAGAACTTAAAAAACTATAAATTCTAGAGAATTGATGTCAAATTTTAGCATTTTCAAAACCATTAAATTATTTTCTATGATTGCGTCTCTTTCTTCCCACAATGGGCAATGTACCCTGCCTAAGGCCTTTTGAATCTGTCAATAAAAAGTAGAACTTACATATTTAATAGATTTATTGATTTTATAAATATGCACATTGGTAGTTCTACATTAAACTTAAATAGGTAGTTGTTGATCATCATGCATGAAGACAAGAAGTTCAGTTCTTAGCTGCTTGGATAGCTGAAAAGAAAATAAATAATAATGAGTGACATAATACAAATTACAGTTTATAAGCACATCCTTACATTCACAATTAGTTTGCACATATATTCTAGATTTCTTACAATGTGTTAGAGAAAGGTCAAACATAACTGCGACACAAGTAAAATCTGTTTTAGTTGATGCACATAATAATAACAAACAAACACAAAGTTAGTTTAACTTGTCAGGAGTTCAGGCACACACTATTGTCAAAACAAGGTTCTTTCTAATTTAAATTGGTTAAATTGAAAACTAAGAGACCACTGCAAATACCACAGCTCACATTTTATTAATCCTAACTTACACCTTAGTCCTTTTCATCTGAAAAATTGTATAAACATAGATGGTTAAAAAAAATTCATACTGCTTTATGAATAAGTCAGCCCCATGTAGAGAATATTGATTTTGATCTTATTGATCAAAAATGTGAAGCTTATCATTAATCAAGGTACTGAATTTATACTTAGAGCTATAGCTGTAAATACTATTAAGGGTTGAGTCTTGCCCTCAATGGGTAGTTGATACTTACGCGCAGGTTTGCCATTTGCCCAAGGGGTGATTTTGATGTAGGTTACATCCCGTTTTAAGGCATCAGCGCGTAACTCGGGCTTCAAGGCCTTCCTAAGTATCTTTGCGGCTATGTTGGAGTAGTTTATGTAACTGAAAAAATAACCTAAGTTAGTACCTTTTTACTAACCACTTTCGCAACGCTTTATGAAGTGACGGGTGACAATACTTACTTTAAACCTGCTTGTCTCCAGGCACTCATTTTGTGAGTTTTTCTTGTGAGAAATTAGCAAAAATCCAAAACTGCAAAACACTGTGCCTTGGATCGACTATCGAATGACATAATCAGTGTCTCCAACAACATGAGTCTAAATTACGGTCTTGTTGGTCTAAAAATACGGTATTTCATGAAAAATTACGATAGACTTTATAATAAAAATAGGGTAATATTTTATTATACAAATCCTTCAAATACGACTCCTATTAATATATATTTATATAGGGTGTTTGTCAGGGGGGGGGCTGTGTCCATGCTTTAGTAGTTGCACTGCCTAGCTTGCTTTGCTTACCTAGTCAACTAGATCAGCCGCTTGCATAGTATAGATACAGACCTGCCTTACATGACTCTTCAAGTAATGTAAGGTGCGAACGGCCCCAGGGGAGAGTAGCGCAACAGTCGCCGATCCCTGGGGCAAGCCTGGTGGGGTATCCTTCACGTGGTTGTCCCCTGCTATTGGTCTAATTCCCTAGGAAATAGACGTAACCAAAACCACCAGACGTACACTGCCGGAGACGATGTCATGTCCCGGCGGGTCCATCATCGAAAGGAGCAGAAGGTGGATAGAAATGACAATGGAAAAGACCTACCCCTCACTAAAATCCCACCCCATCCTAAACCCCTTTTTCCGCTACGAGGCTAGGTGGTCTAGCTTCGTGGGCCTGCCATCCCCTAAGAGAGTGATGAGAGGCGGGGGGAAGACCACCTACGCTTTTGCTGCTGCGCGTAGGGGGCCCGCAAGGGGGGATGCAACTGTCCTGGTGGCTGAGCGGACAGATGTCTCTTCCGCAACACTCCTCTTTGGCGTGAATTTCCTCCGAAAACGGGAGGTCACGTTCTAACCAATCGTGACTACTCAGCAGGGCGGTCGGCCTTCAGCCATCGCCGGTGAGAGGGGGGGGTCGATGGGGTCTGCAGCCGGCGGTGCACGCTATAGCTCGGTGGTTTTGGTCAACGCCGAGTATAGTGGTGCCGTTGAGGCTCGTGGGCAACTCGATCACCCGTTCTATATCGGACCGGCAACCCTGGTGTACATATCTATTACACCCCCTGGTTGGACTCCGTGGTGGGTGGGGACCGGGAAGATGAAGACTTAATCAACTTACCATGCAGAATCAAAAGAATAGTGACCACTTTGCGCCCTCAGCAGAGGAGGCAGTAGAAGCTTTTGCGGCCATAAAGGTTGCGGAGGCTAGTACTGCTGGCTGGAAGATCGTCAGATCCAAGGCCAAAAAACCGAACAAGGCAGGGAAAGAGGCAAAGCCAGTGGCTGGACCCTCGAATACCACTACTCGAGCCTATGATGGGGCTAACGCCCCAGTAGGTAAGAATGCCCAACGAAAACTGAGGAGGATGAGACAGAGGCGTGAACGACAGGAGGCTTCAGGCTCTGAAGCCACTGTCCAGAATGCTGACAGTCCCAGCTTCTTTTACAAAAACAGACAAAATGCAAAAAATGCGTCTTCCTCCAAGCCGCATGCCCCGCCGGCGAATCCTACGACCTTGCTCGTAGAGGCTTCCGGGTCTGAAGGTAGCAGAGGCAAGGAAAAGAAGGCGTGGGGCAGCAACCGCTTCAATCGCCAGAAACGCGCAGCCATTGCGATCACTCGATCTGCACAGGCCCCGGCCGCGGCTCCGATCCCGGCTCAGGCCACGATCCAAGTGGAGCCAGGCAAGAGGATGCGTCTGGACGATACTATGTCCCCGAGAGGGGAACACAAGAAGCAAAAGCTCGACAGCTCCAACCGTGCTCCCGCTGCTAGTTTTGCTGAAATCGCGAAAAGCAACCTCGGCGTGGCGGTGATAAAAAACAACAACGAACAACTGACAGAGGAACAAGCCACTGTACTGAAGAAGTACTTAAATGATCGGCTCCGGGACGAGGTGAGGAATCCCGACATTACTTTCACCCCCCGCTTCCAGGGCAAACCCATCTTCACAGACGGGGCCCTAAAGCTGTGGTGCATGGATGTACCTTCGGTAGAGTGGCTGAAAAACGCCATCCAGCAGCTACCAAGCGTAGCTTGTCCAAATCTGGTGGTTGTTAAGCAGAGCGACCTGACAAAGAAAGTGCGTGCAGCCATCTTCTTCCCTGATTGCACGTACTCCCTAGAAGACACTAGCCTCATACTGGGAAAACAAAACAAATGGGCGCAGGTTCATCAGTGGACCCCCTACACTCACCACCGACAGGCAGACGATATACTCTTCGTGACGCTAGGGATCCCAGAGGCTCTTATCCCTGGCATCATGGAGAATGACCGTCGGCTGGCGTACGGCCTAGGAAGCGTCTATGTACGCTTCTTCGGGACGGAGGGGCAACTCCAGGATGAACCCCCGACCGAACAACCTAGTATACAGACGTCAGACCCAGAACACAAGCCCGGTCCTAGCAACGCAGCAACGCCCGAAGTCCAAGAGTCTCGGGTACCTTCACCTCCCCCACACTCATCGCCCAAACCGTCGAGCTCTACAGCGATGGAGGCGCTGTGTGAGGTGATGAGTGAGGACCTGGCGCTGGCCTCGGACGAGGACGACGTGGTGGAGAAGAAGGAGGAGAAGGGAAACCAAAATGATGGTGACCCAAAACCCCTCCACTTATAACGTCGTCCAAGCAAATCTCCAGCACAGCCTTACTGCCACGGCTAACCTGCGCAGAGTGCTGGAGAACACGAACTGCGAGACCATAGCCCTGATTCAGGAGCCGTGGATCAGGGCAGGACGTGTGTGTGGTCTCAACAACCTAAACGGTAAGCTTATATACGACAACACTTGCAATAACCCGCGTGCGTGCATCTTTGTACCACGCAACTTGACAGCTACCCCCATAACTGAGTTCTGTTCCAGAGACCTGACGACCGTCAGGCTTCAGGGCATTTTCGGAGAGGAGACAGACGATATAGTGCTCACATCAGCCTACATGCCCGGCGACGAGGCCGTGCCCACAGAAGGCACCAAGGATCTGGTGAGACAATGCTACCTTAATAATTCTAAACTGATAATGTCAACAGACACAAACGCGCATCATCCCATATGGGGCATGCCCGTGGCTAACAGCAGAGGAGACGATCTGGTAAACTTTCTCTTCACAACCAACCTCTCCATAGCAAACAGGGGCGCGGAACCAACCTTCGTGACGAAGCGATGCCGTACCATCATTGACCTGACTCTGGTAACTGACAACTGCTCTGACTATGTGCGCAACTGGAGGGTATCAGATGAGACCTCCTCTTCCGACCATAGGTGGATCAGATTTGAACTGACGTTAAACAAAACAATCCCTACACCCGTGCGCAACCCGCGCAAAACAAACAAGGTACTGTTTACAAACTCTCTGCAACAGAACCTAGGTGTAGGAATACCGGAAACAGACTTAACCAGCACAGCAGAGATAGAAGCAGCGGTACAACATATAACGCTCAGCCTTACAAAGAGTTTCGAAGCAGCCTGCCCTCTCAACGTTATCAGGGAAACTGATACAGGTAAGCAGGGCTGGTCGCGACGACTGGAGGAGCTCAAAAATAAGGTACGTAAGACTTTTAATAGAGCTATGAACACCTTCGACGACTCCGACTGGGATGCCTACAAGAAGGCCCAGGCCAACTATAAAAAGCAAATACGGCGTAGGAGTCGTCTTAAATGGAAAAACTTTTGCACCAACATAGAGTCTAACTCAGAAGCGAACAGAATCAGAAAAATTCTAGCGTCAGAACCAAACCGCGAGATCGGTTCACTTAAAAAGTCTGACAACACATACACAAAAACGACAACTGAAACACACGAACTCCTTTTACAGACACATTTCCCAGGGTGCCTCATAGACGGTGAAACACAGTGGCAAAACACCAGTCTAGTCACACCATCAACGTCTGACTGGGAAGTAGCATGCTCGGTAGTCGACGGAGATAAAGTAAACTGGGCCATTAACACATTCAAATTATACAAGTCGCCGGGCATGGATGGAATATTCCCTGCCCTACTAAGGTGGGGTACAGCACACATGGGCGGGGCGCTGACGACCATTTTCAGAGCCTGCTTGGCCTTCCGCTACGTACCGCTCATGTGGAGGGAGGTTAGAGTCCTTTTCATACCCAAACCAGGTAAAAGCGACTATACTGAAGCAAAATCCTATAGGCCGATCAGTCTCACCTCTTTCCTACTCAAGACCTTAGAGAGACTATGTGACCGACACATTAGGGATAACATACTGACAATAAATCCATTACACACACAACAACACGCCTACAGTTCGGGTAAATCAACAGAATCTGCACTACATGCAGTTGTTAGTAGATTAGAACTAGACATCTCTAACAAAACGTTGTGTCTGGCAGCCTTCATAGACATCGAAGGAGCCTTTGACAAAACAAACTTTAACAGCATCAATGCAGCCTTAAAGAAGCATGGTGTAGAGGCGACACTGGTAGATTGGATCATTAACATGCTCAAACTGAGAGCGGTGCGGGTTGACGTGTTCGGGGGAACCCGGGGTGTGGTGTCAAGAGGTTGTCCCCAGGGTGGCGTCTTGTCACCACTCCTATGGAACCTTGTAGCAAATGATCTAATCACCAAGCTTAATGAGCAACGCTTCTACACAATAGGCTACGCGGACGACCTGGCAATACTCATATCGGGACACTTTGCCAGCGTGGCGTGTAACATTATGAACAACGCACTAAAAGTCGTCGAAACATGGTGCACAGACCATGGATTAACCGTGAATCCGACCAAAACAGAGCTAGTAATGTTCACCAACAAGCGTAAACTAGGGAACTACAGGCTCCCTTTCCTGTTCGATACGCAACTCACACTTTCCGATTCAGTCAAATACTTAGGTATAACACTCGATAGCAAACTAAACTGGGCCACACATCTTGAAAACAAGACCAAAAAAGCCACCATCTCATTCTGGCAGTGCCGCCGAATGCTAGGGAGGACATGGGGTCTCGGCCCAAAGATTACCCTATGGCTATACAACACGGTAATCAGACCATCACTGACATACGGTGCCCTTGTATGGTGGACTAGAACAAATCAAACAACAACCATAAACAAACTACAAAAGCTACAGAGACTGGCCTGCGTAGCTACAACAGGGTGCATGAGAACTGCCCCCACGGCAGCACTTGAAGCCCTGTTGGGTCTAACGCCACTGCACTTATATGTGCAGCAAGAGGCAGCCGCAGCTGCCTATCGACTCTGGGCTATACGTTTATGGGTACACGACACTAGATCACAACACACCACTATCATAGACGAATACGCAAGGAATAACCCTTTGTTACTCTCGGTCTACGATAGGGTACCAAAAAAACACATACACTCAAAAAGCTTCACTGTACAAATGTACGAAGAGCCAAGTGATAGCTCAAATATACACGAGGTAAGAATATACACAGATGGCTCTAAAATGAAAACAGGAACTGGGGCAGGAACGTTCTCGGAAGACCTCAACATCCACAAAACAGCAGCGCTGGGTGCCCACAACTCCATCTTCCAGGCGGAATGTGTAGGTATTATCCAGGCTATGAATGCAGTGCTGGAAAGGAAGATCACTGAACAAAACATCAGGATCCTCTCGGACAGCGCCGCGGTACTACAGGCCCTGAACAAGAGAGAACACAACTCAGGACTTACCATACAGTGCCACCACCTGCTGGAAAAGGTAAGTAAGTCCAATAGAGTCACACTGCAATGGATCAAAGGACATAGCGGATCCAGAGGTAATGACGAAGCTGACGCACTGGCGAGGAGAGGCTCAGAGTGGCAACCAACAGGACCTGAGCCAATAATTCCCCTACCATTTAGTCAAGTCCGCTCATGGATCCGTCAACATACAGCTAAACAACATCAAGAGTACTGGGCAAGTATTACGGATTGTAGGCAGTCAAAGGAGGCCTTCCCGGTTTTAAATCCGAGATTCTCCCGCAAACTCCTCAATCTGAAGCGTAATAAACTCCGGCTAATTGTCGGGGTGATCACAGGACACTGCATGCTTAATAAACACCTATTTAAACTGGGTATCACGGACAGCCCTCTATGCAGAGGGTGCATGAATGCTGAGGAGACGGCGGCGCATGTGCTTGTAGAGTGCGATAGCGTAGCTTCTCAAAGATTGCAATACCTCGGGAGACCGAGAACATCTAGGGAGGCATGCACCGGCGTCAGCGAGCTGCTGGCTTTCCTGGAGGATATCGGGTGGTTAAAGTAGCAGACCCCACCCGTCACGCAAAAAGGGCCCACCTGTGGCCTAGTTGCGGAAACCAGTCCAGAAACAAGTAACAAGTAACAAGTAACAAGTAGGGTGTTTGTGTTTGGCGCATCGTTTGCCAAAATGAAATGGGTGATGGAGGGGGGTTTTTGGTCGACTTTCTCAAAATAATTTTGGCCCCACAGAATATTTTATGTAATGCTGCCATGCAGTAAAAATAGGAAATAAGGTAGAATAAGGCACCGGAACCGTAGTGCCATAGCTACGGTAGGTGTACCGTTATTACGGTGTTGTTGGCGACACTGGACATAATCATCAGGGTTGCAGTGTTGCCATACGAGTCTACACAAAAAGTAACCACACCAGCATCAAACAGAAACCATGCAGAAAATTAGCTAATGGGAATAGCCTGGAATAGCTGATTATAAAAGCTTTCTTTATAAGATTTAAAGCTTATTTGAAACATAAACAAACAACTATAAGAAAATAGACACAAAAAATGATATATTCTTTTATTAAAAATTAATTTTGAACATAAAGGTAGGAACAGTATCCTCGTATTTCGTTAAAAAAGCCATGAGTTTAAGTATTAATATATAATATAAGTGTAATTGTTTGATAACCCTTAGAAAGAAAAATAAAATAATTAAAGACTCCAAAACTCTTATTTTTACGAGGAACCTTGTAGGGCTGGCAGCCCTCCAAAATCAACCATCACGGCCGGCACGGATTTGTCTTCTCTAGGGTTTAGTTACTTTTTTTTTTGCTGCAATGTCACTGTCAAAGTCGCCTAAATGTTGTTGACAATGTCTGTCTGTCAGCTGGCTAGGCTACGTGCAGCAAACTTGAAAATACAGGAATTGTCCAAGACTTGCAATTTTGTTTTCTGCATTTCCTTTTTCCTGCGTGCTCTTGTTGGCTTTCTGAATCAAATTTAAATAACTGCTCCAGACTTACGCTTAGCGCTCATTAAAATAAAATTAAATAAATGATTAAAATCCCTGTGCTGCTGCCGTAGGTATGTTCTGTTCTCTGACTCGTAGGTAACTAAAAAGAATCTGCCATCTGAGTTGGCATCTTCAAGTTTTCAATAATTTATTGAAAGATGTAATTCCTTAGTGGTTCCTATGCCCATACATTTGTATAGACATTTTTTTAAACCTACAAAAATTTTACACAAGGATTCAGCCACATAAATAAAAAATAAACAGCTTGTTTGCAGCTGGCATTCCATCCAGTTCTTTTGTATCCAGAAATCCAAATGGACCCAGCTACAGACAGTTTGTTAGAGCAGCAGAAATTGAGTTCAAAGGCGACTTTAGAGGAGCATAATTTGAAGCCGAAGGTTCCGGGAGTCAAGTTAGACATCCTCAATGAATGTCAGATGTTCCTGAAGGCAGAAGATGGAGGTGGAGATGCTCAAATGAATACAAATGATAATAATGGTAACTATCTATCAGCACTATTTATCAAAACATCCATGAAAATTTCCAACGGTTTTTTCTTATATTTTTTTGTGTTAAAGGTCCCACCTATGCCACTTTAACACCTATCCTGATGAAGAAAAACTCAACTGAATCACAAATAGTCAACTCTAATCCGGAATGTGATATTGAAGGTATGGTCTGATTGATTATAAAAAAAATCCCTTGCTTATAACAGTAAAAACATATTTACCATTGCTGGGAAACAAACAAATGTTGTAAAATGTCTATATGCGTGACCAACCTAAAAATGGAGTTAAGGTACATTATAATAAAATGCAAGTCGTCCCTACACCTACAGAATGAACTGCTACATTATTTATTAGATCTCCAAGTCATGTCAAACATGTGCAATGCTACAACTCACCCTGTTAGTTGACATAATTTTTATTCCATTGCTGATGACAAATATTATGACATGTGCAGAGTGTTTTGCTAATATTTCCAAAGCGAATATTTATTTTCTGCTAAAAATTGCAGTTTAGACTGTAATACTACCTACCTATTTTATTAATGTGGTGGCCCACAGGCCATTTTTTATGTTTGCAAGAAAAATTATCATTCTGCAATGCCATGAAATCGCTAGGCGATTTCTCAAACAATATGTAGTATTTAAACAAATTTTTCTGACCATTTCACAATAAAAACACCTTTCATCCATCTATCTGGAAAACATACAATATTATTGAATTTAATGCTACACATTAATTTTACTGTACCTATGTATAAAAGATACATACTCATATGACATGATCACATGACACACATATGACAACATCTGGATAAATTATGAAACAAAATTATTTTTTATTTTGGTCAATGTTTTGTAATTAAAAAACACTCAACACTTTTTACTTGCGATATGAACATTACAGAAAAAAATGATAATGCCATCTATGGCGCTCATTAGGGGAGACCTATGTCCAGCAGTGGACTATTAGGCTGGTGATGATGATATAATTTGGGTTGATTGTGGTTTGATTTTTATTTCGCTCGCGTTCTATGTTCGGTCTGTTAATATTTGTCTTCATAATGTCACAACAGTTTTTTTCAGTAGATACTTAGGTAGGCACTCCTACTTAACATACTATAGAAAAAATATGTCTGTCTCTCTGCTTGTAACTGTGTCGGTGTCATTCGTTTATGTCAATTAAAATAGGTTATATAGGTTATTAACAAACAAAATTTCAATCACATAACAGAAATAAATTAGAACTGGTATGTAGAGTTCAAATTATTTAGCTAACTGCACACTATTGCAAACAATCTACGGGTAACTCAAGTGATGCTTATCAATACCAGTTTGAGCCTCCCCTCCCCAAAACACTGGATGCATTGCCTCGCTGTATGGCAATGCTGATGCTATGCGCACCAGTTCGGGTCACGCGTCGCTCAGAAAAATAAAGAAATGTTTCGTGATCTTTATACATATTCCACTATTAACTTAATGTTCAAAATCTTTTAGTTCAAGGGATGGTTATAATAAGTATTGATAGTATGTATGTAATAATTTGGTACACCCCCTGCCTTTTTATATCCAAATAATTCTTTCCATCCAAAGGTTGCCTGGAAGAGATAGCTTCTAAGCGATAAGGCCGCCCATTGTACTTGTCTTATATAATGTCTTTTGTTATGTTCTATTTCTGGTGTACAATAAAGTATTTTTGTATTGTATTGTTATTGAGGAAGGGTTCCATTGACCTCTAAAGGGGTGTAAGCGTTAGGCTTCAAGGAACTAAATCACAATCACCTTTCAGAGGTACCAGACCTGCCAAATGATGATGGACAGTTTCCAGACACAGTGACGGTGTTAGACGAGCCCAATGGTGGGAAAGTGTATATCGTGGGCACGGCTCACTTCAGCTTGCAGTCACAGGAAGATGTTGCGAGGGTAAAAAAAACCGTTATAACTTTTTAATTTACGCCCTCTATGACACAGCGGGCGAAGGTCCGCCTGCGACGAAGGAGGTTGCGGGTTCGATTCTCGCTATTTTTTATTATTATGTAATTTATAAATTCGCGAAGAAGTAGAAAAGTGAGTGGGGTGAAGTCGCGGGCAGAAGGAAACTAGTAGGAGATAATATAAGTAAATAATGTCACTATGTATGTAGGTACTCAATGATATTTTCTGTTCCCGCGAGTGTACATAACATATACATAGGTATATGTACTTATTAGGTATGTTCGTGGATAGATAAGATATCGATACGTAGTTATGGGTTGACTGGATGTCATTTCTCACTGACTTAACTGTAATTAGATTTTATTAAATTATATCAAAATACTTGTCTCCATTTCAGGAGTGTTCTTTATATGTAAATATGCCTTTGCGAAAAAGTGACGAAGCGGGGCCTGAGTCGGGTTTTTTATAGTTTTAAATCTGCTAACTTCTTAATCTGCGAAGTAACTGGTACCTATTTTTATACCTACATTATCGAAAAAAGATCGAAACCCTCGACTCGCGAGGTACACGTTTGCTTGACGGATCTTGTTTTCTTTATTTTTTTATGAAGTTTCTCTTCACCTATTAAAGATTTAGATGATTAATTCGCTATTAGTTACAATGAACCCGGGATATTCCGATAAGTATTTTATCCCTGTGAGTAATTGTCCCGTAAAAAACTCAGAAATCTCAGGAATACGAATATTTTTGCTTTTTAACCATTGTAAATAATAGGATTCCATTGATTGGCATTGTTCAATTGCAGGTGATACAAGAAGTGCAGCCACATATTGTGATGGTGGAGCTATGTGAACAGAGGACGAACATACTCCTTCTGGACGAAGAAGTTATACTCAGGGAGGCCAAGAATATCAATATTAAGAAAATAAGGTAATTGACAAACTCCATGGATCCTGGAGTTATAAATAACAGACAACATCTAAGATTTATGTTATTATAGTGCATAAGCTCTCGCACTCGGGGTCTCTCTAGCTAGGAAATTAAATATTATCCCAAAAATTTTCGATTTCGGCGAGACTCGAACCCGCGGCCATTTAAAAACAACTAACATGTGTTTTGACGACAAAGTTTACTCTAAGCGTGACGCTTACGCGTCTCGGCACTGACGTTATTTGTTATAGCTCTTTGATTGCCCAGCACATACATCATTTGCCCATTGCGTCTCGCTTGCTCACGTTAGGTGCTAAAACAGCGCGGTGAGCGAAGCGATCCGAGTTTTGTGATCCTCTCAGTTCGCTCGACATGTCTCACCTGTTCCGCTCTTTATTACATAGGTATGTTTATAAGTATTTATATTTATATATATGTAATATGTATATGTATGTTTCCAGAGCCACGATCAAACAGAACGGAATGATTAACGGCATCATGTACATCTTGCTATTGAACATGTCCGCGCATTTCACTCGTGAACTGGGGATGGCGCCGGGAGGTGAATTCAGGCGGGCCATGGCCGAGGTGAGTGCTTATTCTACTGTTCGAGTGTTTGTAAACCGTATTTTGAATGATCTTTAGTTTATGTTCAACGGTTAAGGTCGGCTTTATTTGTAATAGTCTTCGAGTGTATATTGTGCAAACGAGGATGATACCCTCTATAGCCGCTGTAGCTCTCGCCTTTAAAATTAACTCTCATAAAGAGCCTCTGTGCAGTACAATAACAATAGAATTTCGTTGGTCCATCGAGTGACAGGTCTTTGCAAACTCCGTTTGTTTTTAAATGCTTAGAGTAAAATTCTAAAATTTGTTAAAGTTGAACAAAAGTCGACAACCCTTCCACTAGTTTCACATATTGATTTTTTTATAACCGTCATCATCAATAATAATTATTAAATTGTAATATGTATCTATCAGGCAAAGAAGCTCCCACAATGCCAAATCCACCTCGGCGACCGTCCCATCAACATCACGCTGCAGCGCGCCATCGCCTCGCTCTCGTGGGTACAGACTCTGCGCTTCGTCTGGCACCTACTCACCTCTAACAAGTCCGTCAGGTAAGACACTACGACCGTCCCATCAGCGCGCCATCGCCTCGCTCTCGTGGGTACAGACCCTGCGCTTCGTCTGGCACCTACTCACCTCTAACAAGTCCGTCAGGTAAGACACTACGACCGTCCCATCAGCGCGCCATCGCCTCGCTCTCGTGGGTACAGACCCTGCGCTTCGTCTGGCACCTACTCACCTCTAACAAGTCCGTCAGGTAAGACACTACGACCGTCCCATCAGCGCGCCATCGCCTCGCTCTCGTGGGTACAGACCCTGCGCTTCGTCTGGCACCTACTCACCTCTAACAAGTCCGTCAGGTAAGACACTACGACCGTCCCATCAGCGCGCCATCGCCTCGCTCTCGTGGGTACAGACCCTGCGCTTCGTCTGGCACCTACTCACCTCTAACAAGTCCGTCAGGTAAGACACTACGACCGTCCCATCAGCGCGCCATCGCCTCGCTCTCGTGGGTACAGACCCTGCGCTTCGTCTGGCACCTACTCACCTCTAACAAGTCCGTCAGGTAAGACACTACGACCGTCCCATCAGCGCGCCATCGCCTCGCTCTCGTGGGTACAGCGCAGAGTCTGTACTCTGCGCTTCGTCTGGCATAGAGCATCTCTATACATCATATATTTCTATATATCATCTCTGTGGCGCGGTGGACAAAGATCCGCCTGCGACGCAGGAGGTTGCGGATTCGATTCCCGCCTCGGGACAAATATATGTACGATCTTCACATGTTTGTTCAGGTTGTTCTGGTCGTTTTCTATGTATAATAAAAAATATCTATCTATGTAATAATATTGTATTAAGTATATCAGTGTTCTAGTACCCATAACACTCAAGCTCTGCTTTGCTTTGGACTAGATGATGCTGTGTGGATTGTCCAGCATTATTGATTTATCAAAACATAGAATGAACATAAACTAATAGCTTATGGCGAGCTATTAGTTTATAGGCGAGCTTTACCCTGAAAAGAGTTTTTCAGCAAACCTAAGAGTTATAAAGAGAGACGATGGAACAGATAGAAGCTTGCAAACGTATTATATGTATGCGCATGATGTCACCGCTTGTTTGATTAATAATCAAAAGCTTGTTTTGCGACAAGCCGAAGACAGGGCGCTATGGCGCTCATTAGGGGAGGCCTATGTCCAACAGTGGACTAACATAGGCTGATGATGATGATGATGATGATGTTTACAACGCGTGTTGTCGTTGCAGCGCCGAGGAGGTGGAGAAATGCAAACAGAAGCACATGCTAGAAGATATGCTGGAGGAGATGTCCGAGGAGTTCCCGACGCTGCGGCGCGTGTTCGTGGCGGAGCGCGACGTGTTCCTCGCGCACGCGCTGCAGGCCGCCGCCGACGCGCACAGCGCCACGCGTGAGTGCAGAACAAAGATAAATAAAATAAATAAATAAAAAATCATTTATTTACAAAATAGAGACACCAACAAAAAAAACTTACATTTAAACTTTTACGTACTTATAAAATTTTTAAACATGTATGTAGAGGTATTGATATAAAAGTAAGTTTACGAAATCCTCGCTCTTACTAAGATAATGATTAGTAATTAACGGGTATTTATCGCGTTTCTTCTTCTTCCTTTTCATCTCGTGACCACGACAGAGTGCAAACCTGTTGAAACGTCGAGAAAGGAAGAAGAAGAAACGCGATAAATACGCGTTAATTACTAATCATTACATGGCCGTAGGGAGGGGGGGGGTTTTGGGGGTTCAAACCCCCCCCGAAATGTTGAGGCACCGTTAAAAATCAAACTTGAATAGGTAAAATTTTCTCGGATACGTACTCGTACGTGGAAAGTGCGGCTTACTTTAAATAGCTATTCTCTCTTAAAAACACAAAAATTTTTTCGTCTCATTTCGTCTCCGATTAACAACAGCGCGCTCTGAGTCGTCGGTGTCGGACGGGGCGCGCTCGCGCACCATGCCATGCGATTCCTATTGTGTATCTACATACATTGTACTGTATGTAAGCACTTAAATATTTCTTTAAATTATTCTCTTTTGAAAACTCAAACTTTTTTTCGACAAAATTCGTCTCTACATTTTAAATGAGCTGGGTGCACGCATCGCATTCATTTACGGCCGATTCCAGCTAGGCAGGCAGATCACGATATTATTTTTAATTTTATAAATCAATAGACCTATTTTCTTGTCGTTCCGTAATTGAATTGCTTTCTCCGTTTACTGTCATGTATTTATTTATAACATACTTTTCTAAACTATTTGGTAACGGCCGAAAAGGTCACAAAAAATTTCGCGGCTCGCTCCGCTCGCCGTTAATTTGGAATTATTCTAAGCTTTTTAGCAACCTTGCGAAAATGCCACAATTTCTCAACAATTTTCAGCGGCCGCAAACACAGCAAAATATCGGCGGCGGTCACTCCACTCACTGTTATAATTTCGGCTCAAAAAGTTTCAGTAATCTTTTGTCACTCTTGATTCTATTTTATAGATCATCCGAAAGGTCGCACAAAAAAATTGCGGCTCGCTTCGCTCGCCGTTCATTCTGTAGCCTTTCGGTCAGTTTTATCAGCCTGCCGAAAATATGTAAAAAATTTGGCGGCTCGCTTCGCTCGCCGATCATTATATAACCTTTTAGTCATTTTTATCAGCCTGCCGAAAATATGTAAAAAAATTGGCGGCTGGCTTCGCTCGCCATTCTTTCGTAATAATGTGAATTGTTATACCTACCCCTTAACTAATACTACTAACTTTTATGTCACCCGAAAATGACACTCGAAGTTATTTATTTTTTGTATTTCTCACATTTTTTTCTTTGTTGCTGGCATACCAATCTCCAATCTCCAAAATGACCACCGCAGTTTTTAAAATATTTGGGGCTAGCTGTCACATCTATTGTCACACTTTTGCCTAGGTACTTTTTTACAAAACATCGGAAAAATCTGAAAAAATTCGCGGCTCGCTCCGCTCGCCGTTACCCATGGTGATTATTTTATATCGATTTTTTTTGGAAAGTGCTTGGTTGAAAACCACTCCGGGTACTAGCATAAGTAGCATAAGTACATATTTAAAGATGTTGCATGTTGTCTCGGGCGGGTCTAAGGCTCGACCCCCCCCGAATAGTATTTCTGGCTACGGCCCTGAATCATTATGTGTTCAGATCGCGTAAGTTTCAAAACATAAAAATATAATATTGTTTTAGTAGTACTATATTAACGGGAATTACGGAGGCTACAGGCAACGGTTTAAAAAAACAAAACCTTTTAAATTTTTTTAATCTATTTCTAAAATTAAACTTTTACAATTGAAATTATAAGTTAAAAACAAGATTCGTCAAGTGCGAGTGTAACTCGCGCGCCGAGTGTTTTGAACTTTTGTCGTATAGGTAGGTACGTATATTGACGACGTCTTGGCGCGGTGGGCCAAGGTCCGCTTACGACGCAGGAGGTTGCGATTAGATTCCCGCCACGGGACTAATATTTGTGCGATCTGCAGATTATTTGTTCGGGTGGATTTGTTAAGATACTTATACTGTACTAACTATAACAGTTATCTAGTACATTAATACCAGTCCAGGCTGGTTAGTGCCTACCCTCCCATGTTCGATGACTCTATCTCATCATAACTTATTGCGGTATACCCTTTCTTCCCTTTCGAGTAGGACTATCTCATCATGCTAACTTCTTGCGGTATACCCTTTCTTCCCTTTCGAGATGGATCGATATAATTAATGTTATTTTCAGACCACGAGCCGTGTCGGATAGTAGGCGTCGTGGGCATAGGCCACGTCGGTGGCATCGTGGAAAACTGGGGCAAGGTGAAGTCAGAGGACATTCCTCCGTTGCTCATGTAAGTACATCAGATTTCAATCACCATTCATTACTAGCGGCCCGGCCCGGGTATTTAACAATTTTTCATACAGAACCCTAATCTTTTTAAAAATATTCTTTAGCCTGTACATAGGCTATAGAATATTTTCAAAAAAATGCGGAAAATTAAGTATTCTGATGGTGAAAGGATTTTTCAAATCGGTCCCGTAGTTTCGGAGCCTATTCAATTTAAATAAACAATCAAATCTTTCCTCTTTATAATATTTAGACAGCGCGTTGACAGCATTGTTAAATTCATGTCAAAATCTGCTCTGATTATTTTCTTTTTGCATTTTCATGTTTTTTTATGTTCTTTAATAAACTTTGTCTATGATCGTTGTGACCCCGTCGTTACTAGTCCACTGTTGGACATAGCCTCCCCAAATGCGCGCTATAGCGTCGCATCTGACGCATCATCACTAAAGATCGTCAGACTGCCTGCGCACAGCGCCCATTCATGAACTCGTTTAGTCCAGCGGTGGGCGGTTGGCCGGGACATGGTCGTCCTACTGCCAGTTTTGCTTGCTAGAACTTGTATTAAAAAAGCAGCAAAAGCAGCACCAGAAGTGTAGGTAATCGAGGAAAACAGAGAAAGTAAATTATAAAGATTTTAATCTATTTTACTAAAAACTGTTCTTACATTCTTTATTGCACTAACAAGTTATATATATTATTTTATTAACAATACTGTTAACAACGCCTTCTTAGATAACAGTTCAAAAGAAAGTAAATTATTAATAAGTATGTAAAATATACCAATGAACTGACAAGCTCCTTAGTCGCAATTCCCCCACTGCGGCCGAGATCGTCAACCATTGCACCAGGCAGTGAGCACAGCGGCTTATTCCCAGAGGTCCATAATTCTATTGTTTCGTATATCCCAAGAGGTCAGGGTACATGAAAAATATTTTTTTATTTTAAATATCCATACAAGTGTTCCCAATAGGTGCATGATAATGATAACTAATTGTATGTACAGTCAGTGATAACTATACTACTTCTAGTATAGTTTATGCAGAGTCTTCACGACATTCGAGCGAAATAGACTACCTCCAACTTTGGACGAGATTGTCAGCTTGCAGGAATGCAGAAGTGATAATATTTCTTATCATTTGACCTTGTTCCCTTGCAGCGGTCAGGTTTAAGCTGAAGTTTTTTTGCAGGGTCCCGCCGGTGTCGCGCTCGACGCAAGTGTTGCGCGTTACAGTCCGCGTTGCGGTGTTCGGGGCGCTGCTGTACGGCGCCTACAGGCTGACGCGCCGCTACGTATCCTGAGGGCTGGGTAACGTATTACACCTATTTATTTGAGTATGACCCAGGGCCTTTATTCACTATTGCCAATCCCAACGCGTTTCACCGATATGACAAGACAGCGGCGTGGAATCGAACAAAATCGTATTTAGAATACATTGTGAATTTGTGACGTCACACGGTTTGGGCAAGGACTTTCCTATTTCATAGAGAATAATGGTCCAGGTGGTAGATAGTGAATAAAGGCCCCGCAGCGCCCTCGCGTTAACCGACCACTGAGGCAAGCGTGCGTGCAACTAGCTATCACCGAGTGGACTCGCGAGCGGAGGGATCCGTTGACGCTACGAGTTGATTTAGTGAGCGCGTGATACAAATCCAAAGAATGTTAACCGCTCGAGGCTAGGCGATGCGGGTCGGGTACAGGGTGGCTCTAATGAGCTGTGACCATAAGCCGGCGCTTCGCTGGACAAGTTAAAAAAAAATATCGAAGAGCTTTATTTCCTTTAGACCTTACAGGACTCTTGGACAAAAGGAGAGAGAAAGATCATTTATATAGTTATATATTATATATATTTATTTTATATTTATATGGTTCGATTCCCGCCTCGGGACAAATATTTGTACGATCTGCAGATATTTGTTCAGGGTTTCTGGTTGTTTTCTATGTATAATAAAAAATATTTATCTATTTAATAATATTGTATTATGTATATCAGTCATCTAGTACCCATAACACAAGCTCTGCTTAGCTTGGGGCTAGATGATGCTGTGTGGATTGTCCAGCATTATTTATTTATTTATATTTATTTTATAGTAAAGAAATGTTACATAACTGAGTTAGCAGGACTTTAATGCCTTAAGGTGTGTCTTAGCACTGGGTATTCGGCTATTTTATATAAGATCAGTCACCCAGTAATAGTACCCATAACACAAGCTCTGCTCAGATTGGGGCTATATGATGCTGTGTTTACTGACCAGCATTATTTATTTATTTTATTTATTTCCGTTCCAGGGTCATTGGAGAATTGCTCAAGCGACTGGCCACGGCGAAGCGCATTATATGTTAATGATTGGTGTTCATTTCTCATATTGTCTTATTGCACTAAGTTATACGGTTTAAGTAAAGTAAAGCCGAGATTTTTAATTTGCTAGGCTTAGACTAGTGTCGATTCTATGCAGCATTAAAATGCTTAAAGTAATACGATTATATATGTATATACTTGTTAAGGAATAAACAGACAGACTGATGCGATGGTGGATATTGATGTTTTTTAAAATTGAAATTTACGATGCTGGCATAGAACCGACAATTACACGGATGCATTGAGTTGGTTTTTATAAATTTGCGTTTATCTTACATGTTGTTTTATTTGAAGACTTTGAGTGTGATAATCAAAATATTTAGAAATTACTTTTGTTTGGTTCGGAGAAAGTTTTAGCCGTAAATGAAAGGCTGTTTTCTTTACGTGTTGCTGAAATCATTGTTTGTGAATTGTTGCTAATTTTGATTGTAGATCAAAAATAAAAACATGGTTTTTATTTGCGGTCAAAACAATAATAAAAATAACTTTACTTTATTAATTTAAGATACATTCGGCGAAGCTTTTTATTTTTAAAACATTATTATGATAATACTAGATAAGAAAACTTTATTAAAATTAAACATCTTATTTCAATAAATAATAAATATTGTTAATTTAGATAGAACTGCATTTTATTTCGTTCTTTGCATTGTTTTATTGTTGTTTATTCCTTTGAACTTCTTAGTTTGCGTTTTAAAGTAAAATATACCTAGGGATGACTGATCTAATCTGACTATGACATACTCGAGCCCTTTCCAACATGTAATGTTTATAAGAAAGAAAGATCAATTTATTTGGCCAAAACAGGTTATCTTAAACATAGAACATAAAAAGAAGAAAAAAATATTAAAATATAGCACAGATAATACAATTAAAGGTAATACAATAGAATACAATTAGCGACTGTGCTGCCCCTGTCGGCCGAAGAAGAACGTAGTGGTTATATATTTGTTGATAAATGGGCCCTAGAATAAGTTTTATACCATCCTATGTTGCCTGAAATAAATGATTTATTTATTTATATTCTCTTTGCTGTCGGAGAAAAAGAAAAGAAAATATAACAGCAAAGAGAATATAACCACTAAGTTCTTGGTACCAGCATCGAGTACTGGATACGTAGGTACTCTATGGGTACCTACCATTAAGGGTACCAGCCAAGTACCAGCATACTTAACAGCATAGAGAACAAATAATATGGGTATCTAACCGACCTCTATTGATGAAAGCGTAAGTAAACCTCTGAGGCACGTTACTCTATGGGTAGGTACCATAGAGTGCAGCTTCTTCGGTTAGTCGGGTAAAAAGTAAAAACACCCGCAGCTTCGCTCTTCGGGTAATTTTGACGTAAACTTGCGCGAAATGCGTCAAAATAACTGTAAAATTGTAAAATTTAACCATCCGTTGAAGTATTCGGGCTGGTCTAAAACTGACATTGGTCACATCCGTCACAAATCCTGCCAATAGTTGTCAAAGGACATTTTTCCATCCATCACCTTTCCTCAAATTCTCCAAATGGACCATCAGTGCAACAAAGTTTAGAGAAAATAAATTTATAAGTACAATGCTACCAAAATTCTTCGTAGAAATATGATAAACCATTTGATTCGACAGATATTAGCTAAACATATTGAAACTTTAGCAGTTAAAAAGATTTATAAATTCAACTGTAAGTTGAAAATCTACTATTTTTTTTGGTAGAAGTATTTACAGAGTTTTAATTAAGTATAAGAGCTTCTTGCGTCAAGTTCGCTCATTAACAATGATTTCATCTAGTTTGAAGGTTTTTAAGTCATTAGGGGAGGCCTATGTCCAGCTGTGGACTTATATGGGCTTATGACAATGATGGATGATAGTATAGGAATGGTCGTAATATTTGTCATTGAAGTGCTACGTGTACTTTACTCCACCAGACGTAAACACATTTCAACCCAGAGTCTACAGTCGCCAGGTCGACTTACAACTACCTCCGTCGGCGACATTGCTGCAGAATGACAAAGCTGCGACCGTCGTGTTACTTGGCACAGTGCACTTTAGCAAGCAGTCTGTCGAGGATGTCTCTACGGTAGGTGAACTGCGAACCTACCTACCTACCTACTTAGTACCGTATTTTAGACAAACCTACTATCTAGCTATCTAGTTTGAACGCGTTATTAAAAAAAATCTAAACGTCTATTTATGACGGTTATGATTATGACTGCGTGCAATATTGGGTTTGTAGAAATAAACTTTGGCGCCATATCTAATCTCTCCTATTGAATGCTTTGTTGTAAAATATTATAGGCATGTTAATGTTGATTGAGAACAAAAATACCTATAGGTTTTTGTTACGAGTCAATAGATGGATGGCTGTAATAGTTGTGGAAAACTAAAGCGGAACGTTGGTAGATGGTTGGTAGTTCATTGTAGCCGCAGAATTTTGTTTCGTTGTGATCCATTAAAACTTTACGACTTAACTAACTTTGAAATATTATGAACCCAACCCACCCATTACTTTAATTGTTTACAGATAGTAAAGGTGTTGAACCCAAATGCAATTTTTCTAGAGCTATGTCGCCAGCGAATTCCACTTCTAGAGTTGGATGAAAAGCAATTTTTGGAAAATGTAAAGAATTTCGATTCGAAAAAAACTCAGGATTCCATCAAGTAAGTACCACCTATTACTTAAGGTTGTACAAGCTGCTCATGTTTCCCCATGAACGTTTGATCTTAACCAAAGTCGTAAAAAGTATACTTACCTACATTTAAAAAATACAAGGTTTTAACTGCGTTTCCCTTGTAAATTACCGTATAGAAATAGATTTGGAAATAGGTACTTATACCTACTCTTCTTCATATCATAGATCATAATGAGGTGTGGCGGACGTAAGGCTGTATTTAGTGCTCGACCGACGACGGTGAGCGCGTACCGTACGCGCTGACCGTACGTCCTGACCGTGCGTCGGTCGTGAAAAAGCGTTTAGTGCATAACTGACGGCAAACGTAGCCAAACGTGTGCAGTTGCGACGAAAAATGAATCCATTTGTTAACTCAATAATATGTGCTTACTATTTACACAAACGATTACGGCACAAAAAACGGAGAAGATATCATGTGCACCCAATAATTGTAGACCGGCTAATTGAAGGAGAATTTTGTACATTGTAGGTATTCGAAATTGCGACAATACGGGGAAAAATTTTCATTTTAATTTTGTTCGCGATAGTGCGTACGCGCGTACGGTCGGTTGCTCGGTCAGCGCCGCACTAAACGCGCCCGTATAACGACTAGCGCGTCAGTCTACCGACGCACGCCGCCGGACCGACGAGCTCGACCGACGGTTTTCGTCAGCGCGACGACGTAGCTGTACGCGCGTAGGAATTCATCAGCGCTGCACTGTAGTCGTTCATACGTTTTCATTGATACAGCTACGCTCGACCGACCTCAGCGCTCACCGTCGGTCGAGCACTAAATGCAGCCTCCTTAGGCTGCAAATGTTAATAAGCCATCAAAATCAACCCTTGTTGATTTTGATGGCTTATTAAAGTGAAACAACCTTGTTTGTTCGTAGTTCTGTAGGAACTGTTAAAACATTGATTCTTGTGTTATCTATCAGCAACCGAATCCGTTGGTTTAAAAAAACAAGATGCAATTTTTTATGGAAAATGAATACGATCGATTTCCTGCAATAGTAAAATACCTAAGATAATCTAAATATGCTTTTTTGTTTTCTTAAATAGAGGTCATGAGTCTAATGACTTCTTTAACGACTTTTCTCTAACTCACATGGTTTCGGATTTGGCCCATCTCAATAGATATATAAATTGGATTCGCAACAGTTATTTGTAGTTCAAAATGTTTTCCAGTCTCTCAGTAATGGTTTATTTTGCATTCTGAACCCCGAACACACAGAATACCTAGTAATCTTTTATTTTTCGATGCATGTCTAATTATTAATTAATGATTGAATTTTTGAAAGTAATGTTTACAACTGTGTATGATCTAGCTAAGATACCTACATATAAGTTTTTTGCAGCAAGATTATTTCCCCATGGGATGGCAAATTATAATATAGGTAGGGGTACATATTGCCACTGGCTTATAAACTCTTAATCAACCTTCCTACCGAAACTCCTACAGATTGCACAGGCAGTTATAGAAACCAAATGTTTAGATTAGTAGATACTAGGTAACTATGTTTTTGTATTTGCCTACTTACATATACCATCGCCTTGGGGTAAAAAAAACCTGTAGGTAATGATGTTATACTGTTTTCTAAATAAATAAATAAAATCTATATAAAGAGGCTCTGCGAGTTGTTAAACGCAGTTGTTATGTCCAGACAGACGGTAAAGCAGCAAGGCATGGTGTCGGGCGTCATGCACGCCATGTACCTGAAGACCAGTTCGGACATTGCCAAGAAGCTGGGCGTCGCGCCGGGGGGAGAGTTCCGAAGAGCCTTCCAAGAAGTATATATGACGTTACTACTCTAGCTGGGTGCCCGCGGTGAACCCGCCTAACTCCCGATCACTTGGATTTTCGGAATAAAAAGATGGACCATATGATATACCAGGTCATCACATCTGTGGACCAAGTTTTATCAAAATCCGTGAAATTTCATGCGGATTCATGAAATTTTTTTGCGTGAAAGAGTAACAAACATCCATCCGTACTTACACACTTTCACGTTTATAATATTAGTAGGACTAGCTGAAGCTCGAGCAGGAAGAGAAAACCGGCCAGCTACAACAGAAATCAGATTTTATTGGGTTCGGTACATCTGTCTAGGTGGCTTAGAAAGAGCCCAATACAATCTGATTTCTGTTGTAGCTGGCTGGTTTTCTCTTCCTGCATTTTACAACCATGCATATGACATCAAGTTATGCAAAATGTCAGCCTAACTAATCCGTTCAGGAGTTGATCTAAGACCAACAGGGATTATATTACCTCCTAATGGTGAGAGCCTTTAGTCCTCTAAAGGCTCTATTTGCCCTATGTCCTACTTGTTGGACATAGGTAGTCCGTGACGAGTGACAAGCTCAGTATCATTCTATGCGAATAAAAAAGCAAAATCGATAAACAAAAGAGAAACTAAAAGATCACGCAGCCGAACATAGAACCTCCTCCTTTTTTCGAAGTCTTTTCAAAATTAAGTGAATTTCAGATAAATTCGGTTTATAATAGGTACTTATAAAAATGAAGTATTCAGATACTTCATAGTAATTGACTTCGCAGATGAAGAAGATCCCCGGCTGCAAGTTGTTCCTCGGCGACCGTCCGATCCGGATCACGGTGGCGCGCGCCTCGCAGTGCCTCAGTATGTACGAGATCGCGCAGCTGGTGTTCCACTCTAGCAGGGCCAAGGGGACCAGGATTGAGTAAGACTTTCGCAATTTGTACACGTATTAAAAGACTATTTATCGCGTACCTTTGTTTTATTTTCACCTACGTTGCAGCGATCGTGGTCACGGGGCGACTTGCCATCGTACGATCGTGGTCGTCCCTTGGCCACGATACGGGAAATTAAAACGAAATGTGAAGTTTGTTAACTTTACTCACGAACATTGTCAATCATTACATTATGTTGGTGCTTATGAACTACTGCTTCAAGCAAACCTTATGTATACAAAATAAAGTCCAATCCACAGCCCGAAGACCCTAGAAAAGTATAAGGAGAAAGGCTTCGTCCAAGAGCAGCTCCTACAGAAGACTGAAGAGATACCAGCCCTCAAGAAGATCTACCACGTGTTCATAGACGAGCGGGACAAGTGCCTCGCGTACTCGCTGCAGGAGTGTGTCCGTGTCGGTAAGTGTGTACTAGCACAGACAACATACTAGCTTCCTGTCTAGGGCTTCGTACACGCTTTCCCGGCATATACAGTGGAGCGCTAACCAGCATTCTTGCCTTACGTAAAAGGAGTGACGGATAGAATTGCAAACATCCTGCAAAAATCCTCCATCAAAACCATTTTCACGCCGCTGAAAATGATACACTACCTTGTTTAGTCGCGTACTCGCTGCAAGAGTGTGTCCGTGTCGGTAAATGTGTACTAGCTTCTGTCCACGGCTTCGTATGCGCTTTTCCGGCATATACAGGGTGAGAGTTTTTAGTTTTTTGCGTACTCGCTACAAGAGTGTGTCCGTGTCGGTAAGTGTGTACTAGCTTAGTTTCTGTCCACGGCTTCGTGCTTTTTCGGCATATACAGGTGAGTGTTTTTCATGGCTATTAAGGGGAAGTCTGAAACTGAGTTGTCGAGTTTCGACAAGAGAGAGAAGTCATTGTTTCAAAGATAAGTGCTCGATAAAAAAAAAATTGTTTCGTTATTGTATAGAAACGCTCACGTAGGTACCTAGTCATATTTTGGCTACGTCACCTCTGTATTAGGGTATGGTCTTTTGCTTTTCGGTAACTCTACGCACATCAAAAGAGCTTTCATTATTCAAAAAAAGTGTATACGAGCCGTTTTTGGAGTAGGCCCATTAGAGTCATGCAGGCCTCTCTTTAAGAAACATAAGCTCCTAACGTTAACTTGTTTATATATCTTCCAAATTGGCTGTTTTGTAAAAGAGCATGCTTCATTATTTAATCAATATAAAGATAAAAATAACTCTGTTATAAAATATAGAGATCCTACCAGACTTATATTGCCCCCACACAAAACTGCACTGAGTGGGAAAAATTGCTATAACATGACTGTGAAAGTATATAATAAAATTCCTAGACACATAAGAGAACTACCTACTAGTTTATTTAAGACAAAACTCCGTACGTGGCTCTTAGAAAAATGTTTTTATGACATCAAAGAATTATAAAATCATTAAATTACCTATAGTTATATAAGTTAAATATTGTACGTCCATAATTAATGGATAAACTGTTGTTCCGCCTAGCTGTTAAGATCTTATTTGTACACAGTTTCTACAATAAATAAATTTCATTTCATTTCATAGTCGTATCATGTAGTCACGTCAGTATCACGTAGTCATAAATCATAATACATTAATTAATGAATAAAAAGATCGTGGTCAAACGGAGGTCTATCAGTTATATAAAAAAAAAAAAATCTGCAAAAAGACGAAAAAAAAAATTTAGTTACCTATTGGAAAAAGTGATTTTTCAATATCGGGTACGTAATTCCTAATATGACTTTTCGACAACTCTAACGGTTTCAGACTTCCCCTTTATAAGCCTGAGCAGTTAGCATAAATGTTTCATTTGTAAATACTAGTACCAATTTGGTTGTATTGCTGCATTATTGCTGTACCAACCTAAGGCAATGCTGATGCGCTGCGCCAGATACAGACCAGCTCTCGGATGTTTTTCAGTTATTTAAGAGTGTACCTTATGTAATTTTATAGTTAGAAATCGTTATTTATCTCAGAATCTGTGAAAGCTACCACCTTCATATTTAGCTAAATGATAATTCGAACTTTTATCTTGGATTCCGTTTTTTCAAAAACACGACTGGTGAAAATTTTCTCGATACTTTTATTTTTTGAAAAATACATGTTTTGCACACATTTTGCTATTTATCTCAGGAACCACCTCATTTTTTTGTTGGATTTTTGTTTTGTCAAGAAACGTAGTAGAATTTCTTCGTTTTCGTCTTTTTAATTTTTCGATTAGTTGTGTAAATAACTTGTAATTAGGCATAACAGTTTTGGAAATATAAAATACGGAGCACGTCTATCGCTCTGTGCTTCTCACTCATACGAAAATCATATCTTGTCATTCTGCTCGAAATTTGAATTTTGGCTGAGGTATGGCACGCTCTTAAATGTAATATTTATGTATTAATAATGTTATTATTTCCAGTTGAGAATCCACGTGTGCTGGCGGTGGTCGGAATGGGTCACGTGGAAGGGATCACCAAGTATTACGGCAAAATGCGGCAAGAAGACATTATACCGCTACTTATGTGAGTTTGTATATTTTATACATTATTGTTGCTGTGCCGTTTCTACCACTTTTTTTGTGAGACACCCTTTCACATCAGAACAAGCCAAAAGTACTAAACAGATCGTGCTGAAATGCATAGATTGCATAGATTAAGGTCTAGACTTGGAATAAAGTACCTATTAGCAGAAGATGATAATCCTCCCAAAAGATAAAGAAAAGAAACGAAAGAAAATATTTTTATTTACTTTAAGATCCCCCTTTTCTTTGGTAGGTACTCCACTAGATGTAGGTGATGTAGGTCCTGAACTAATAAAACCTGGAAATTAGCCTCGAGCAGAAGATGGTCCCTGATAATGCCCCCAAAAGACCGCTCTTTTGGTAGGAAACATTAAAGTCATGGGATTCGTCTGCTATAAGGTTGACGTCGGGTTTACAAACTGATGATAATGAACCGAATCGTTTGAAAGTTGACTCGATCGATGGTGGTTTTTGTAACTAGCTATTTATGAAGATAGATAAATACAGGTACTTTAGGTACAGTTGTTTTTGTTGACGACCTCAGTGGCATAGTGGGCGAAGGTTCGCCTGCGACACAGATGGTTGCGGGGTTGATTTCCGCCACGTGACAAATTTTATTTTGTTTGTTTATATTTAATTAAGTAAAGCACATTTATTGTACTTTTTAACACAAAACATCCATTAACTTTACTGTATAACCCATTGTATATTGTATCATCATCATCATCATCATCATCATCATCACCAGCCTATAAAAGTCCACTGCTGGACATAGGCCTCCCCTAATGAGCGCCATAGATAGCATTATCATTTGGGGGGTTAATGCCCATAATCCCCACGCTGGGCATGCGGGTTGGGATCGCAGTTCGGTGGAGTTGTCCTGCAGACGGCGCTGCTGCCCGCCCCCCGGTGTGTATTTTGTATAGCTGAATAAATCGATCTCCATCTTTATCCCATACCCAACACACCATATAAATTTTGAGCTTTATGACGCTGTGTACCTATTGTTTAGCAGTATAATAAAGAAAAGTAATTCTGTCTGTCTGATAGATAAGATAACTTTCACGCTTAAACGGATCCTAATAAAATTTGGCAGGGACGTAGACCGTATCCCAGGATCCTCTTATCCTGGAAAAGCGCATGCGAAACCGTGTGTAGAAACGAGTTTATAATTGTAATTTGTTAATGTTGCAGTATTCCCCGCGAGCCGGCGCACAGGGGCGTAATAAGGACGGGACTCAAGTTTACATTTTACTTTATATTGTTCTCTTTCTTTTATAGACTTGTTTTTGGGTGATACATTTTAAATGACAGTGTATGTAGCATGAGTTTGATTTTTGGTAACTTTTATAATTTGACGTCAAATATATAAAATTTGTTAATAATCGTGTAGTTTTAATTTGTATTTTAGTAGTTATGCCCGCCCTTGTGTATCCTTGCCTCAGTTCATGTGTTTAATTAGGCATTGTAGGTATCCCACGGCTATGCCACATGGAGGGAAAGTACCTTAAATATTTTAGATGGCACATTTTACTGAAAGAAGACATTATTTTAATCTAAAAAACAATATAAACTTCATTCATAGATTTTTAAATACATAGTTACATGGTTGAACTGGTAATAGAACCCGCTACACGAGAAAAATAATTACCCTGTAGCTTTATTGTACTTACGTACCGATCGAAGGGCTTCATCATAAGTATTATTGTGAAGGGATGAAACGTTGGTGTTCTTCCACCAAAAATAGATTTGCAGATTGTAACTGGCTAAAATTCGTAATGAATTCATCAAACTGTTTGTTTTATATTTAGGTCATCAAGACATACAAAAATAAAACAACAAAAACCTGATTAAAAACAAATACGTGAAGTGGGAATATTTTATAATTAGCTCTTTTTTATATTCGTAGTTTATTACTTATTATTTATTAAGAACGACTGTTATATTATAACTAGTTACTTATTAATTTATTTCTCATGTAAGTGCCGTAATTGTCTTTATGACAATAAAGTTCTTTAAACCTAAACCTACATACTACATTATGATTTAAACATCTGCCACAGCCTTCCCACAGCTGAACGGGCGTCAAGGCAGGAGGGATTTCTCAAATGTTTTCTTTTCTCAATGGCTAAAACTCGGGACACTAGGAAACGTAGGCTACTAGAAAACTACTAGGATCTTTACATTGGCAAGTCAGGACTAATGATGATGAACTCGAGAGAATAAAACCACTACCTACGTTCTACTAACTGAATGATAAATGATATTGGATGAACTAAGCGTAGAGATTTTTGTCTATGAAGCTGTAGCGACCTCTGTCAACATCGCCTGAAGCGCTGCGCTGCTTGTCGAAGGAATAGGTATCATCCAGTCGGTCGGCGGGTTTCGTTAGAATTCGTCCCCGAGGTATTCGACGGATAGCACGTCGAAGGTCACAGTTTGGCGGTCGAAGGTGGAATTCTCCCGAATTCCTGTTTCCTGCTCCTACAGAAGGATATCTGTAATGGAATTCGCCCAACAGGCGCACTTAGTCCATGGTCTTTCGACCGAACGTTGATGTTGGATAATCGTATTACCTACCGTTAGTTGTTACTGAAACAAGCGACCTAGGCATAGTTTCTCTTTTTGCAATCCGAAATTTACAGTTTATATTTTACATTCTTAAAGATTATTGTTCGAAGCGCTTAAATAGGTACAGTGCGCGTCAGATATAAGTACCCCCCCCCCCCTATCTCAATGTACCTATGTGGGACATAATAGTTGTTATTTTTGGGAATTTCAGACTTTGAGTATTATGGGTGGGCGGTTCGATCCTGAGCGGCGTGAGATAATTTTTTTTTGAGTTACAAGGGAATTAGGTGTAGTCGTAAATATTTTGTAGTCAAGGGGGGTACTTAATTCTGACGCGCACTGTACATAGATTCTGTTTCTTCCGATGATTTTTGCGCACCTCTTGACATGTTCCCTAGTAGGTAAGTACCGGCTTAGAGTAATTATTCTAAGAGTACCGGTACCTAGTTCAGGCAATGGTGATAGACAAAGAGAATAAAACCACTACGTTCTGTACACAGGTCCTCAGTGGCACAGGTCGCTATAATAATGTGTCCTTTTTGTGTTGTTTTATAATAAAACCTATATCTAATGACTAAACACAAAAACCACTGAATTGTCAATAGATAAAATAAAAATTTGACGTTTAAAAGTCACAAGTTTATCGGAATACATAACCCAAACTTTAGCCCAAAATGGATCTTTTACTATATCAAGGATAAAAACAACAAATCACACATAAAATGAATTACTTTCAAAATTATTTGTAGAAATATGATAAATAATTTACCTCGACAGTTACTAACTAAACGTATTGATTATTTTACGGTAAAGAAAGTTGCTAAATTCGATAGTAAGTTACCATTCTGTGTTTTACCCTGTGTGTCACTAGATACCACCTGTATCTACTGATACAGGTGCTTTCATCTGTGTATTAAACAACTACTGCCATCATCAATCCAGCTGCTCCGTGGTGATTAAGGCAAAAACTTCCTTGTTTTGCGGGAGGCATATCCAGCTCGGTCGTAGGAACGTGTGCTAATGACAGAGAAGATAATAAAGCTGGTTATTTAAAAAATACTCTATGGAGCACCGAAGTGTTGTGATAACTATTACATGCTATTACCTACATACCTAAGTACCTACTTAGGCACTAAGTCATCTAATTTGTTTCATAAATGTGTTTATTTCCTCAGTAACAACCTCTTTGGGTTTTCTGCCGAGGGGTTATAGCAGTTCAGGCTTGCATTTACCAACGTCGGCCACCTTGCTACAGAGTGACAATGCTGCTACAGTCGTTTTACTTGGCACAGTGCACTTCAGCAAGCAGTCGATCGACGATGTTTCCGCCGTGAGTTACCACGCAAGTGTGTCTGAAATCGAAGCTATTGTTTCGATAACCATTTAAGGGCAGAAAAGGCTCGTTTACTAGTGCCATCTAGAACTAGAAGCACAAACAACATTCGAGGCGCTACCACCAATTTGCGCTAATCGATCGATCTTGGCGAGTTTGTTATTCAACCATAAAACAGCGATAGTAATCACGTTTTAGAAAATCTGGTTGGTTGCACTCACCACTAAAATTGATTTGAAAGCAGCACGCCGCGGCTATCCAAAATAATGTCACAGTAAATATAAACCTGCAGACTGTTGCACACAAACTACAGATAGCTCAACTGATGCATATCAATACCAGTTGGAAGTGTACACAAGATGCTGGCTGCATTGCCTCGCTGTATGGCAATAATAACCTACTTTTATAAATACTACCTAACTATACCTACCTACCTAGCAGGCTACCAATCAGGCGATTTACCAGTGATAAATTCATAGCTTTCTAGTACCTATGGAATCGAAAAATTTTTTTTCGATACTTATTATTTTCACAGGTAGTCAAAGTTCTAAATCCAAATGCAATTTTGGTAGAGCTATGTCGCCAGCGAGTCTCGCTTCTGGAGTTGGACGATAAGAAGTTCTTGGAGGATGCTAAAAATTTCGATGCCAAAAAAGTCAAGTAAGTAAATTTTATAATATTACCTATTTAATCAACTACTGTTCTATTGAGCCCAATTTTTTTTTTACATTCTCGATTTGCTCGTCATGTCTACATAATGGTATAGTCAACAACAGTTTTTTTGCGTCCATCAACGCGGCCAACGAGCACACTCGATTCTGCGCTCTCAAACATTGCGAGAGTAAAGTGAGCGATTTTGATTAGAGCTTCACACCCTCCACATTGACATGAGTCTAGGCACAAACATAAAATCATCTCTGGATCCAGACACGCCGTAAAGGGGCAAGGCTTCGTGTCGGGGATGCTGCACGCGATGCTGCTGAAAACATACGCTGACATCGCCAAGGAACTGGGCGTTGCGCCGGGCGGAGAATTCAGAAGGGCTTATCATGAAGTACGTAATTATTTATCATACATCAGGTTTAAGAATGTTTTATTTCTCTAAGCGTCCCTGCTCACTGATTTATCGCAATGCATCATGGGCAGTGAATGTAATATATTGGCATAATACTATATATTGGCAGGTGAAAAAGATCCCCGGCTGCAAGTTGTTTCTTGGCGACCGTCCGATACAGATCACGATCGCGCGCGCCTTCCAGTCGCTCAGCGTGTACGAGCTGGGGCAAGTCATGTACCACCTCACCACCACCAACCCGAGGCCGCTGGAGTATGTATTACATTCTTATTTACACATCACGTTTAACTACGAACATTGTTTGTGTTGGAATAACACCGTTGCATCCCTAGCGAGGGACTTTTACAGGGCCTGAAGCGACTTGGAACGCACTTACCTTGAAGTTCAGGGTGAGTGCGTTTCAAGTCGTGCTAGTTCCGCGTTCCTGCTTGCATTAACGCACTAAGCGCTGTTTTTTAGGAACGTCTTTAGGTACCGTAAGAGACTACACCCTAAAATCACTGACCAACACAAAACTTCAAATGTAGTACGGCTCTTCTCTATGTCTTTCCTGTTTCGTCTGTAAAACCCGATCGTTCTCTCCTACTACATATTGTTTTGTTTCTCCACAGCTCAAGTACACTAGAGAAGTACAAGAACAAAGACTACGTGCAGGCACAGTTTGAGGAAATCACGCGCGACGTCCCCGCGTTCAAGAAGATCTTCCACGTGTTTGTGGACGAGCGCGACAAGTGCCTCGCGTACTCCTTGCAGGAGTGCGTTCGTACTGGTCAGTACAACTAGTATTATGTTATCTGTGGCAAGTGACAAGTAGTTGGTTTCTTTTGCCGTTTCGACTACGTACCTACTCACTCTTCGCTATCGATTTAAAGTAGACTTTGAATGAACGTTTTATGTCCCCTAGCCAACTTAGTAGTGGCCAAGGGCGTCGCAAAGGGGGGGGCGGGGGAGCAGCTGAAGAGATAAAAATAATGTACCTAGCCAACTGCAAAGTAACCTAAGTCCTGCTTTGCCGATAAATACCGCTCGTCAAAACTCGAGTAAATTCACTATCTAAAATAATATAATATTTATTATGCTGTCAATAGCTTGTGAAGCTTTACATATTGAAGTTGAAACCATTCTTATTACAATCGCCAGAGGCGAACAGGCCCGTATGGATTGGGGATTTTGAGGGTTCAAGCCACCCCCCGAAATGTTGAGGCACCGTTTCAAATAAAACTAAAATATGTAAAGTTTTCTCGGATACGCACTTGAAATGGTTATTCTGTCTTAAGGTAGGTACAGTCATTAATTCATTATTATATTAATTTCCCCCCCCCCCCCGGGCCGTGGCGACGCCCTTGGTAGTGGCGCCCTCTAGTTCAGTTTTAGGCTAAATTAACTTATATTAGTAGAACTAGTTTGAGTTGATGATGATGATACAGAAGTATTAGGTAAGTATTAATTAAATTATTATGTTGCATTGTTAATTTTCAGTTGAAAGACCGCGAGTGCTCGCTGTGGTCGGAATGGGTCATGTCGAAGGGATAGTTAAATATTTTGGTAAAATGCGCCAAGCGGACATCATCCCGCTACTATTGTGAGTTTCTCATTTTGATTATGTTTTGAACACGGTCGATGGCCGATGTCAGCTCACCTCTGCCTTGGCTGCCGGCCAACGATGTAACCACACGGCTGACGACCGTCGAACATACAACCTGAGTGTGTCGCAATTCCATATGACACACTCAGCTTGTGTGCCCAGTGGTCAGGCACTGGAACACGTGGATATTTTAAAGTACCAAATTTAGTTGGTGTGCTAATAGATCGTCATTTATCTTTCTATTAAAAATAAATATTGTCATTATTTGAATAACACCTATTCGTGTCATCGCATGATCGCCGACTGGCGCAGGACTCCTCGCGGTGGCTAACCACATCCACAACGGATACCAACCACCTCGGTCGACGAACACACTCGTCACTAACTCGTGTACGTATGTTACTGAAAGCTGGCGCAATCATCTTTTTTCTTTTCTCTGATAACGAGCTATTCCTCCGGACCTCCAGTACCTACTATCAATTAGATATGTGACGTCAGCTTGTTTAATTAATTGTAGGAAAAAATAAAAGGTAGTCGCGCCAGCTTTGAATAATTTACATGATAAGGTCAGTCGAAATTTTGTGGTATGCTGTCAACACGGGCGATAACCAGCCACGTTGATTCATGTACAGCGAAGGTCACATTCACATACCTACGCATGAAGCTGGTTGTTGACCGTCTAGATGGCTTTTAGATTTTTCTTTTGGCAAACAGAACGCCTTGATATTTTCTCACGCAAATGTATGATGCGATGATCTCAGGACCGTGGTGGACGGAAGAAAAGCTGTGGGTAAAACCATAGGGCAAATAAGGTTTAAAATCCTACTAAGTCGTCAAGGTATTATTAACTTTAAATTGATTTTCATAGACATTTTCTGTATGTCCCAGGAACCAATAAAAACTAATCAGTTTTTTAAACTTGCAGAAAATCGACATAACGTGTGACGCAGGGCCACCGAGGTATTTATTCTCTTCGAATTCCTGGGACATCAGAAAACGCTTCCAAGTAGGTATAAATACATGACGTTTACTTTACACAACTTTTGTATATAGTTAAAATAGGTTTGTATATGTCGAAAGATGGGGCGACAAAAATCTCTGACCGGCTCATACCACTTTATCCTTTACTTTATCGTATCGCTTGTTATTTTTTTTAAACTATTAAAATGTGCTTAAGATTCTTATAGGTAGGTATCTTATTAGGTAGGTACCTATAGTATGCTAGTAGTATGATAAGATTTGATTACATAATGCAACCCAGAAAATATTAGGTTTAAAGTAGATAAATGTGATTAAGCACTAGACATAAAAAAATAATTGAAACTACATACAAATATACCTAATTTTTGAAAGTACCTATCTACTAGGAAGAGAATAGAGTATACCTCTAGAATATAGAATAGTCCTTACTTTACCTACCTAGTACTCACTAGTAGTACCTAGTTCATAAGATAGGCTTTTTAGGTACTTTGTAGGATTCCATTATCAGAGACAATGAAGTCCGCTCTAATTTAACCCTAATTGTTCTAGTGCTCATATGAAGGCAAGTTTATAAAATAAATAGGTACCTAGGTATGTTATTTATCTGCGAGGCGCGTCTACTGTTGGATTTCGTAGCTCAGCGTTTTATATTGATTTGCCTCGCCGCTGAGGATATTCCCTTAGGCAGTCACACTTCCTCCTGCTCACAATATGGTAAATTGCCCTTGTTTTGGGGAGGGACGTTCACCCGTGGGCGTATGTGTGGACATGAAGAGAGTCCCCTGGATGGATAATTAATTAATTAGAAACTTATGCTCAGATATATTTTTTGTTTTGTTTCAGTTTACCGCCCAAGCCAATCTACAAAGTAGTTTTGTGGAAGGGAATCAAATTGACGTTTTACATTTTATTATTTTCCTTCTTATACAGGCAGATTTTTGGCTGATGTGGTTTTTGAAAATGTATGACTCGTTTTTGCGTAACACGACAATTTAATAAATACCTACCCCTGGAATAATAACTCTTTTAACTCTACGTCATATACGGGTAGCTTTGGCCTCTTGCACGCTTTTTCTGGGAAAAAAAAGTACCTAGCATAAAGTCCTTTCTTCTCCGGGAAACCATAAGTTGATTCACTAAGATCAGTCCTTAGAAACCTTGCTACTCACCGATAGATGGCAGGGCACGTTAGACATGGATGGACGTGTTGTATCGCCCATAGAGATCATTTTATACTTTCTCTTCAAACGTCGGGTGACTTGTAAAGTTATTTTTTTTCATGTTATTGTCACTGTCGTAAAGCTAATGCCAAACACCAATGTCTAGGTTTACTCCTTGTTGTACCTACTAATAAATTTTCATTTTACTAAGTTTGATTATTTCATCTCAAAATGCGGAAAATATGTATCATTTATATTCTAGTGTTATTGGATGAAATTGTCAATGAAAAAACTTCTTGTGGCTGTAACGTTGATCGCTCACAGAACTCGCAAATCAAAGAAAACCCTTTAGAAAGTTCACTAGACGAAGGACAGTGTTCACTTTCAGTAGTTACTGAAAAAAATAAGTATCAGACTAAAAATGCAGCTGCTAGTATGATAATGATACCCAGCGGGGAGTACCAGCTAGGTACTGATGAAATTGTTATTGAAAACGACGCCGAAGGGCCAAAAAGAAAGGTTCAAGTAAAAAGCTTCTATTTAGACAAGTACGAAGTTTCCAACAAGGATTTTTTAAATTTCGTTACCGAAACGAATTATAAGACTGAAGCAGAATCTTTTGGAGACAGTTTTGTATTTGGAATATTTTTGAATAGCACCTTCAAGGAGGCATTGAAAGACTTTAGAGTGGTACAGGCGGAATGGTGGTACAAAGTGACGGGAGCAGAATGGAGGCATCCATATGGGCCAGACTCGGACATAAAAGGTACATATAATTTGTTTTTTTAATATGGTACCTAATCAGCCTATAAATCAATTTCTGGACTGATTACCATAGCTGAAATTCTGCTATAACAATTAATCCAAGAAACTTGTTCCAGATGTGATGGACCATCCTGTGGTTCATGTGTCTTGGAGAGATGCCAATGCATACTGCAAGTGGCGCAGGGCTCGCTTGCCAACAGAGGCCGAGTGGGAGGCGGCTTGCAGGGGGGGGCACTGGGACACCAAGTACCCCTGGGGGGACAAACTATTCCCTGACAAGAAACACATGTAAGATATTTAGATATCTAGGGGCCAGATGATGCTGTGTGGATTGTCCAGCATTATTATTATTATCTTATAGAGGAATGGATTTTTTTTTTAACAATTTGTATTTTTTTATAGTTCCATAATCTACTTTAAAAGTTTGTTGATCTAAGATATAAGGCTGAATTTGATTCAAAAAAATCCAGTGTATAACAATAAAAGTTAACATTTCAGAATATTTTACACTACCACATAAGAACTATTGCTTTGAAAATTGAATTTGTTTTTTTCATTTTTGAAAGCACGCTAATTCAATCTAAAGTACATTTTAAACACCTTCAATATAATTACCATCCACAACAGTAGGTATATCAGATTATCACATCATCATCATCATCATCATCATCATCAGCCTATGTTAGTCCACTGTTGGACATAGGCCTCCCCTAATGAGCGCCATAGCGCCCTGTCTTCGGCTTGTCGCATCCAGCATCTGCCAGCAGTCTTTCGCAGATCGTCATCCCACCTGGTCGGAGGGCGTCCTACACTACGTTTACCGAGTCGCGGTAGTCTGCTGGTCCTGTACTCGGACACTCATCGTAGCGGCTTCGTAGAGACATCTCAGCACCTCGATATAACGATAGTCTACTTGGCATCGCTGTAAGGATTGTAGAACAGCCCAGGTTTCAACGGAGTCAAAGGCCTTCTCATAGTCCACAAAAGCCAGACACAGGGGCTGATTATACTCTTCGGACTTCTGTATAATCTGCCTCACTGTGTGAATGTGGTCTATGGTACCATATCCTCCGCGAAACCCAGCCTGCTCCGGTGGCTGAAACTCATCGAGTCTCCTGGCGAGACGGTTCGATATAACTCGTGAGAAAAGCTTATAGACGTGACTTAGGAGCGAGATGGGTCTATAATTTTTAAGAAGGGTTTTATCTCCCTTCTTAAAAAAGAGCACCACCAAACTCCCACTCCACGCCTTTGGAGTTCTCCCACTGTGAAGGACGGCGTTGAAGAGGCTCTGTAACTCCTGTATAACAGGGTATCCTCCAGCTTTCAAAAGCTCTGACGTTATTCCGTCCTCACCGGGGGCTTTTCCATTTTTAAGCTGCCTCAGAGCTAACACGATCTCGTCTTGACTGATGTCTGGCAGTTCGTCGGTATAGTGGCGTATCAAGGTGGCTCTAGAATCGTGGTCGTCTCGTTGGGAACGGGGAGCATGTGCAGCGTATAAACGGCCATAAAAGTCCTCTATCTCGGCCGATATCTCCGGCTTCGACAATACGGTCCTTCCGTCGTGCGTTGAAAGCTTCGTCAGGTGGCTCCTTCCAAGCTGCTGAGTGAATACTTTGGACCCTCGGTTTCGCTCTATCGCCTCTTCGATGAGGCGTGTATTGGAGCTCCGAAGGTCGCGTCGTACCATCTTCGCAATTCGCTTGTTCAGGTCTGACCTCTCTGACGAAGTCGCTTGGGTGGTTTCCCGTCTTTTTGTCATCAGCCCAAGAGTCTCATCCGAGAGTTTGGACTTCTTACCAGTACGCTGCTTTTTGCAAAACTTGATGCCCTCGTCCCTCAGCGTTTCAACCAGATTGTGTAGGGTCTCGTCAGCGTCATCAGTGGGTTCCAAGGCAGCGAATCTATCCCCGAGAAGCTGCTGAAACTTCTCGGTGCCCGCCATGATTTGGATTGGGTTCGGTCGGAGCGTGGACTTCATCAGACGGTTTCTTTCAAGCTTCAAATTTATATTCAGAGAGCCTCGAAGGAGTCGGTGATCAGATCCGGTATTGAACCTGTTGATCACTGAGACATCTCTGAATATATGCTTGCTATCCGTCATGATGAAGTCGATCTCATTTTTTGTCACAGAATCGGGACTCCGCCATGTCCACTTCCTTTGGGGCTGTTTCTTAAAGAAAGAGTTCATTAAGAACAGCCCCTCTTCAGATTATCACAGACACTACAAAATGAACAATTACAATGCTGAGCAGAGACTCGCTGAAGCTGCAGCCAGGCCAAGTACCAGCAAACCAAGAGAACACATATTGCCCAATCACATCATGAAGACTTGAAACTGATTACCAGAATCAGTGATCAGAGCCCCCCTCAGTGAACTCTTTTGAAAATAAACTAGACAAACACTTAAAGTCCACTCCAGCTCGAAAGCTGCCTGTGTATATAATAATTTTTAATATTAGATCAGTAAAAATCAACTAATTAAGAAACGCTCCATTGAAGTTTGTTGTAACATTGGTTCATAGAAAATCTGATGATAGATACGTGTACGGTTTCAAGAAAAAACTGCAAAGTTCCGAAAATAAATCGGGAGCGAGCGCGTACACGGTGCGAGCGAGACGCGTCTTTTAGATTCCACAAGTTACAAATGCATTGTAATTCTAAGAGGGGGAACTGAGATCTGCACTGACATCTCGCATGGGAGTATATTGTGCATTATCGCCCTGCCTAAACATTCCAAATACATGATATATTCTTCAAATAAGAAAGATAGTTTAGTGTACAAAGGGAATTATAATATTATTCTTCTTTTCAGGGCAAACATTTGGCAAGGTACATTCCCTCATCACAATTCGGCTAAAGATGGGTTTGTTGGTACCAACCCAGTGCACATGTATCCAGCCAATGACTTTGGACTCCACAACATGGCTGGCAATGTGTGGGAATGGACGGCCAATGCATGGGCTGATGACAAGGTTTGCCTTATAAGGATATTCTATAAAACTAAATTAAATAGTTACAAATGAACAGAATGCCATATAATAGAATTAGTCAATTCATTGAATTTCCTTGTCCTCTAGGAACCGGCGGCCGCTATTTGTGGTCCCGTATATGGGGGAGGTCTATGTTCAGCTTAGGATATGTGAGGGCTGTTAAGAAACCTAAGTATCTGTAATACCTAGGACTTTTCAAGGGTACAATCAATCTCTATTTCAAATTACATTTAGATGTTAGCCAAGAAAAGGGAACAGACTATTAATATTTATAATAAACATTATGTTGTTTCAATAGTGGTGTCAATATGTCATAAATTAAACTAAGTGTTCATTCACAATTCGATCAGATAAAGCGAACCATGTATATTTTGTCGACCGATATCGTTTACTGGATCTATCGCCATCGCCGAATAAAAACGGATACGATAAATCGGTCCTACAAAACTGCTGCATGAACGTACCTTAAGCCTCCGGCGGCGGATAAATTTCCCATATAAACGTGGTACCAAATAATTTGTAATTTGAGCATATTTTCACTATGATCTGCTATTAAAGCTATTAAAATAGTATTCATTTACACAAATTTTTACAAAATACTTTTCTGAAATGCTATTAAACTAAATTTATAAATATTATTTCTTAGTACTATTTGTTTATGAGTATTTTAAAAAAATCTGGGTGGAACCTAAATAAATATCTACTATTCCCAGGTGTAGAGACTATTGCGAAGGAAAACGAAAGATTTTTTTTTAATTTATTGTAGGAGAAGCCTACATCGATGTAGGAGAAGCCTACATCGATGTAGGAGAAGCCTACATCGATGTAGGCTTCTCTACATTATTATTACTTAGTTGTTTTTTAAGGTTTAAGGTTTAAAGAACTTTATTCTCATAAAGACAATCACGTCACTTACATGAGAACTAATTAATAAGTAACTAGTACTTAGTTATAATCTATCAGTCGTTCTTAATAAATAGGTACCTACTAAATAATAAACTACGAATATAACAAAGAGCTAATTATAAAATATACTTACTTCACGTATTTGTTTAATTAGGTTTTTGTTGTTTTAAATTGATTTAAATTAAGTAGATAGGTTTTTATCATGTGTCATAATCCAAGCAGGTTAGCTAGACCTTAATGGTCTTTAATCCATTCTTTGAATCACGCTTTATTTATCATGTCATGCAAATTAAGTGAAGTTATGGACTTGTCACATTATGTATGATGCATATCATGGACACTCCTTCAGCTATTTCTAAATATGCTAAGGTAGTATGATTTGTGCTACTGATTTCAATATATAACCCAGTTTATTATGCAACTATTAATATGTATCTGAGATTTAATCAGGCTTTGTAATAAATTATTAATGCAGGCCCATGGCCTCTCATAACTATTAAAATGATTCAAAGAAAATGTTTTAAGAAAACCGTATCTTGTGCTGCGTATTGTTTGGTTACAACATTAAGTAATAATCGAAGTATAATCATCTATACATACTAATATTTTATAAAGGAACGATTTGATTGTTTATTTGGTGAATAGGCTCCGAAACTACTTTACCGATTTGAAAAATTATTTTACCGTTAGTAGGTATCCTACATTATCCCTGATGGACAAAGGCCATAAACTATTTTCAAAAAAGTTAAGAGATCCATATTGAAAACCATAATAAAACTATAATGTAACCCAAAGAGTATGTATGTGATTTTTTTTTAATATTTGAAATGTTGGTACTCATGTGATGTATGATCTGATCTCCTTTCAGAGTCAAGAGAAGGTGAAGAAAGGAGGTTCGTATCTCTGCCACCATTCCTACTGCTACCGCTACCGATGCTCTGCGCGCTCTCACAACACTGAAGACAGTTCTGCCGGCAACCTTGGCTTCCGCTGTGCGAGGTCAGCGGAGTAGATCTGTCATCATAATCACAAGTGACTCGTGGTCCCCCCTAGATGTTCCCCTGGGGGGGGCGGGGGGGACAAGGAATTTGCGTTTACTCGTTATCCCCCTGACTTACACTTGACCAGAAATGTTGCAATGTGGTATTAACTTGATCAGCTGACGTTCCACTAAACAAATTCCTGAGCGGCCTGCATCTAGTTTTCCGCGACTCGCGACTTTGGACCATGTCGGGTTTTAAAAGTCCAGAGGGACTTTATACCTTTCTTATTCACATCACATCACATCGTCCGCCTTTAATAGTCCACTGCTGGATATAGACATACTTATTCAGTATCCTAATTATTCACTGAGATTTTATAGGGACAAAAAACAAAACAACAGCTGGGGTATAAAGCCAATGCTTTGCGAATATTGTTTTAAGGTCTTTGGTAAAAATGTACTTAATCAAATGAATTTATTTAAAACATAGTTTTTGTAATTTTATTAAGTTTGTAATTTGATCATGTTCCTTTGTGCAAATAGACTTAACTCATGTAAGATTATTGCATTTTGTAATTTTATATCAAGATTGTGTTAAAAATGGGCAAAACTTAATTGCCATGTTATTTATAACAAATGTTACCTACAACTAATTTTAAGGTGAAATAAAATAAAAAAATGTTTTCTTATGTCATACTTATTATTTATTTGCATTATTTGTATAAAAATTATTCTAAATTAATTGATTTCCACAATTGATTAAACAGTGTATATTTACAAAATGGCGAGCGTTATGACTGGCGCGCCTGAGGGCCGGCCTTTGATCGGATCACTATAAGCACCTTTAATTTAGTAAGTACAAAGTAAAACGGAAGACTAAAACGAAAGGAAGATCTTAGAATGCTATTGCTACAAAACCCGTCTGGTATAAATAAAAGATAAATTAAAACAAAATAAATAACCAACACAACCACTTTGCGTCTAAAGTATTCTTATCTACATTATATATTAAAATAAAGTACAAAATATACATACAAGTACATAGTGTTTGTACTAAGTAGAAATGTGTACGCGGTACACAGGGACCCGCCACGCGAGTGGCGCGTCGTCAATGCTACTGCTTGGCAGTACCCATTCACTGAATTTGTTCTAAAATTTGCTAAAACTGCTGAGAATTTTCTCAAAAATTTTGAATATCATAAAGCATTCCATTGTCATTTATGAAGCCGATGGAATGCATATTGCAAAAATATAAATCTTATTGTAAGTCGAGTTTGGATCAAGTCATTTGTTGCGCTTTCATGTTCCTATTATACACTATTCACATTAACTATCAAATACATACATTTGTTTTGAGCTCGTAAAATGTATTCTAAAAGTCACACATCACTTCACATTATAACAACAATTCATCTAACAATGTTACTAATAGTATTTATTTATGTACATATTCTTTATGGCAAGGCACAAAATTGTTTTACTTAAATATTTTCGTTTAAATTTTTCGGTGGCAGATTTCATGTGCTCTTTCAAGCTACTGTGAAATTAAAATTCTCGTGAAAAAGTTTACAAGCTCATTAGGAAAAACCTGAACAGTCTAAATACAAGCACCGTAAAAACAGATTTTAAAAAATTCTAAAAGCAACATCGCTAGATATTTTGGTAATAAAAACGCTATGCGATCACAATTCTAGCTATGTTTATAGTAAAATAAAAAATACACCTTGGTTACGTCTAACTCCAACCGAATGTACACTAGGTAAATCACATTTCTACTTGTCTAGGGCTATGCGGACGCGCGCCCGCCCCCACCCCACGTTACAATATAAGGCATCGGTAAGTAGGCTTCACACAATACTCTCAATACTTATTCCTTATTCAATTCTTATGAAAAAGGTGCACTCTAAAGGTGCGGCACCCCTGGTTGCCATAATCCCGAAATACAGCTTTGTAACTTGCACGAGACAGTATCAATTCTTTATTTGAACATACTCGCTTCAAATAGGTCTCGTCCCCATCCATAATATTGATCGAAGCAGATAGAGACCCATTTTATAATCTAAACGTTGTCTACCTCAATATACTGTCTTTTAAAATGTCTTAAGCTTCACTGAATTGAAAGATAGCACAGCAACTGCGCTATAATAAGATAGTCATCGCGTAGAATCAAGGAATTAATGTAACTTTTTACTTTGTTCTGAATATATGAACGTGCGTAGTGTTCACAACTGGATGTAGTGTCAGTTGCAGGCAGGAATCACAGAGCAGGCGGTAAGGGCGACGCCGTCAGTTGCCGGCCGGGAGCACGGTGCGCGCGCGAGGCATGCTCCCGTTCACGTGGCCGTTGGTGAAGCCGTTCTTAACTGCGCCGTTCTTGTATGTTATGTCCTTTATCTCCGTTATTTCGGGTTGCGGAGATTTTGATCGGACCTGTGGATAAATAGACGTTTACATCGAAGCAAGGCTATCGAAAACTAACAACCTAACAGTCTTGTTATGTATAACATAGTTCTACGCATGCGTGCGTGCCTGCACCAGCCGTGTCACTTCAGTCAGTACAATAAAGCAGAGTGTACCCAACCAGCGGTCCTTTCACTTGTCGCAACGAGCTCGCTATCCGAATATCTTACAAGTCTTCAGCTGGTTGCAGCTAGCATCTGCCTGCAGTCTTTCGCAGGTCGAACCTGGCCGGAGGGCGTCTTACACTACGTTTGCCGAGTCACGGTCTACACTCAAGAACACCTTTACCCTAGCGGATGTCAGTTCGGAAAATGTGGCCGGCCCACTGCCACTTCAGTATAAAACAATATACAATAAAACATTTAGAGTACTATAATGGCAAAAGCGAGCTTAACCGTAAAAGCGTTCTCTTTAAAAGTTATCTATTCTATTATTATACAGAGGAAAGATTTGATTGTTTGTTTGTTTGAATTAAAAAGGCTCCGAAACTACTGGACCGATTTGAAAAATTATTTCACCATTACAATCCTAAATTTTGTGCTGAACTGGCTATAGAAACTTACAAAAAAATTTGGGTTCCGCATGAAAAAATAATTTTTAGTAATTATCCGTGCGAAGCCGGGGCGGACCGCTACTTGTTACTATAATATTCACCTTTTGCCTAGGCCTGGAGGTGTAGGACTGGTTGTAAAAGTCCTTGAAGAGGAAGAAGAACATGACAGCGTGCATGCCGATCCACCAGACGAACGCGCGCGGGTAGTCGCACTCTATGAACAGCAGTTGGAACGCGTGCACCATTATACCGATGAACTGAGCCTGAAAACACACGCGTATTAATAAATAAATAAATCAACATCATCAGCATATAAAGTCCACTGCTGGACGTAGGCCTCCCCTAATGAGCGCCATAGGTGGCATTATTCATCATTTGGGGGTTATTGCCCATAATCCCCACGCTGGGTATGCGGGTTGGGGATCGCAGTACGGTGGAGTTGTTCTGCAGAGGGCGCTGCTGCCCGCCCCCCCGGTGTGTTTCCCTTAGTCGCCTCTTACGACACCACCACACGGCTAGATATACATATAATAAATAAATAATGCAGGACAATCCACACAGCATCATTTAGCGCCAAGCTAAGCAGAGCTTGTGTTGTGGTACTAGATAATATAATGCTGGACAATCCATAATAAAACATAATAATAATAAAATTTGCCGTGTGGTGCCAGACTTTCACCATTCCCTTTTCCGTTGGGTGTCGTAAGAGAAAGGCGACTAAGGGAAACAAAACGGGGGGCCTGCAGCAGCGCCCTCTGCAGAAAAACTCCGCCGAACTGCGATCCCCAACCCGCACGCCCAGCGTGGGGATTATGGGCAATAACTCCCAAATGATAAATATGCCATCTATGGCGCTCATTAGGGGAAGCCTAGAGGTCCAGAAGTGGACTATAATAGGCTGATAATGTGAATACTAATAAATAATGCCTACTGCGGTACTAGATAACTAATATACTAAAGACATTATACGTTCCCGTGTAGCGGGTTCGATTTCCCGGTTCAACTTTGTAAGTATTTAAAAATCAATGAATGCAGTTTAAATTGTTTTTTAAATTAAAATGATTTCTTTCAGTAAAATGTTCCGTCTACAATATTTAACGTCCTTTGCCATCATTTGACAGCCGTGGGACGCCCTGTATAATTGCATAACTAGATATTTTTGGCTATACCTACAAAGAAAGCAACCAGAAAACCTGAAATAGATACGATAGAACTCCACCATTATTTATTATTTATAAAGTATACATAAAGTAATAAACATGAGCCGAAGTGGAACTATTCAGCAGTTATAAATTGATATATAGATTTAGCAAGAGACGTTTATAACCCGCGGAATGATTCGGAGTAGATAAAGTTAATGATATTCGCATAAAGTTATGAATAATATTAGTAATAGAATAATTAAAGTATTGAGCAATACTTTAATTATTCTTGCAACAGGCTTGTTGTAAGTTAACCTTGACTGAGAACAATATTGCGTAGCATTTTATGGTCCATTTCGAACAAAAGCGAAATTCTATCGCACATTTCAAATTTTTTTTTCGACATTTTGTAGCTTGACAGGCAAGTTAATAGCGGCACGACTCAGGCCTAAAATTATCGTGTCTTTTCGTTTAAAACAAATATATTTTTTTAGTCCCGTTTTTATTATTTTATAATTATAACTGTAGTTTAGGTGCATTAACTCACTGCCCATCATCTGCGATGACTTTAAAACGGACGCGTAGAAGTTAAGCAGGTAGACGAATATTACACTGATCGCGCCAGTGCAAAAACAAGTGTAAAATTAGTTTAAGTGTGTTCAAACCCTTAAACAAAAAGAGGGCGCGGGGAGTTTTATTCGCAGTTATAATACAAATAAAGCATTCTATGCTCAGTCGCGTCAGAGTAGCCTTTTGTTAGGACGAGCTCTGGATACGTACGTCAAGGGCACTGCCAGTATTAACACTCAGACTTAATAATAACAACCGGACAATCCACACAGCATCATCTAGCCCCAAGTTAAGCATAGCTTGTGTTATGGGTACTAGATGACATATACATAATACAATATTAATACATAATATATAAATATTTTTTATTATACATAGAAAACGACCTTGAACAAATATCTGCAGATCGTACAAATATTTGTCCCGAGGCGGGAATCGAAAACCTCCTGCGTCGCAGGCAGACCTTCGCCCACAGAGGTCGTCGAGACTTAAAGTTAGTAAACTCACCATCTGCAGCGCTGTCAAGTACTTCTTCCACCAGAGATACCTCCTCATCTGCGGGCCCATCGCCGCCAGCATGTAGTAACTGTACATGATGATGTGTACGAATGTGTTGAGCAGCCCAAAGAACGTGGAGTGCCCGCCCGGAGTGAACTTGACTCCGAACCAGACGGACATCGGCATCACCCCGTGGTGGATCACGTGCAGAGTTGATACGTGGTCGAACTTCTTTCGCAGGATAAAGAAGAACTGGAATATTTATGGGAAATTTAATTTATTTAAATTACATTTTTGGTACTATCATTAATTTTATTTACTTATTGTTTTAATAAATTAAAAAAAAATATAGTATCGGTTTTAGCGATAAGGCAGGCGATTGTGTTATTTCAGATATTATTAGTTAGTTGAGATCGGTATGGCGCTCATTAGGGGAGGCCTATGTCCAGCAGTGGACTAACATAGGCTGATGATGATGAGATCGGGCATAATTGTAACCTTTTTACTTATGTTTTTTTTATTCTTAGTTTTTTGTTTTTTAAATATTACTTAGAATGTTGTTGACTCCTTATAGCTACAAAACTAGACTGTAAATCTACTTCGCTTACTCGTTTGTACACTCTTATTTCTCACACGTTATTTTCTTAATTAAGTATCATTTATAAAACCGCGGAGTTGGGGGCCCTGGTGACTAGCAATACAGGTTTTTTTATGACTAGCACCAGGGCCCCATCACCTATCTCAAGCACCAGTCTCTCACAAAACAAGTCAATAATGTTGATAGATAAAATTGTGAATTAATTAACGTCTTATTTATTATTTTTACTGTATTGATGGCGATGTAATAAGTAATATTCTATTATATTTTAATATCCCTTTTTTATTATGGCGACGACCTTCCCTCAGTGCGGGAACCCGAGTGCAAGGCTTTGCACAAAAATCTTGGAATATTTACAATTCACTTCAAGCATCATTATAGGTGCTTTCAGCACACATTAAGGTATGTTTTTAAAGGACGCGCGATTATTTTTAGTTTTTTTATACAATTATCTGCGCAGATATCACAGATGTCGGCATGTTTGATTGAAATCACCAGCGATTTAAAACTTTTGACTGCTACTTTACAATAAAATTGTTTAAAGTCATTAATATAATTTTTATTATTTTGAGGTATTAAAGTATTTTTGTGTATTTTACATACCTACTTATTGCATCTTAGCCCTATTGAATGCCATCATCAATGGAGAAACCGTAATGAATTTGACACAATTCTACTGGTTTGATTTTACCCAATGCCATTTGCGTTACAAAAGCAAGTAAACTGATATCAGCGTTTAATTACATGAAAAAAGTTATTTAAAAACTGATAATACAATAGGTCTTAAAAGATTTTTTAAATCCCAGAAAGTCAAATCAATAATACTTACACAAGTTAAGTACTTACAGTATCAAAGAATTCTGTGAACTTGGAGAAGTAATACCACCAGCATACATTGACCATCTGTAAACGTTAAAATGCGACGTGAAAACACATTCAAATTTCCAACAATTTGCATATATTTTTTCCTTTCAAACAAATAAAACTTAAATTATGCAATTAACCCTTGAACCATGACAAGCGAACTTTATAAACTTGATTTTGCATAAAGTATATAATCTGTCTGCATAAATATGTTCCTGCTCACTTAATTTTTAACTTATACTGCGCAGAATAAAACTGATTATAGATAATTACATATTGGTTTAATTACTACATAAATACCGATCTGGTCTGCATATGATGTGGTTTTCTATAATGATATAGTAGTCAAGATCATTAACTCCTAATTCGTAACATGGCGGCCGATAGCTTATTCAAGATCAAATAGTTATCTCGCAGGATTTACTGTAGAATGTCATGATCAGCTTATCCCATAGCGTCGAGACTCGTGGGCGAGTCTCATTACACCATAACTTAGAATAAACTTAATCATTACTTAGGCACTTGAAGAACATTATTGAAGAAACTTAGTTTACAAGTAATGATTCTCAAGTTTGCATATAACTCATATAATTTTAAGTATCTAAAATCTCATCAGAATCAATCTTGACATGGATTAAGTATAAAAATAATCTTATCTTATTTAGGCAACAATAATAATCAACTAAGTATGATATTTACACGAAATATGATTAATTAATAGTCATTAACGATTATGAATCAATATGTCGTGTGGATTATGATTAATGATTGTTAAATGGATTATTGGGCGGATGATATACTCATGATACCACTGAAATATAACTACAACTAGCATCGATAACTATAATAAGATAATGTTGTGGTATACTTCAGATATGGTTATCATGCTTGCATTGGTTTAGTAAAGGCAAGGCTGAGGAATGAATGATCGTGGGCAATGGAATTCACAATGGAATGGGCATGGTTGCTGTTATACACAGGGACCGCGGGGGGAGGGTGGGATACAACATATCGGGGTCATTGAACTGAGGCCGACGGCAGAAGTTAGTCGCCTGAAGGGCAGGATGACGTCAGAACATGGGTGAACACACGATCATATCGAAACGTCTGGTGGATGGGGGCAGTATATGAAATAATTCACCCTCATTGTTTGTGGATGTTTGGAGTGGTCCACCGGCTGACATTGATAGTTATACCTGCCTGTGAACCAGCCTGAGATCCCGATCTGAAACAACACGCCGTCACCGGGCCCATGAGCAACACTGCTTAAACGACTATGTATTTACAGGGGAGGGCTCTCCTACGAGTCGTGGGTTAATCGCCGAAAACGTGCATGTGAATCAATAGCAGATACGTTAGTTTACGGTTAAACTAAATACTTATTAACTACTTAATTAGACCCATTCATACCCTTGTACAGGAATATATTTACACTGGCCTGAAAAATGTCTATTTACATGCGAGATTCTGTTAGTACCTCTGGTCGGGCTTGCCCTAGGCGAGTGTCGACCTTTCACTTACTATTTTAGCCCTGGGACTGTCTGAGTAGTCCACTGGTTGGCATCGAAAGCTGTAATGATTCAGCCAGCCCCCCTTCAAACTCTGGGCATGGCAATTTAAAAAGTTCTTAGATTTTGAGATAAGTACAAGTATTATTATAACTTAACTAAGCTTAATTCATAACTTATTTGTACCAAATACCTTAAAACATTTAAGTAGACACATATAAAATACAAGATTTTTCCCTGCCTTCGCACGCGTTGTTTCTATAAAAACGTTATAATTCCAGGCCTAGAACCACCTGAATATAAGTTTCAGCTCGATGTTTTCAGTAGTTTTTAAGTAAAGAGGTAACAATCATCCATCCAGACAAATTCTCGCATTTATATTATTAGTGTGATGTATAGTGTGATTAGTAAGGATATCTAGAATACCTTACACACAAATATAAGTTAGCTCAATTCATCTAGTAACAACCCAACGTAATTACCAAAGAACCTGAGTCTTGTTATAAGTTTTATAATAATTAAAACAAAGTACCTCAACTCTGAAATAAGAAGACCCAATTTAATAATAATATAAATAGAAATTATACACGCAAAAAGCTTTCAACCTGGTTATAGACATTAGGTAGGTTATCAACCTTAAGAAACTCGCTGGTTTTGATCCATCACTATAGAAAAAGCATAATCCCTGGAATTTAGGTAACAAAGTTAAAAAGCCCACAGTAATCATCCAAATTAATGTGAAGTTGAAGAAATTTACGCAAATTTGTAGTATTTTGTTAACATAAATCCAACAATAGATGTTATAGCGCGTGTGAAGAAACGCGCATTAACACAATGCAACAGATTTTTTTTAATTGTTTTAATTGACTGAAACATTTTTTAAACACATTAACACAATGCAACATATTTTTTAAATTGTTTTAAATGACTGAGACATTTTTTAATAAATGTTCATGGCCTCGAAGCCAACAAAAACTACAAAAGCTGTATCTCATTAATTCAATTTGTCTTTTGAAGCAAATATTTAGATGTATATCCCATCTGAATATTTTTCTCTACTCGACAGATTGTCATAAAATTTGTGTTTACAACAACACTACTTCACTTGTGAACTTGACAGCATCATAATAATTTTGTTGATAAAATGTAGTGATCTAATGAAAAACAAGCTTACCTCATAAAACAGCCATGTGCTGAACACAACTTGTATAGCATTGTATAATATTAATAAATTTTTAATTTCTAATGGTTTTCTGTTTTCCATAAACTTTGGACCTGCTACCTGTAATAAAAAAAATAAAATTAGTGTAATAGAATTAGTACTAGCATAATTAAGGCAACAGTAGAAATTTTTAACCAAGAGAGAGAGAAACAAAATCTCTTTGGATAATTCAGAGATCCTGACCCCATCCGATAATATACTTGCTTATAAGATACTAGCGGCCCGCCCCGGCTTCGCACGGGTATTAAACAAAAATTTCAGAAATTATACACACTAAAACGATGGGTTTCACAGTTTTCATATGGATCTTTACTTTTTTTAACAGCATTGGGGTTTTTGACATTGACTCGACATTCCAAAACTGACACTGGCCGTAGAGAAAAAGCAAGCACCGTGCGCTATACAACCTCTTTTTCTATTCTGACGCGCCATAATCGAAAAAGAGGTTGAATATACAGCCCACGGTTCAATTATTGAATTTTTCATGCGGATCCCTAACTTTTTTGAAAATATTATATAGCCTATGTTCATCACGGAAAATTAAGGATTCTAATGGTGAAAGAATTTTTTAACTCGGTCCAGTAGTTTCGGAGCCTATTCAATTCAAACAAACAAACAAACAAACAAACAATCAAATCTTTCCTCTTTATAATATTAGTATAGATTATAAGCAAGTATATTATCGGAGAAAATTGATGACACATTATTTCTTATAAGATTATTTTTATAATTTACTGTATGAAAATTTGACTTGTTTCAGTTCTTATTTGGAAAGCCAAAAGAAATGCAGTTATTGGAATCTGAAAATCTGTGCGCATTGACCTATACCCTACATAATTTACATCTTATAGAAGGAATTAAGCTGGGAGAGTCCTGAGATTTATAATATTTATTTGGCTATCAGATCTATTAAAAAGAATTCATGAAATGTGTACGCACCTTGACTAGATATACATAACTTAGACATATGAGTAATGTAGGCAATGGTGAACTCATTAGGAACCATGGATTTGTTCTGGGATCTGAAATAAGAAAGAGTTTTTGTTATTAGAGGCAATATTGTATATGTTTACCATAAACTTAACTAAAAGCTATCAGAAAAATATACATTTTAACTATCCAGTGAGATTTAAGTACTGTAATAGTACTTCAATTTAACTATCTGTGGGTATTTGCCAGGTTATGTTCATTTCTCCCAGCTCACATATTTTTTTTTATCATACATATAATTTTAATTATTAGTAGTAGTTAGTATTATTACTTTGGATTGACTAACAAACTTAACAAAACTAAACTGCTGAGAAAAATTGCAGCGAAAACTGCCTAAAAATTATGTGCAACAAAGTGCATTTCTGTTCTAGCTCAATAAATAAATAATAATTTATAAGGTCTTAGCAACAGCAATCAATGTTGATAACAACTAATTACTATGTTTGTTTATAAATTTAACTGTATATAAAAGTAAACATGTTGTATAGTACCTAAAAGTTTTTAACAATGATCAGTGAGTAACCAAACAGCTGTTTTAGTGGGTCATCTATTAATATCTGCATCTATTAATATCTGAGGAAACTGAAATTTAGATCAGCTCTTGTAATATGTAGGTACCTGATTATGTCATGTATGATCCAATATCTAATTTAGTTCGCAGCTGATGTGTTACAATATTACTTACTATAGGTTCATATCAATACTAAGTTGCAAACCATCGGATTATAAGTAAATGGCATGGACAATGCCAAAAACAATTGAACTTACAGTTGGTTAATCAAAGAATGGGAACAGTTAACTTAGTTGTTATAATTTGGCTTACAGAGGTATATGGCAAGGGATTACTTGCCTAACAACAACAGTATCCAATAATTATATGACACAGGTTTTAGTCACTGTTTGTTCTATATGAATCCTAAATTAGGTGTGTGGTGTCCTAGGTATACCCCATTTGCCAAGTGAATCTAATACACATTTATGAAAAACCAGATCCAACTATATGTAGCTACCTTTTGTTTTTTTTAACAGCCTGCAGTTAGCTCAATTGTTTATATTGTAAATAATAGTTCTAATTTGGTTCTGTTAAATTTGATTGTTATTTTCTTTAATAATAAAGTCATCTATATTTTGATATGGAAATTGTTTTACGTAGATATCATATATTTTTTTAAATTATGAACACTGGCAATATTATTATAGTAGTAGTAGTAGTAAGTCAAGTTCTCAGCAGCAGAAAAGAGCTGGGAACGATTTGGTTGCGTTTTAATGGTCAAGGAGACCAATGATATAAATTGATCAACATTAGGTACTCACCTCCATATTTGTCCATATAAACTTGCATATTGTTATAGTACTGCAACAATAACGCCATGGTGACAATATCTGAAAAACAAAATATAATCTGAGAGCTTATCCATAGAAACAATCGAAATAATTGTGATAGGCAACATCAAGGATGTTGTTGTCCTATGATTTAGGGGGATAGGACGTTACCTGTTTGACGACGGGAATTAAATAGATATTTTGCAACAACCTAACACATTTCTGATTCAAAGGGATTTTTTTAGTAAACTAGGAGTAATAAAAAACTAGAATTTACATAATTTACACGACAAAAATAGGTTATGAGACGTAACTTGGATGGAGCTCTGACTGACTGAATTCTGAATTGATTGAGTTGGTTTGGTTGGTCGTCAAGTCAACGTCAAGTTGAGTTTTGTTTTGTTTGTTTCTGTCTTAGATTATAGCTGAGGTTTCTGTTGAGGTTTCTGTGACCGATTCTGTCTGTCTGTATGACAGATTGACAGGAAATGACAGATAGAATCTGCCTGACAAATAGGCAAGGCAAGGCGGAGTTAGGGGGCAGTATTGAGGTGGTCCATCGTGTTTGTCATTTGTGTTGTGTCTTGCTTTGGTCTTGCTTGTGTCGTCCTCAGCCATACCACAGATTACATATTCTACACAAATGACAAGGTGTTCCCGTAATCTATGTTGACAGATGATGTCACAATCAATCGGCTTACTCCTTATATCGGCAAAGTCGTTAGAGTCGATAAAACGGCAGACACAATTTGACACTAAGCTGTTTCACACGGTTGGCGGTTATTAAAAAGATTAGGTACCTAGGCTTAAAATCGGTTCCAATGATCTAGAAATGGAAAGGGAGGCGTAGCACTTGTGAATACTATTATTATATTACGCAACCAACCTCTGGATATTATGGAGAACTGAATGAATAAACAGATAGCACAGCAGATAGGTAGGCGGTTAGTGATAAGTAGGTCCGCACTTTTACAAGTAGGTATGTATTTAGGTCAAGGTCAACTAAATAGTATCACTGTATTATTCGGTCACATACATAATCTCATCTAAATATTTTTTTACAAATTTAACCTCATATTAAAAATGACAGCCATTTTTATTGAACATTTACTTAATGAAAAACTAGCTGACCCCGGCAAAATTCGTTCTGACTCAGAATCAGAGATGGCGTTGCATACGAAAAATGTACTGCTAGGCTACGAATTTTCTTCATAGGTAATCCATTGTTATCTTAAAGGTTTCATTTTCTTCTTTTTTTCGTGGATTACATTTTGTTAAATTAGGGGCGAAGACAAATCAAAGATAACATTCTGTTGCATCTTTGTATGTAGACATAAGTTATCACTATTGATTGTACCTACCTACCTATTATATAAATCGTTTCTTACCGTATAGTGTTCTTCCAGGCAATTTACGCTGTGGTTGTGCTGAATACCTGAAAAAAAATAAGGTTAGGTAAGGTAAGGTAGCTTGATACATTAGCGAGGCTAGTAATGGGGGTAGGTAGCTGACTGCGATGTTGATGGCTGAAAGTGATGCGTCGCGCAGTTCTAGGACATCACAACAAGAGCTTTCTACAGACTGTTGCAATAACCTACAGATAGGTCAACTGATCTAATATCTATACCAATCGGAAGCATCCCCAAGACGTTCGCATCGCTGTATGGCAATACTGATGCGATGCGCCTGATAAAACCATTTATTTATTTAATTACAAGACATTTCAATAGCGTTTCTGCCAAACTGTAAGTAGATATAGCAGTTTGACGGCGTAGCTATCGTAATGTGTAATGACGTTAGTCAATAGGTAATTAGTAAGTTGTCTTTAGGCTATTGAATTCCCATTCGTTTGTTTTCCACGGTCACTGTTGTAAAAAATACATGAAATGCCTTAACAATCATTGGTCATTAAAGACTAATTTTGTATGAAAAAGGTTGTCTTCGATTTGATGGATTTTGGAAACCAATGTCAGTGTTATTCAATTTTCTACTCTATCTTACCTCTGTAATTTTCTTACTATCGAGACCAGGATTATCGGTTATTTTTGATAACAAAAACTTCAAAGAAACGGCATATTATCAACTTATATCTAAATTTATATCAAATGGTGACATCACTGTTCACGCCATGACAAGACAATCGGTTACGGAAAACGGTTTAGCGAACTTTTGTTTTGCAACTTTTTAAAAATACCTTTCGGAAACCATTCTACAACACCAGAGAGCTGTTGTAAAATTTGGCTACATGCAATGGCCTATCTAACTAGGTGAGTACATAAACCCACAACATAATTGGGGCCCGATGAACACAGCATCATCGGGCCCCAATTATGTTTAAAAACATTTCTATTATGTACTACAAATGCTAAAAATACTAATTAAATAGTTATTGCTCGCATTATTATCAGATAAACAGGTAGGTAGATACATTTCCTTACTGTTTCATAATCTAATTCATAGAACAGTTTCCGTTTAGCGAAGCAAGCGAGCACAATGGACACTTATTGCTTAACAACGTAGGTAACTAAGATTTCATAGATTGTTTGGTTCTGCTAGCTTAAGTACCTACCTGACATAATGAGAATCTGACTGGCTCACACATAGGAATATTGTAAACACGTAATTTTATGATAGGTTAGTGTTATTTCGCTTTTAGGCCACGTAGAGTATATAGGTACCTACGTAAGCCTACCTAAAATAAGCCTGATCATGATCAATTTTATAATTAAATCATTCATCACAACTCATTTCAAATTTCAAACCCATACCTAAAATATACAAAACGATAGACTTTACAGTGGAGTAAAATATACGTTTATGACGCGTAACGTGCGTTATCGTGTTATTTTAAATACTACTACTAAGAAATAACCACCCATAAAAACGTTATTCATGGTAATATTAGCGCAACGCGTTATCCACTCTAAAATTAGTGCAAATAACGCGGATTACGCACGTTACGTTATGCTCTATAAATCTTGGTTTCCCCGCAGATTAAATTCAATACTAGAATACCTACATGATGACACCCAATAATATAGTTACTCACATCGATCATCAGTTTTAAAAATATATAGAAACTAGAGGGTATATGTGCCCGAGCTGCAAGCAGCTCGGGGGTTGTGCTTTTTCTTAGGCGGCCTTATCGCATTGAAGTTTTTACTTATCATAACTTAAAACGTAATTGATTTGATGGAAATCGATATCCATGTGTAAAATCTGCGATAGTAAACTGTCAGCCATCTTGGATTTGAAAATGGACATCTTTTTCGTAATCTAAGTGTTTGATTAAGTCGAAAACGATACCCATATGTGTGGGTGTTTGGTCACACAGCAAGGCTCGCGAAGTCGAAATGCGGTTCGCTTCGCTCACCGCAATCCGACCCACCTCATGGGGAGTCGTGGGGGACACAGCACGGCTCGCTTCGCTCGCCGTGCTGTTCCCCTTGGTCGCACTGCAGCTCGCTTCGCTCGCCGCAATGCTCCACCCGAAAAAAAAGGTCAAAGTTTGTAAATTTTCGGTTTTTTATGAAAAAGGGAAAACTACTAACAACTACTCCACTAAACTGCGATCCCCAACCCGCATGCCCAGCGTGGGGATTATGGGCAATACCCCCCAATGGCTCATTAGGGGAGGCCTATGTCCAACAGTGGACTAACATAGGCTGATGATGATGATGATGAAAAAGGGGGGTCTGGGGGGTCAGGGGGGTCAAAATTTTGGCGTTCAAAATGACTTTTTCTCCTCTACATGACTGTGAAAAAAAATTTCTTCTAGGTCGATCCGTTTGGGATATACAAAAAGGGGGGGGGTGAAAATGTCGTTGGAGGGGGGGTGACTTTTTTAATTTTTCAACACGAGAAGGAACCCTCTATAAGGTTTCGCTATCAAAATTTTTCTATTTGAACTCTTTTCGGTAGCAACTTCAAAAGGGGGGGCTCCGGGGGCAAAGGGCGGGAAAAATTTCCATCGCATTTTCAACTATTTGACCCCCTCTATACAACCCCACAAAAAAGGAGATTCAGCGTGGCTCTGTTCGGGAGCCCCCCTAAAGGGGGGGAGAAGGGGGGCAAATATGGAAAAGTCGGAATTTTCCCGAGGTCCCCCCGATACCCTCTATATGATTCTGTAAAAAAAAACATACCTTCCCCTCCACCATCAAGGAGAACAATTATGTCAGTCAATCAGTCAGTGGTAATTAAGCTTTAAATATGTAGTATACCTCTATAAAGGTACTTTTCATAAATCCATGTAGAAAGGTAGATGGTTTAATGTTAGAAAAAAGTTAAAAACCATTTTAAGCTTAAAAGTCAGCTGATTTTCTAGGATAAGTAAATTATATTTCATCAAGTCGGTCCTGTGACCGACGTTACCGACGTACGAGTTACGAACCTACTTACTAAATTAAATAAATAAATAATGCTGGAAAATCTGATAAGACACTAAGATAGGTATTAATTGTGTGACCTATTTTGATGCATCAGACGTGTCTAGATAACGCACGAGCGGTCGCGATAAGGCACCTACGTTTACCACGTTTGTGAGGTATGTCGTTGCGATACAGACGTGTTATCAATAAACTACAATCAGCTGATAGCAATACGAAGTAGGCATTCTTATTTTAAATTTTTTTAAGTAGGTAGTTAGATTTGTTTAAAATGATGTTGTCTATGTCAATGTCAACATAGGTTTAAAAATGAAACCGTTTACCTTTATAAAATGTTCTATTAGCCTAGTTCTACCAATTCGGTTACTTAGCTTACAAGATGTAAAAAGCATCTTGCTCTTAAGTTAAGGTTTACTAAAATCACTGCGGGATTTTTAGTAAGACATGGGTGGCCATGGATTAGCTATTAGTTAATTAACTGTATTAAATTGACAACATTGTATAAGTGCTTATTTCGTAAAGTTATTGAAATCTGATAATCTGTTCTGATTCGTTACATTGATTGTGAGATTGCGACATGAATGAAAGGATGGTGTAGGTATTTACGTACCAAGATATCAAGAAATATGTTTGTTGTGATTAGTCGAGCAATCGTCTAAGTGGGTCATTGGCTGCCACCGCTGCACGTCGCCTTATGTAACACTACATAGACCGCGTAAACCGACGCCTCCTGAGCTGCCGTTTTATGGACCAATTTAGATGTTTTATTTGATGAACGACCGAATCTCTTACAGAATTTGCACAAATAAGCCCTCTCAATGTAACGTACGTACGTATAAAAGTAACGTTTTATACTTGGGTACATATCACAGAATATACATAAATTCTGTCATGTGTACCCAAATATAAAACGGCGGTCAAAACAGTCGCACCTTTGTTATTTCCGCCCCTTATGGTCAAGGACTTACGGCATACATACAGATACTAAAGCGATTTTTAAGATTCTTAAATGAAAAGAAAAAGAATAAAATATATTTATTTATTACCACTGAGGATTTATAAATGCGTCGTATTGGTCGTTTTTAACATAATACGAGCAGCAAAAGTTGTTGATTGACATTAGGACAGAATGATCCATTCGAACTCTACAAGTAGAGTCGAACCAACATATGTATGTATATGTATGTGGTTCTTGTTCTAGGTTATTAATATGTATTTTGTAATTTTTTTGTGTTCATTCCAAATAATGAAATCTATAGGTACTTGTTTTTATATATTTTTCTGAATAAAGAAGACAATCACTTTCAGGCCTCGCATAAATGTGTACCTACTTAAGTGCTTAGGTACCTTTTTTTTATTTTTAACTGTATTCAAGCCAAGTCAGTAAAAGTAAAGTTTGAAAAGATTTATGCATAAGCTCAACATAAAACAAAATTTTAATTAATTCTAGATGTCAAACGTAGATTTCACTGTACAATTTTATATACATAAAAAAATAATGTTGCAATAAATTAGCATCTATTCATGAATATTTTTTTCTGAATAAAAAAGAAAACGATGTTCTGCCCTCCCTAAATGGGTATCTACTTAACTGCCTAACCATTTATGTATTTTAATGTTCATATGGCATTCAAAGAAATGCTTGATAGACCAATAATTCTCAATCGCTTATTTGTTAGATATAGGTTTTGAAATGATTGTCAAGGGCAGACCCCATGAATTAACCTCGAAAATAGAGTAAGAATTCAAATTCACAACAGCGTAACATTTTGCAACGCGTAACGCAAACTTAGAGCGATACCGTTTTACTAGAAGGTATTTCACATAAAATACGTGTCGTTATCTTGGATTGATTGTCACAATTTCAACATTTCAACGCGTAAACGAAAGCCGTGAACGTTGAAATTAAACGATAAATCAGTTTTTTAAGATAATTATGATTCCAAGTTGTAAACTTTTAGCAAAATAGGTACTAAGTATATTTACCTAAAACGGTGTCGATTTAGAAGTGACAAATGTATATAAAATATATAGTATTAATTATATCAGTCATCAGTACCCATAACGCAAGCTTTACTCAGCTTGTGGTTAGATGATGCTGTGTGAATTATCAAGCATTAATTTTATTATGACTGCAGACTGTTGCAAACAAACTAAATGTAGCTCAACTGATCTATAGAAGTTACATCAACGGGCTGAGTTGTAGGGCCTCGCAATTCACATTATATACAAATAGTAGCAGTCTTAGTCGTCACAGCCTCGTGGGAATTTACGTACTTAGAATTGATAATTGTATTTACATTATTGAGTTGCACACGACGGAGATATAAGTAGGTAGGTACACAACATAGCTATATCCTTTATCTCTCATATTATACAGAGGAAAGATTTGTTTCTTTGTTTGATTTGAAAAGGCTCAAAAACCACTGGACCGATTTGAATTTTTAAATTCTGTTAGAACCCTACATTAACCCTGATGAACATAGGTTATAGAATACTTTCAAAAAAGTTACCTTATGAAAAAAAGTTACTTTGATAATGCAACCCAGCGTTTGCAACCCAGCCATTGATAATGCAAAACATACATTTTTACATTTTTTACACAAACATACCATTTGTGTAAAAATGCATCACTTTTAAAAGATTTTATTAAATACCTGTACCTACGAAGCCGGGGCGCACCGCTAGTTGTAGTAGTTGTAGGTAGGTGAGGTGCCTAGATCTGAACGTCAAAACAGCAGTGGCTAAGGCTTGGCGCAGATGGACCACTTATGGGGACCGCGATGGTGAACAGACGGGTTTAGTTATTTTATTTCATTGGCAACAGCCCACTCTTGCAATAATTAATTTAAGTTGTATATAAAACACAAATTAATGCTTAATATCAAAAGAATTCTAGTAGAAACAATTGACTATCAAAGAAGACAGGCTTGTCTTTAAAAAAAAACTTCACCAAAGGTAAATCATATAATTTATGATCTATTATAAAATACCGTAGAAGTGTATGGTTTCTTGAAGCCACAATGGGAGGCTTCAGGGGCCTTCATAAAACCCAATAAATACAAAAAGCTAGACCATTCACAGAGCATCATACATATATAGCTCCTGGCAAGCAAAGCTTTTGTTATGGGTACTAACTAGGTAACAGATATCGGAACCTAACATTATAGATAACATAGATATATTTTTAATAACATAGAAAACATTGAGAACACCCGGAACAAATATCTGTTGATCGAACAAACATTTGTCTCAAGGCGGAAATCAAAACTGCAGCTTCCTACGTCGCAGGAGGACCTTCGTCCACCTGACCTTCGACCAGGTTGTCAATGACCATGTGTTAGAAGCAAGTCGCTTCAACCACAGTCAGAGGTAGCATGTATTAGACACATAAGTGGTATATGAATGTACTAGTGGTTTCTTTTTCACTTCTTCCACTAATGGACAAAAAACTTAATTGAAAATCAATAAAAACTTATTTCTTTTTTTATAATAAATAACTGTAATTTGACTCGTCTAAGTGCTGATTTTATAAGCCTTAAGAAATAAAGTCTTCAAATCTACAATCTGGGCAAATCTTTGGTAATACAGTACTTTGAAATTAATAAACCAATAATGTATGTAAATATTTTATGCTTAGCCATAAGCATATAGTATAAAGTATTTTCAGTAGGTATATCCAATTTATTTTTATACTCAATTAACTTTACTTTATTTTATCATAGAAATCTTTGACTACTTGTGGTTCATCTGCCCCGACTTAGTAGAATCAGGATCCTTACCGCTTTAGTTTACACATAGAATTATCAAGTTGGGTGACATCATCTAACTTCTCAAACGTTCGTATTTGTTTGTCTGACTATTTAGAATCACTTGGAAACCTTTTTTTATGAGAACATGTGCGTATCATTATCATACAGATCAATAAACTAACTATGGACTTACTAAAGCAACACACGTCACTAGGTACTTATACATACTTCCTTATTCGGGAAAAAACCGGGTTGTTCTACGGTATGTAAAAACATTTATTTGCCTTCTAAATGTCATTGTTTTTACTTATGTTTTTTATAACTTGAGGTAGGTAACCTAAAGCATCTCCAAAATAATATTTCGTTTGCCCATCCATATAAACCCTATAAAAACTGTAAAATAAGTTTATAGCATTACATATTTATTATACAATCAATAAAACTAGCTACTTTGGAAACATTCCTTCGTCGTTTTGTTAGCTTTTATCGACCAGTAAACTGGTATAGGCCCTTCAAATTTTTCCATTCCCTTCTATTTTGGGGAGTTAAGATCCAGTTTTTGTCCGTTGTTTTTTATGTCGTCCTTCGACCTCTTTGTGGCAACCCCACTGGTTTTTGTTTCCCCCATGGTTTCCACCCTAAGAGTTTCTTGCACCGTAAATACCTCGAGTTATTTTAGCCTGTAATAATCAATGTAATAGCACATATAAGTGTGTAATACCGCCAATCAGGGCCGTAGCCAGAAATACTATTCGGGGGGGGGGGTCGAGCCTTAGACCCGCCCGAGACAACATGCAACATCTTTATATTATGTACTTATGCTAGTACCCGGAGTGGTTTTCAATTCAACCAAGCACTTTCCAAAAAAAATCGATCTAAAAATAATAACCATGGGTAACGGCGAGCGGAGCGAGCCGCGAATTTTTTCAGATTTTTCCGATGTTTTGTAAAAAAGTAGGCAAAAGTGTGACAATAGATGTGACAGCTAGCCCCAAATATTTTAAAAACTGCGGTGGTCATTTTGGGTATTGGAGATTGGTATGCCAGCAACAAAGAAAAAAATGTGAGAAATACAAAAAATAAATAACTTCGAGTGTCATTTTCGGGTGACAAAAAGTTAGTAGTATTAGTTAACACACAACATATTTTCGGCAGGCTGATAATAATGACTAAATGGCTATAGAATGATCTGCGAGCGAAGCGAGCCGCCAAATTTTTTACATTATTTTCGGCAGGCTAATAAAACTGACCGAAAGGCTACAGAATGAACGGCGAGCGAAGCGAGCCGCAATATTTTTACATATTTTCGGCAGGCTGATAAAAATGACCAAAAGGCTACAGAATGAACGGCGAGCGAAGCGAGCCGCAATTTTTTGTGCGACCTTTCGGATGATCTATAAAATAGAATCAAGAGTGATAAAAGATTATGATTAGCGAACCCTGAAACTTTTAGAGCCAAAATTATAACAGTGAGTGGAGTGACCGCCGATATTTTGTTGTGTTTGCGGCCGCTGAAATTTTTTGTGAAATTGTGGCATTTTCGCAAGGTTGTTAAAAAGCTTTGAATAATTCCGAATTGACGGCGAGCGGAGCGAGCCGCGAAAATTTTTGTGACCTTTTCGGCCGTTATTAAATAGTTTAGAAAAGTATGTCATAAATAAATACATGACAGTAAACGAGAAAGCAATTCAATTACGGGACGACAACAAAATAGGTCTATTGATTTATAAAATTAAAAGTAATGTCGTGATCTGCCTGCCTAGCTGGAATCAGCTGTAAATGAATGCAATGCGTGCACCCAGCTCATTTAAAATGTAGAGAAAAAATTTGATTTTTAAAAAGATAATAATTTAAAGAAATATTTAAGTGCTTACATACAGTACAATGTATGTAGATACACAATAGGAATCGCATGGCATGGTGCGCGAGCGCGCCCCGTCCACCACCGACGACTCAGAGCGCGCTGTTGTTAATCGGAGACGAAATGAGACGAAAAAATTTTTGTGTTTTAAGAGAGAATAGCTATTTAAAGTAAGCCGCACTTTCCACGTACGAGATCTGATGAGTACGTATCCAAGAAAATTTTAGCTATTCAAGTTTGATTTTTACCGGTGCCTCAACATTTCGGGGGGGGTTTGAACCCCCAAAACCCCCCCCCTCCCTACGGCCATGCCGCCAATAGTCGGTGGAAATAACCCAACCCCCAGCTGATCTCTCCCTCTACGTGTCTACGTCGTCGCGTAGCATCTCGTAGAACTTTACTACGAATCCTACAGACGACATAAACGCGCGTCGCGAGCTACGAACAGGAACTGTTTTTTGTTCCTACACGATTTAAACTAATAAAGTAGGTATGCAGTTTGAATTTAAAGAATAACTACCTTATTTATATCAAAATTTATTATTTAATTGCGGCTTTTTTGATATTTTACGTGTGTGCTTTTTATAATCTTTGTTCGTATTAATGACATAACTTGTAGGAAGCATTAATGTTAATGTCTTTGGTGTTTTATTGTCTACATGTCATTACTATGCACAAAGCAGAGGTCATTCGTCATTTGATACACAATTACCAGAGGTAGCTCGAGACATGAAAAAATGTCAGTGAATCAGAACCAGAAGAAAATAATTGGAATGGAGAAAAACCAAGTCGCTGGGAAAGCCCGGTTACTTGCTATTCATTTATAGTGTCAATATTTCTCTGAATTACCGGATGAACAATAGATTAAAACACTCGTTCAATCTTATTGTTCGTTGGTTGGAAACAAGTAGCGGAACGGAAATATTGGTATTTTTCCTTAGCCCGTCTTGAAAGTCCGGTTTGAATCAAGTTACTAGTGCGATTCTTATAAAGTTACGCAAACATGTGTAAAATTGTCCTTTGACTGTAGTGTAGTCCATAGCAACCGATGTCAATGATATGACGTTTACGGTAATCTGTTCACATGCGCGCCGTGCAGCCCGGCGGGCTGCCTGGCGGGCTGCCTGGCGGGCTGCGCGGCATGCAGCCCGTCCCGGGCCGGCGACAATTCAAGCTGTTCACATGCGCGCCGTGCAGCCCGGCGGGCTGCCTGGCAGGCTGTCTGGCGGGCTGCGCGGCAGTGTTGTTCCAAGTAAAATTTAGGGTGGCCGTATCTTAACCAAAAAATTGCCGTATTTAGGTCAAAATTTAAAAAACGGGCCGTATATTCAAGTTTTTATATTTTTTTTTTACAAATAACGCTAATTTGCCTCTATAAAATCCTGCAAATTACTAAAAACGACGGATTACAGCGTAAAGGAAGAAAACATTTAAAAAAATAACATAAATTCACATAACACACAACAAAACGTGCCATGTGCCATGGATTATTGGCAAGAGCGCTTCTCTTGCCAATAATCCATGGCACATGGCATTCATCATTGTTTCCTATACTTATGTTTGCTTAGTAGTTAATGATCTGTTTTTTTTTGTTTACTATCTCTCATTTTTACAATTCAACCAATATAACTTTAAACTAATTAACTGAAAATTTAAGCAATAATTGTGGAAATAAGTTCAAAGTCTACAAATGAATGGGCCGTCGTCGTAAGATAAGTGTTGTAACTAGAAACAATACTTTAATTACACATCCTAGAACAATACAACATCCTAAAAGTCAAAATTAAAACACTAGTAAGGTACATACGTGCCGTCTCATTTTATCAGGTTACTTTATGACTACCTGCCTACAGTGGAAACCCTTTGCCAGAAAGAAGCCAGTTAAGAAAGAAGCGGTTGCGGTTTTTATTAAATTTACTGCCAAAAAATTATTTCCATGTTTGATGATGGGGTAGAGAAAAAATGTGATATACAAACGAAGTTACCATTCCAAACAAAGGTGTCCCGTCACCACCTTTTATTATGTGCCACATCCGCCCAGAAAATCACAGGATCATCTTGAAACTCATTAATTTCTTTAAAAAAAAGCTTTTGCAAATAGAATCTATTCTATATCTTTTTATATACTATTTTTATTACAGAGTAACACAGACCAGCCGGGGAATCCCCATTGTCAGTCACACAATTCGTTCAAAAGTGCATATTGTAAAAAAAGAGCCGTGTTACCATTACCACAAATCATATTTAATTGTAAACTTCAAATTAATCAAAAAATCGGTAGACATTCGTCCCAAATCGATATTTCGGTAAACGAGTGTCAATATCGGTAAATCTACCGAAAAATCGGTAGGTTTTGCAACGCTGGACTGACTGCCCGCGCCGCGCGCCGCGCGCCGCCGCGCGCGTGTGAACAGTCACCGGGCGCCCGCACATTCATCCTTTGAACTTTGCCAAAAAACCGACACTCGCACGGTTCGCGGCATTCACGTTCACGGGCGCGTTTACGGGCTCGGGCGTACTGTTCACACGCGCGTGAACGTGAACGTGCACGTTGAATGTCGAGTTGAACGCGCGCATGTGAACATACACCAATAATATGTATAAAAAAGTCACTTCGCGCTTTCTGTCCCTATGCATGCTTACATCTTTATAACTACGCAACGGATTATGATGCGGTTTTTTAAATAGATATAGTGTTTCAAGCAGAAGGTCTATACCTAAGGTATAAACATTTCACGCGTGCGGAGCCGGCCCGGGCGGGTCGCTAGTAAGATATATAACCAAACCAATCTTAGCTTTAATAGCTTATTTTTAACCAGCTTTTGTTTTTTTCGCGTGTGTGCGTTCGATTAGTATTAGTACACATACTCTATTACACGTCCTCCAAATTATTGAGCTGAAGGAAAGACAGGTCCCATCACAAGATTCGTTCACTTTACACCTAGAGAAAACCTAAGATTTATGTTATTATAGTGAAATTAAAATTTTATATTGCCTATTTTCCCGAAGTTTCTTCGAAATTTCGGGAAAAATAGGTAAATACAAAAATAGTACTATTATCTTATAAGTCAAAGTAGCCAATTAAACTCTCCCAATATGAGGTCAACATTGCTATAGGCATAAAACCACGCACTGTTGCGTGTGAAACCTTATTTAAACTGGATGTCGTCGTTGCGAGTATTCCGTCCAGTACCAGATTGAAGGTGAAATAAACTGTTTGTTGCAATTTACCATTTAAGTTCCGAATACCTCACCATGGCAGTTTAGATTTACATGGCCACTATGTTTATGCACATCGCAGAAATGATCATAGAAATGAAACTCTGTGCTCGAGTAAGAACAAAAGTAATATAAGATTTTTTTAATAGTAGTTGTATAATCCTCATGACTAAATAAAAATGTTTACTAAGATACTTTTACGAAGATACTTAAATAATAATAATATACTAATAATTACGGTGATGATGATGATATTTTGTTGGTTTGTTGTTGGATATATAAGTTTTTGTTTTGAAAATATAATTATTTTTCTATTAAATTGATCCCCATGCGCGGCTTTGATATACCCCAATTGTAAATTCATTAATTATAGATGGAATTTTTCCATTTTAAGATTCAAACAACAATCTGCCATTGCGATATATCGACTTATTTTTGCTTTTATCTATTGTTTATTCATTTATAATTCACGCACTGGTCTCATACTAGTATATATGAGATACATATGAGATTTATGAAAATGAAAATGTGAAATGTGCAGCACATTTCTATAAACATGAAATAGGAATTTCGCTTCTAGTAATATCTAAGTATCTTTAAACTATGCAAGGTGAATGAAGTTAATTGGTAAGTAAACGTGGGAGTCATTAGCATCGTGTAATCAGCACAAAATGAGCTCTTTGTTGGGTGTCCACTTGTTTTCATGGCAATTGCGAGTTGCTTGAAGCCTTGTAAACTCATGTGCAACATTAAGTACATTAGTTCTGTCGACCAAGTGATTAAAAAGGTGCCATTTTGAACATAACTTCTAAATGAATTTTATAACTACGTAGTGCTATGTATTTATAACATTGTAAGTGGGTAATGTGGGTATTATATGTATATGAAACCAAATGTTTGTTAGTATAATAGCTTGAGAGTTTGGTTACATTATAGCTTTGATTTCACCATCTTCATTAGTCCTCGAAACGAATCGTTTTTCCTTGGTTTTTCCTCATTATTTCACACAGTTTCTTATTATTAGCCAGAGATTGGGCATTTTAATAGCGGCGTACACTCAGAAAACGTAGGTCAGCTCAGTTGAATATTTTAAAGTTGGCTCTACAATTTAGCTTTTAAAGATCTAAACGTGACTTAAAACCGGTACCGCTTTTTACAAATCAATTGGATATTTATTATAAAGGAAAAAAAACACGGTTTTCCTAGTTAATTTAAATATTTTGAGACCTTGTGACTTAATCACCTAATACGCATAAATAAAAGATTCTATTTATTAAATAGTTGATAAACTTCATTTGGTTTCCTCCGAAGATGGCTTAAAACATTTTTTTAAATTCCTTTTAACGCGATTTTGCCAAATTTTTGTTGGGCCGCACCCAAAGGCGAGTTAACCTTATAACAGTGTAGTTTAACATTAATAATTAGCTAAACGATGTTTTTCTTATTAGAAAAACTGTCCAGTAAAACTATTATGCATATTGCTCCACAAAAATCTCAATTGTGCGATCATACAAATCTAACTAGAGTCAATTTTATTAGATCTTAAGCAACAGTAGCTCATGGCTACTCCGTTCGTGGCTTCCTTACAAACGAGGAGCTAATTTTGATAGGTAGTAACGAAGTGCCGCCGTCCTGCACTTGACCTACTAACTGATTCTATGCGCCGGCGCAGCGCTGCGCGATGATAACATTCCTTGTCTTGTCACTAGCTGTAGAGTTCCCTCAAACTCCTGCTTGGAAAAATAATATTAGATTACTCTTCTAAAATACTACTTGCACTTAAATAGGTCTAATTTTATACTAGGTATATATTATTATCAAATCACTATATAGTATAAAACCAAGCTACTTCCCGCTTTGACGCGGTTTTTATTGGAAGATTCAAGACGAAGGCTTCTATGTATGTATGTATTACATGGATTCGAATCAGCATTGCATCAGTGCGAAGCTGGGGCGGGTCGCTAGTAAGAAATAAAATTTTATTTATTTCCTTTTAATACAAAAAAATAACCCTTTTATAAAATATTTTTATTTAAATAGGTAAATAAATAAATTAACTTAGGCTGCTGACCGCTACTGCTTATGAGCCCCATGGCTGTAACGATGGCGATGATAATAATAACTTATTAATTTCGTTTAATGTTTTCTTATTATTTGAGGGTTACGCGATAATCATCATGGATCCCTCATCAAAAGGAATTAAGTCTTGATTGTTGTTATTCAAGAAAGAAAAGATCTATTATTACTTACGATACGTCCTTCTCAATGAATTGAATACCTCAGTAACTATTACTTCTTTGCCTTCTCGTATCGAAGATTTCGACAGACCGTACGTAGCCGGTACCTACCATTCACATTCGTACAGTTCCATTTGACATTGACATTGGTTCAAGTGATACTATGACAGACACACTTTGTTCTTACAATAAACATATCACTTCGGACTTCCGATTTAAAGCTCCGGAGAACAAGACACTTTTTTTTTCTTGGACAGTAATTGTTTATTTCATAAAAATATATTTTTATTACTACAACAACAGTTTTAAAACAATGATTTGATTGTTGTGACCGACTGCCAAGTCTTTTTATATTGTACTAGTGACACGCCCCGACTTCTCACGGGTGCAATGTTGATAAAAAACCTTCCTCTTGAATAATTCTTTTTATAAAAAAAAACCGCATCATAATCGGTTGCATACTGTTGAAGATCTAAGCATACAAAGGGAAAAGCAGACAGACAGCAGGAAGCGACTTTGTTTTATACTATTATGTAGTGATTAAGATAAGATAATAATTCTTTATTCTCGAAACTTATGACTAAGACAAAATAAAACTAAAAGTGATTTATACGTACTGTTCAGTTTTTCGGGACAAACTTATTTCTTGGGAATATTTTATTTATTCTCTTATTTTATTGCCTTGTAGGTTATGATGGTATGATTGCTCTCTGTTTTGCATATAATAAATATACTAACTACTACATACTACAACATACAACTACTGCATGCATTCATTTTGTACCTACTGTAATGTAGGTTAGGTATGGCTAAAATACTGTGACCACAATGAGCTCACCATTTCCGTAACTGTCTTTTAGTTAAATTTGTCTATTGACAATATATGATGGTTTGTAAACACAAAACATATTTTGTTAATAGCCGGTTTATTTGTACAGGTATAATATTTTAAATTAAATTTGTACTTAAATAAAGTTTGCTTTAGTTAATACAGCAAAGCAAACACAGTTGTTTTAAAGATATGGTAGTGTTTACAATTAACGAAAAATTCACTAAACTCGAAAAAAAAATCTAAAGCGTTTTTATACGTAGTTACTAAGAAAAAAACACCATTTAATCAATTATGAACAAGATAGACTTTAGTTACTACCTACAATTTATGTGACTTATTTGCGATACTTTATAATTTCTGGGTGTGGTTGTCGCAGCGTCAGAATCGAACCCTCGAACTCAGCCTGTATTTTTGGTTGTTTGGATTGAACACGACCCCAAACTACTAGACTAGTTTGAAAAAATATTTCATTATTAACATCCTACATTATCCCTGATGAACAGTTAGGGATCGGTTCAAAAACGTCAATAATATAAGCCAAGGTGTGAGTGTAAAATTTATAACTTTCGAAATTTATCTCAAATACTTGTGCGAAGTCGGGCGGACTGCTAATCATGATATAATCTTGGGATTATTATCGGTAACCGTGTTTTAAGTTTTTGTCGTCTAGCTAGAGTATCCACACGCAAACCAAGCGGAGGTCAACCAGCAGCGGTATTTTACTGTATTTTACCCTACCTTTACAAAGTTTACCATTAAGTGAACAAGAAAACATTGACCACTTAATTGAACCCGTTTTTATATCGTAAGTTCATACGTGGTTGAAAATGGACCGATCGTTGTTATAAATACTATAGGATCTAAACTATTTTTTACTTTTTACTCTACGAATATATGGTATTCTGGGTATTTGTTTGTAGTCAGAACAGTAAAAATGCTTGCAAAAAAGAAAAATTTTACAAATTTACAACATTATAACATCAAATTTAAATAACGAGAAGGTCATCAGGAAACGTGAACATTTGGGCGTTTAAAATTAATATATTCAAAAACATTGACACATAAATGTATTGATCGATAGAATGGAAACCTTGGATTTCTTGCAAATAAGAGATAGACATTGAATTTAATACGGATTTGGTTATTATAGAGGCACGCGAGGAATGTCAAATGAGCTGTTCTGCACAGAACTACCGATTGAGGGTCGGACCAGGGTCGGGGCGTGTCGATACTAACTGACCACGGAACTTGAGTTAATTTATCAGAAAACATTAGAAGAATATCTAGAATTATACGATAATCAATATGGTCATCCTATGAATTAAAGGAAGGCATAAATTACAGCAAAAAAGATTACCTATCTATTTGCAAAAACAGTATAAACAAAATTTACCGGTACTGTAGATTATTTGCAACAGTCTACATTAAGCTTGATTGTTTCAATTGTAAATACTAGTTCTAATTTGGTTATTAAATTGTAATTTTCTTTGTAAATAAAGTCCTTTGTTTACTAAATAAAAATTACGGAATATTAAGTAAGGAACTCTTATCCTAATATCTTATTCTACGGTGAAATTCAGCCATTATTTGCTATTGAGTAAAAATGCTTTATTGTAAGTTTACTATATTTAAAACTTGGAAATATTTTAAACGCATATATCTAGATTCTATAAACATAACTCACATAATTCCTTTAAGCAGAGGATTTTTATTATCAACGTTAACCAATGATAGAGCGATCATCGCGATGACGGTGAAATGCGCTCGATGCGTTTGCGCAACACCCGGAGGCATGTCATGCGACCCTGAACTCAATAGCCGATGGTTTCGCAAGCGCTGGTGGCGGGCATCATCCTCGTGGTAATGTAAACATTTGCAGGCGGCGAGGCGGCGCGCGAGGCCGGTGGCGACGTGCTGGCTTGTGCTGCCTTTGGTTACACCCCACTGGACAATATAGCACGAGGTACAACTAACAACAGGTATTAGTTCCTCGGAGGCTTGGATGAGTGGGAAGTGCAGGCTAGGTAAAAATTGCTACAACTTCTAAGCCTCTAATACGGCGTTTTTCTGACGGTGTGCAGTGAAATTCTGCATGCAATGCAAGTATATTTCCATAGCCTTCTTAAATTGGCAGCAGGAAAAATATAAAGGGTGCTTGACAGCTGCATTTCTGTAATTCAGCAGCTTTTTGTTCGTATTGTCTTAATGTAGGTAATATCTACATGGTAATATCCATAATGGCATCTATATTGTGCTCTTGATTAAATCTATTGTTGTTTCTTTTGAGCGCTGCGCTGTTGTAAAGGCTTTCCTATTTAATTATTTAGACGTCCGGCCTGTGGTGAATCTATACGCGTGTACCTACACCGAAGTTACCCAATTATTTCGTGCCTTCGGGTCAAACAACGGGTTGATAACTGGGGGGTTAAATTATTGTGACTCTAGGTCATGGTCCACGTACTCTCGGCCTTGCGGTATCGATCATTACACGTACGAACCCTCTTAAGGTTTACTCTCTGCCTCTTTAAAGCACAGATATAACAAAAACCCAAATAAAATAACAACGATCGGTCCATTTTCTTCTTATAGTAGTAGACGCGATTGTAATAATTTAATGTGTGTTTTATGTACTGTCACTTTTAAAACTAATGAAGCACGATAGGAATCAATCGAATTAGACCAAAGGGTACGGAACGATTAATATTTTTTTAAATCTTGTTATATTTAGTCAATTACCTCGATTCCATCAGCTAGGTAAATTAATGACTTGGATAGGCCGTGTGCCGAACTAAAGCTAACAGCTATTATTATAAATGGTAGGTATACAAGCATTAAGGCTGTATTTAAACAGGTAGAGACCATGAGACTAATGTAGAGTAGGGTTAGGATAGGTAATTTTGGGGGACTTATGTGTGAGGACAAGACAAATGTAAACATTTGCAGTCACAGAGGCAGTAGACAAGGCCGCTGCGGACGTGATGGCCTCTTCATCACAACCTGAACTGCCGAAAACCAGGGCCCCGAAGTAGATTAATGGTCGGTTTTTAAAAAAAACTGAACATTGTAGACTTGTCGGACATAAAAATTATCACATAATTGTCGTAGGTATTTGTTTAAATTCATCAACAAAAGTGACCCCGGATTTGTCCGTTGAGTAGTTGATACGATAAAATACATAAAATGTATAATGACCTCTGTAACTCGAAACTGTGGGCTGGAGAATAATAATCAGATCTGCTAAAAAGGCTAAATGCTCACCTTCTGTTGGTTTTATTTTCTTGAATCGTCACTATTTACGTAGCGCATGCAATATTCGAGTTTTACATGATAAGGTAAAATTTAATAGATGATTATGAATAACTAGACACCCAAAGGCCAAAGACCAAAAGGCCAAGCTCGGCGATTGATAGAAATGTTTCATTCTTTATCGGCAATTTAAAAAGAATTTAAGTTTAGGGAGAATATCAAACTTGACCTCGTTTTGATTTCTGTGGAAATCTTTATTTTGGTCCTATTCGTAAATTTAAACATAAAACAAACTCTCATCAAGAAAGCCTTTCACTCGAAAGACGATTACATCAATGATGTTAATGCTTGGCCAGTTGTCGGTCCATTCCACGATTTCCAGGCCGACAATAGCATGTAAGGAATTGAATGTAGTCCTTAGGTTTAGGTATACCTATATAAATTATTATTTACATGTATGTATCTAAATCACATTAAACTAAGATTTAGATAGGCAAAACAAAATAAGTTATATTTAAATTAACTATGTATTGGTTTCATTATCACTTCTTCCGCTAGTGGAAAAAAAATGAAGTGAAGACAAATCAATAACACCTTATTTCTTATTTAATAATAATTACCTGTAGGTAGGTACGCTTGAATGGAATTTTTAATGTGTGTTTTATTGCTAATTAAGTGCTTATTTTGTAAGCCTTAAGAAATAAACTTATTGAAATGTGAAGTCTGATTTATTCCTTTTTAAATTCATCGAGCTAAGAAAGAACAAGATTTAATCTAGCACTGGTCCTCAGTCTATCAGCAGCAGTCTATATTGTGTACTAGTAGTCCGCCCCGGATTTGCTCGGGAATTAAAAAAACAATCAATGACTATATTTTTAACACACTTGGACACATTATTAAAGTTTTCATACGGATTCCTAACTTTTTGAATATATTCTATAGCTTATGTTCATCACGGAATATGTACGCTTTCAAAGGTGAAAGAATTTTTGAAATCAAAAAGAAACAAACAATCAAATCTTTCCTTTAATATAATCATAAATATAGATTAAAGGTTTATTATGTTACTACATAATAGAGTCCAAGAGTGGAATGCACATACATCATATAGGTACCTTAATTACCTACATGACTAGTCCTGCATTTGCACGCATTTAAAACAGATACATATTACAATATTGTATGTAGCCTAACCGCATATTTGTTGGTCATTGAGATTATCATCTGTACCCACATGACAGGGCTTTATTTGTTAAATAAATAAATTGTATAAATAGGAAAACTACTTTGATTTTGTTGAGATTATTTTATAGTGTAAATTGGGCAGAGATAATAATATATAATAAAAAAGATTGGTATCCGTATGAAAATTTCAATATTATACCCTAACTGTAGAACTTTATATTTTTTGTTAAACCCGTGCGAAGCCGAGGCGGACCGCTAGTGATGAATAATCCAGTAGGTGATGACCAGGGATCGGAATAGGTAGAGTTTTTAAGTACCAAATGACGTCATACACGCTAGAACGATAGCTTAGTATGGATATGTCTCATAATCTCGAAATCCATTATACTAAATTAATCCCGATATTCTTCAATTTATTTATTAGTATTTCGATTAGTTTAGTAGTATTTCGATAACGAAACTATTATTTTTATTCCAAAAAAAAATAATAATTTATATTAATATAATAAAAAAGTGATTGATTCCTGCACGATATGTTGGATAGCGGTTTTTGTTTCTCAACACAGCGTGTAGGCGTAGACTTTTTTATTTCTCTTTCTATTGTGTATATTCCTGCCTTGTAGCAGGCGGGGTGCGGGGTGGACGTTGGGGAGGACCAGTTTGAAAAGAGGTTGGATATAATAGGGTACATTTTTGTTCACCCGTTTGTTTCGGTGCGTTGAGTGTGCTTAAATTATGAATTCACGCCATCCGAGTCACAAAACGTGGCTTTAATTAGCTTTTTTGAGAAATTGTAATATCAAAAATATTTTAACGATTCCCGATTCAGGGATTAAAAAGGCATATCCATGTTATGTTATCCTTGGATTTTTACGTCATAAGGTACTTAAAAACTCTACCTATTCCGATCCCTGGTGATGACTGACCTAAGTTTAGAGTTTTTTCCCTCGTCAATAATGATGCCAAAATCACCACGTCCACTTGGTAAGAGGATTGGTTTGTGATTGGTGATTGGTGATCAATTGGCGATCACAGTGGTATCAAAATCACACAGGAGGAATATTAACTTGAATGAAAATCTCTTTACAAAAAACGGTGTTTGGATATAAATTCACAACGTACCATATTAGTATCAGTCAGTCAGGCTCAACTATTTGTCCATTCAATATCAAGACATAGCATCATTATTTGTTTATCTAGTTATGCACCTACTGGGCTTGTGCCAACATACTTAATATAGATGTAGGTATCTATCTACTAAGGTACATTAGTAGATACCTAACAGTTTGTATCTATTAAAATACATATCGTATAGGTATTATCTTTGTTACGCAATAGTTAGGTATTTGTGCTTGTATCTTGCGTAATGTGACAATTTAACGAAAATTTAATTCGTCATTAATAGTAATTATATACTTTTGTCGGTATATCTTACTAATATAATATTATAAAGAGGAATCATTGGATTGTTTGTCTAAATTGAATACGCTTGAAACTACTGGACTAATTTGAACAATTATTTCACCATTAAAATTCTTCATCACTGATGAACATAGGCTTTAGAATGTGTTCAAAAAAGTTAGGAATCTTTAGGAAAACTTTAATAATGTAACCTAACAAAAAAAAAATATAAGTTTTTTTTAATACCCGTTCGAAGCAGGGACAGACCGTACCTAATAATTTTATACTTCTCATTAACAAAAGAAGGTTGGGTATTATGGAGGCCTTTGCGCTGCTAATTAAGTTTTAATTTAAGCAAACAACTGCTTCATCAATTCCTTACGAATGCCATGATCGAGTAAACAAAAATCAAACCGTCCAATAAACGACAGAGTTATGAGGTACTTAAAACCACATTATGTAGCATTAAGAACTTCTTAATTTTTTGCTCAAGTTATCAATAAACTAATAAACAAGTTTTGATAAAATGCCTATGTATTATAAATTTTAATTTTACTGTTTTTATAAGCATACTCTACACTAAAGATGATTTATATTTTAAACAATAACAACAACATCAGCCTATATCAGTCCACTGCTGGACATAAGCCTCCCCGAATGCGCGCTATAGGTGGCGTTATTTCATCTGGGGGTTATTGCCAATAATCCCCACGCTAGGCATGCGGGTTGGGGATCGCAGTTCGGTGGAGTTGTTCTGCAGAAGGCGCTGCTGCCCGCCCCCCGTGTGTTTCCCTTAGTCGCCTCTTACGACATCCACGGGAAGAGTGGGAGTGGTGAAATTCTATGCCGGCACCACACGGCCATATTTTAAACGATATTCATTTATTATCATAGGCATGATGCCAGAAGATTCACAGCTTCATCTTATCGTTTCCTTATACATATAATTTACACACGTGTACATAAATATATATGAATTATGAATTTAATTTATTTTGTTAATTACATTATATACTCTTGCCGCATTTTATGTACCAGTAACTCTATTTAATTACTGAGGTAAGTGTAGTACACATAATTGAATACCACGAAATAAAATGTATATATGCACTGTAGGCATCTAAGTTAAGGTCGTAAACATATAACTTTCGTAATATATAATCTCCACTCTTACTAAATTCATATAAAATTAAATATTGCGTTAAAAGGTACCTTCACGAAATAAATAAAAGACTTATTTGATTCGATTGCGCATTAGCTTGATGTGTTATTAAAATTATAATTTTTAATAATGCTTAACTTCGCGTTTTATTGTGATAAATCAACAAAAATACCCTGTTATACCAGATATCAAGAAAACGCAGAATTTTAATAAGTTTTATGTTCTATTCCAGGGTAAGAATCAAAGTATGGAAAATTTCAGCTGCATCCGAAAGGTAGTTGTGGCACGATTAACCAATATCATCTACATATCTTTTAAAATTTCCTTATTTACTTTAGTATTTACATCTGCATGAAATAATAAACAAGGAAATATTAAAGGATAAGGGTGATAAGTGATATATAATGCAGATGGATCAATTGAGCTACTTGTAAATTGTATTTTTGTTTATAAGTAAAATTATGAAGTTTATTAATAGTTATATTAATAAATTGTTACTTGCTAATCTCCGGAAAAGTTATCTAAGCTTTACTTCCATTTTATCCAGCAAGGTATCTATTGATGAAGCAAAGTTGTGGTAGACTATGATGAAACCAATTATATTTTATAACCTTGGTTTCAAGGCTATGTCTATTATAATTTTCTATCGAACGTAAAATTTCTTAATCTTAATTTGTTATTCAATCTTGTAACCAATGTACGATTTTTTTGTTTGCACAATAATCATTAAGTTATTTGTTCATTTGAAGTACGTTTGATTTAGATTGTACAGATTCGATAAAATAAATATTTTATCTAAGGAGATCACCGAATACTAAAACGCCTACATATATTTTTATACATACTTTAGATGCGTTTTGAGTATTCATGCGCAGTCGTTGTTTCAACTAACTACAAAATAAAATAGGTAGGAATTTTTAAATATATTACAAAAATTCAAACCAGTATTTTACAAGAATTTACTTCCTTAACTTCACTTGCCATTGACCGTATTTTAACCGCAGTCTTTTTTAGGTGCCTACTACTTTAGTAGAGGTTTAACATCTAGCAGAGTGTCTGCCGAGTAGCGTCTTCGTAGTTCTTGCTCCACTCCGGGCCCTAAGAGCATGCTAATGTGCTCTCCCGGCCTGCCTCGGCCACCACGATGACCTTACGTCACGCGGCCGCTGCCTCTACGTTAAACGAATACGCTCTGGGAATACTAACAGCGCCTGAACGCCTTGGCGCATCCTTGGCTTCAAAACCGAGCTTCTTTCTTAGACTCTTTACATTACATTACAGTTATAACTATCGTTAATCAAATTTGGATGAATAATTGTTGTTATACCACGGTTGTCACAGTTTATATGATTGCGACACAGCGACAGCGAGATGTTGTCTTAAAACGGGAGGTCGATACCGAACAGGTGTACGAATTGACTCCGCTTGATCTTTATGTTGTGACCCTCGATCGGGTACCTGTCGCTCGGTTCATTTAGCCGCCTGTGTAATTTGCCGATATAGATATTTGCAGAGCTGGTTGGTAGTTATTTATCGTGTTTTACTCGATGCCAGCATATTCGCGATGTCGTCACGAGGCGGTTACACCTTCGTGCGACTCGATAGACAATAGGGTGTTGAAGCTAATTTCGCTTTCGTGTTTATGGTAAGTGCTCATGGTTTCCATGGTGCTGGTAGGAACGTGTCATCGATAAAACATAACTCAAATTGAATATCGAGATGATAAGAGATAGCAACGCGTTAATATCACGTTTGGACGTGCGATCTTAATATTTTTCTAAGTACTTACTGCGGTAAAAGAGGGGTTGTCACTTTGTATGGGTTTTGTGTATTTACCTGTAGTCAAGGGTTAGTCACGTCCTGGGCACTAACACTGGCGAGGAGAGAGATAGAGAGACATGTGAGGGGTGCGGGGAACGAAGTCGCGTGCGCGGGCGCAGCTGTCGGCGCACTGGCTGCGGGCGTACTGGCGGCGCGCGCGCAGAGCTCGCTTATATCACATCGGACCGCGAGCTCCTTCAACTTGACTTCTTCGATTCTGACTTCAGGTTTAAGATAGTCTCCATAAGAAAACATTAACATTAACTTTATTTTATATTTTCTAACCCAACGTTAACTACCGGCAGTATTGGTGCAAAATTCGAATTCAGCCGGTGAATGTCGTCAGAGGCGGAACAAGCTAAGGGAACACACCAGAGCAATATCTCTACTGCGTTAACACCCATAATGCCAACCAATCCGTCTGCCAATCGTGGTCATTATGTCTTAACCTGTTGTTTTGGGGCCCTCCACAAAACACCAGCACTCATGTACACTGGTAAACATCCCTTTGTTTACCAGTGTACATGAGTGCTTATGGGCAAAATTTAAACAATACTTTTATAAATACTTAGACCTATTCTAGTGCGGGATAGAGAGAGGTAAAATGTTCTCACCCTAGAATCAATTAAACAGCAAACATGTGATAAATACCTTTTTAATTACATATAAATCATAAAGGTAATAAATAATCAATAAAACCTGAACATTATGCGCCTACCTGCCGAAAATAAAGTCAGCCTTAAGCGTGTTTGTTTACAAGACTCACTTGGAAACACTTAGCTGTGACAGAGAACAAAAAAAGACAACACTTTGAAGAATTTTAGATCAAAAAGATGTTTTGAAGAGAACTAAGAAGTTTCTGTTCCTGTTCTTAGACAAATATAAACAAAACAACATTACTCAAGCACGAAAATTACTTGACTGCAAAAACACTGGACTTAGACTTAATAAATGGTAATTTTAAAACCTAATACCTAAAATTAAAGTGGATACGTACCTACCCTAATTTGTGTATGACGCGGTACATAAAAAGATTAGTACTCGTAATATAGAAACCGTTTTTGTATAAAGAAAAAAACTTAATTGTAGAATAATTTTATTGTTTTTAAAAAAATTAAACAAACGTTGAATTAATTAATTTTATGCTATTTTTAGGTTTTATGAGGTGTATAATATGAATATGTTATGTATGAATATAGAAAATATGACGTGAACAAAAAAAGAGAATAGAGCCAAATAGGATTTTTTAAATTATCAATGCTGGACAATCCTCACAGCATCATCTAGCCCCAAGCTAAGCAAAGCTTGTGTTATGGGTCCATGACTGATATTCATAATACAATATTATTACATAATACAGATATCTTTTATTATAGGTACATAGGAAATTTCCAGAACACCGTGAAATATTTGTAGATCGTATAAATATTTGTCCCGAGGCGGGAGGCGGGAAACGAACCCGCTACCTCCTGAGTCGCAGGCAGACCTTCGCCCACCGCGCCACAGAGGTCGTCATTTGACTAAGTATTCCATCATAAGAGTCTATGGTACTGTATTAATTGAAATAGAATTTAGGATTTTTAAGATAACCTTGATTGATATGATAAGTAATCAAAATCAAATGAAATCAAACATTTGCAGAATAAAAACCTACATAAAATAATACACGTACAAGTCATGTTATTTTGCAATGTTAGTTTAGTTGTTTATATTATAATCCAGTTTTACACATAATTTATTTTATTGGCCACTTAGTTTTTTTTGGATTGTTTTTGAGGACGGACCTACTTTGATATATTTTTTGAGTGTGTAATTGGTGTTGTTTTTTTCTTTGCGAACACCATTCAGTTAGATCTTGTCAGAGAAGGTTTTGGGCGGAATCGTTTCTAAATATTATTTCTTATATTTTGCAAGAGATTTATGCGCCTATGATATTTATGATATAATTTATGGACGCTATTTATGATATAATTTATGGACGCCGGAATCATTTTTGTTTTGCTAGGAGACTCTTGGACATTTCGGAAAACTGAAATTAGACCCAAATTTAGGAAATAAAGTGATCACCTAAATTTTTGTTTACATGAAACTTTTAAAAGGGAAGTAGCAAATAAACGGTAACTTGTTAGGTTTTGTTTTGTTTGTTAGTTTTTGAGCTGAAACAAAACTTGTCCCAAACTTTTTTATCGTCTAGAGTCTAGACGATAAAAAAGTTAGTTAGTTAGTGTCTAGACTCTAGACAATCTGATAATTAGTTAAACATGTCTGTGTTAAAAGGCTCACACTTTTAATAAAGACATGTTTGTCAATTTTTTTAATTAATTTTATTGATAATTTTTGAAACACTAGGAGTTTGGTTGTTGAAGCGTATAAATTCGACTTTAAAATTTGCATTAATTTTGTGTAGTGAGCACAGCGAGTTTATTCTTATTTCTATTATATATTTTATTTTTACATGTTTTGTTATGTGTTGTGTGCATAAGGCCTCGCAGGGTATGCGGTAGAGCTAACGAGGCTCTAGTCCAAAATTGGCCCAAAAAATTCTCGACTAATCGTGTAGGTACCTACTTGATTTCGTGGCGCAGTGGTTTGCTCAACGCGTACTGAAATTTTATGGGGTATTCTTTAATTTCTCAATTCTTTTATTAACATTCTGTAAACAATTATTTACAATAGTATTGAGTCCGGCACATTTTTGATGTCGAATCCTAAAAATATTGTAGGAAAATTAAAAAAAACCGCAATGCATCCAGCGTCTTGGGGACGCTTCCGACTGGTTTTGTAATGGATCAGTTGAGCTACCTATAGTTTGCCTGCAAAAGTCTGGAGTTAGCAAAATTTTTGCAGTTTTAGATACTATTTATAATTTGGTTATTTATTTGTAATTTTCTTTGTTAATATGTTTTACCCTTAAAAAAGAAGAAATGGTTAGTAACAACTCACAACTCTCTCTGTCCATAAGCAAAGAAGAGGGCACTGCGAGCGAACATGTTGCGTCACAACTTCACAAGGAAGTTAGACGCTAAACTTAAAGTCAACAAAATATTACACCTGTTGAAACGATCGTAAACATGGACTCGAGTTCAAGTTCAAAACGGTTTCATGAATTATTTTACGTACAAGTGCTGAATCTATTTGCTTTTGCTACTTGACAACTCATCGACTGGTGTTTAAGTAATTGTAACAAGATCCGTCAAGTGCGAGTGTAAATCGCGCGCCGAGGGTTTCGAACTTCTGTCGTTTATACAGTAGAAACATTACAGGTTACTCCGGAGATTAGGAAGTAGGAAATTTTTGACTCTACTCAATGTATTTCAGTTTTCGAAAACTGTTTTGAAATGTCCAAATCCTGCCATTAAAACACTTTGATCGCTCTGCACACTGTATGTAGTAGCAATAAGTCTACGGTGGTAGTGTAGTAAGTAGTTAATTTTTCGACCTTTTTCAAATTGTTTCAATTAATATGACCTACCTACAGATATTTTTAAAAAACGAATTTGAAATATAGAAACTTATACCTTTCATTAGAAAAAACTTTTGATATAATGAGTCTCTTTAAAAAATTTAAGATTATAAATTGTGCGGAAAATCCCACACTTTTAAGCAAGTAAGGTTAGGTTTTGGTGCGAATAGAATCGACAACAATCCATCCTTGGAATACCTAGGTCAGCGTGTTTATGCCAATGTGGATATGATAGCTACGAATTTTTTTATAGATGATACATCAATCAACTGTCGCTCCATTCCACACCTACGATAGCATGTAAGAAATTTAATGTTGTTTTGAGCTAGGTATACCTAAAAAAATAAATATGGACACGTACATACATATCTAAATCACATTAAACCTACATTTAGAAAGTCAGAAATATAATGTTTTAGACACGTAAGTTGTATATTTAATGTAATAGTAGTTTCTTTTTCACTTCTTCTACAAGTAAACAAATTAAAATAAAGAGAAAATCAATAACACCTTGTTTCTTATTAATAATAAATTATTGTATGAAATTTGACTTGCCTAAGTGCTTATTTTGTAAGCCTAAAGAAATAAACTTATTGAAATTTGAAATATTTGACATGGCTACAGCGCGCAGCGGAGGCGGCGGGGCGGCGTAGCATTGCAATGCAACCAGGTTTTAGCATTAGGGACACTTGTCAAGGTAGATTTAGTTACACCAATGCTCAGATTTAATAAAAAAGTTAAGACGGAACTTGGCGAACAGCGAAGTGAGGCCGGTCAAATGCCTTGGCGCGTACATATACGATTATTACACGCACCCACTTACAACGAAATTGCCTTGCCTTCTAAGTCTAGCAATCGCGGCTCGTGGGAGCAACATTTAAAAGCATTTTACCAATAAAAAGGGTGATTAGTGTTGTTGAAGGGTCGTAAAAATCGATTTCCAATCACATTTCACAAGATTTGAATTTGGAAAACAATTTATTCGATAAATATGAATAAAAAGTTGTAGTTATTGGTTTGAAGTGTTTTATTTGGCTTTTTCTTGGGCTTTTTGTGTAAAATATAAACGTGTTTCTTTCTTTTCTTGGTTCTTTACTTTTTACTGAAAACTCACGTATGGGTACTTTTTATGTTTGGTTTGTGTACCAATATCATCTATACTGAAACCTGTAAAATCGCATGATAAGTTGGTACTAAACCAAATGGCACTGGTGACTAGACCCAGGGTGACAACTTGTGTTCTATAAGATAATATATACTTATTTAAATTTTCATTCTCAAAGTTTTGGAAACAACACAGACTTGATTTAATTTTTGTATACGAATTCTTGCATTTTTTATACTTTTGATTCAAGATGTATATTGTCAAATACCTATGTAACTCTGGAATTCTAAATCCGCATTTGTAAAAACTAAATTCATATAATTCCTGTAAAAATCAAAACACGAATCACCGCGTAGCTTTATGCGAGAAGATGGTTTCATCATCATCTCTCATCATTTGGCATAACTCTGATTCCTTGGAAGATGGGTCAGCCATGTCACGTGTATCTCATCCTTGCAGTCTTCAGTAAGGGCCGACTATGCAAATCATCGGAGTCTTTCAAACGGTGGAAATGTAATCTGGACTGAGGTTACCTATTTGAGCCGTTTCGGGTGGATACCTTAAGTCCTTGGGGTCCTGGTCTCCACGAAATTTCTCATCACGTCAACAGGTGATGGATATGCTGGCTTCATACATACAAGGTGGCAATGCTGCCAGCATTTTGGGCACTCAGCCTTCTGGTGACGGCTTAGGTGATTGAAATACTACTTAGTTGTTATTGATTTGTTTGGTATTTGTAATTTTTTTGTAAGTAGTAATACCTAATAGTTATGTTCATTTATTTTTTGTACCTCTATATTTTGCTCTGTAATGGTTCTATAAAAATAGAATCATTACAATGCAAAAAAATATATTAATTTGTAAACAATAGATTTTATAACTACAAAATACGTCAATGCATAATGAGTACCATTTGGTTGATAAATAGGAAGGTAAGCGCCGAAATATAATATTATTATATTTTATTATTATTATTTACTAAGTTTCAGTTTTTCACGCAATAGGCCTGAAGAGTGAGAGAATAAGAATAATTAACTCTTTATTCGCAGCAAAAACAAATTAACTTGAACCTAAGTAGGTAGGTATGCAATTCATTGAATCATGTAAACATACCTATTTTCTTTAAAAAGGTAGGATTTCAAAGCCAAATTAGCATTTCATTATTTTCTTATTTTTAGCTTTCAGTAGGTATATAATTTATACATTTAAATGAAATTTATATTTACTACCTTTGTCGGTGAGGATTAGAGGTCGCTTAGTTTAGTGGTCATCTAAAATGGCCGTGTTACACGATCCACTTAGATAGCTATTATTTAAAATGTATGTTCAGGTTCTAAATATATATAGAAGAAGGGCTATTAATCAGAAATTTCTAAACACGTATACTTTTCTCACCGATACAATGCCACGACATTTCCTACTGATTTCATCTCCAGCCATCCGAGTTGCATAGCTAAACTCATGCTAAACTTTACGCGCTGATCTTCAAGGTGAATTAAGTTATTAACTAACTCGACATGGAAAGATCCTTTATGTTTTTCTCAAGTATCAACCGTTGAGCCAGGTGTTTCAGAAAACTAGGCTAATGTTACCAAAAAATTCTACGCGAACCTTGCAAAGTCGTTATCATGGCCAAGACGAAACGTTACAGAAATGTGGTTTTAGGTACACATTTGATCAAATATCTCGTTTCGTAAACTGGTTTTATGTTGCCAAATAAAGACTACTGCGGCTGTGCACGCTGCTATATCGTCAATGAGTTCAAGAATGACCTTACCTACCTGCTAGAATAACCACAAATTTAAGGAAGTGTAATAGCTCTACCGCTACAAGGTGTGAATCAAATAATAGTAAGTAGGTAGGTTACCAGAGAATTAAAGCCACGCACCAATCCCGTGATTCCTTAAATATGCTATAATGGACAAAGTTAAGTAAATATTTGTGTGAAACAAACCCAAAGCAGCAAAATAATTTAGCTATTAAGTAGTTTAATTTGAATAGTTCAAAGTTCATACAAGAATATTAATTGGCAATATATTTATTTTTAAAACTAATCAAAGTACTTAATGCTATTTTGACACACAGTACAAAACATATATAAAAAAGGAAATTTAGTGAAAAAAATATTACCTACATTTACATAACTTATAAATACAAAGGAAACAAAGGCATAAAATATTTTCAAAAAGAGAGCTGTGTGTTCCAGCACCAAAAAATGTCTCGGCTCAGCATACATGCATTTTTGTTTTAGTGTTTACCTGTGTCTGTAGACACAGACACAGCTCTAGAAACCAAAGAAAAATGAAACAAAACCCCCTTATCTATGAAATTGACATCGTTATAATAGTATCAGATTTTTTTCAATCTAGAGGAAATGTAGCCAAGGGTATAAAACCACTACAAATGTAGCAGCAACTATTGGGAGGTTACAAATGCTGGCACTGGTGAGGCAAGAACCGAGATATCTGTTCCGAACTCGTTTGACAAAGAATTTATCGATTAATGTATCGATTTAGTGGAAGCACAAGAAAGCGTTTGGGATACACTAAGGGATAAAGCTGTATTATATTTGACTAAATATTTTAGATGAAAATGAAATAAAAATACCTTTATAAGAGTGGCTTAAGCCTAGGTAAAAAATTTGGAGTACCTATCTAGTAAGTTGGAGCTTCCTATCATCATCAGGTACAAATATTATAAAGAGGAAAGATTTGATTTTTGTTGGTTTGAATTGAATTGGCTCCGAAACTACTGGACCGATTTGAAAAATTCTTTCACCATTAGAATCCTAGATTATCCTGATGAACACAGGCTCTATTCAGAGCAAAAATCTTAAAATCTGTATGAAAACTTCAATAAATAATAATAATAACCCAACGTGTAATGTGTGTATGGAATAAAATATATTTGTTAAATACCAGTGTGATACTGCGGCGGCGGACCGCTAGTCCTAGTCTAGTAGAGATGTTCTTCTAATACAAATATTCTGCCACATCGTCGGAGCCAAACATAAATAACAACTCGAATTAAGGCGTAGATGCAAACAGACTCGTGTGCCCAACAATATCTGTTTATTTTATTAAGTTGCAACTATCTTTTGAAGTTATCAGTTTTAGATAGGCGTCATCTCGGATACATAATAAATAGACAGATAGATGGTTTTTTTTATTATACCACACAAAGAATACGAACATTACAAACAGACATGCAAAGTAGAGGAAGTTAGGGTAGCCTTATCACGTGAGCGATCTCTTCCAGGATCTTCCTGGACATTTATGGTATCTACAAAAACATCTACTTTCCGTAGTGTAATACATCCGTTTTGACCCCAGATGAGGTTTACCATTCGTTCTTATCTCCACCATATTTAATAGGTAAGTACCTATTTTTCCTCTGACGTTCGTGTGTTCATAATAGTAAGTGCTCTGACTGAGATCGCAGCAGCATCCGGTTTGACCGGTTGTCAACCTACTATTGGTATGAGTGCAAATATTTGTAACGCACTTTATGCCGGTTGGACTTTGCTTACCATCCTAACCAAAACAAGGTTTGTCACAGAGATTTGTTTGCTTAATACTCGTATATTGCCACAAGCTAATTATTATCAAGATCAGTATACTGGCAGCGACTGGACCTAAGCCTCCCCTAAGGATCGCTTTAGCGTCCTGTTTTGATCTTGATAGTTTTGTTTTTTCTTCTGTTTCGATCTTGAACATCAGATTCAGATTGAAACCGTAACCGTCTTCCTATCTAATCACAGGCTACGGCGACGGATAGAACAGTCTGGAACAAAATGCGGAATTATAATTATGTACATTGATGGATTAATTTAGTGGATATGAGGAGAAAAGGCCAAATATTTTATTTCTCCTACATACGCATTACATTTCTTTTGCAAATTGCTGCCACTTGGTAATCTCGCGCGGCACCGATGTTACCTACAAAAGCTTTTTAATTCATAGCACCTAAACTAAAAATCATATTGAGCTATAATTTTAGGATTATTTAAATAGTATATACGCCATGTTCATGGTACACATTACACACGTACACAGGCGTACATCTATTTAATTCAACCAGAATCCCCGAAATCGGAATTAATGTAGCCTTTTCCATACACAAATTTATATATTAACTGGACTAAAAGGCTTACTGGGCCGTTTCCGTGTTGCGTTGACGTGTGCGTCAAGAAAACTTTGGTTTATCCCGAAGGTTGTCTGTTCTTGAAGATGCTGATTTTCCCGCCAGTTACAACTTGAGTCTCTTTATAATAAGAGTGAATAGGAGTCTTCTAAAACTTCGCGACTCATCGTCACTTTCCATCAGAAGAGATCGTGGCCAAAGGAAGGTCTATTGATAATAAACAAATATAAACAAATATGGCTGGCTCTTGTCTAGTTCTCTATTGTACTTAGTTCTGTCTGATGCAGCCTCAAGCAACTATGATGAACAAATACGGAAGGCCTTGGATGAAATGGAAATTGTACAGTTGGTCTGGTTGTGACGAGACCAACATTAAAAAATAACATTATTTTATGAGTCAGTCTGTTATCAAAAACAAAAACGGTTATTGTTGTAATAAAATTGTGGCTGTGTTTATTTATCTATGTTATCTATACTAATATTATAAAGAGGAAAGATTTGATTGTTTGTTTGTTTGAATTGAATAGGCTCCGAAACTACTGGACCGATTTGGAAAATTCTTTCACCGTTAGAATCTTTAATTTTCCGTGATGAACATAGGCTATATAATATTTTCAAAAAGTTAGGGATCCGCATGAAAAAATCAATAATTAAACCGTGAGCTATATCTTCAACCTCTTCTTGCTTTTTCTCTACGGCCAGTGTCAGTTATGAAGTGTCGAGCCAATGTCAAAATCCCCAATGCTGTTAAAAAACCTAAGGGATCCGTATGAAAACTGTGAAAACCATCGTATTAGTGTATATAACTTCTGAAATTTTCGTTTAATACCCGTGCGAAGCCGGGGCGGACCGCTAGTAGTAAAATAATTAGATACTGACAGCTTAAAAACTTCTCTTCTAAATGAAATATTGAATACAGAGTCCTTTTGCACAGACAAAGAGCTGACAACAAGGAGACAGAAACAATAGCTAAACCAAAAGCTATCATAAAAGACTTGTTCGGCAGAATTTTGACATCTTTGACGATCCACTTTTGTCAGTTCATGTTAATTTTTGCTTTGTTAAAATGACTATAATACCTAGTTCACACATAGGGTTGTAAAATATTACCCATAAATAAATTAAAATTTATAAATGGGTGGTTATTAATCGGTAGGTTTTTACCATACAAAATATTATTTTTATCTGTACTATAATATTATAAAAAGGAAAGATTTGACTGCTTGTTTGAATTGAATAGGCTCCAAACCTACTGGACCGATTTAAAATTTCTTACCGTTAGAATCCTTGATGAACATAGGCTATAGAATATTTCATATTTCATAAAAGTTATGAATCCGTATGAAAACTTTATTAAAGTAACCCAATGTGTGTAAAAAAAATATTGAAATTTTGTTAAATACTTGTGCGAAGCCGGGGCAGAGCGCTAGTACCTACTAAGTCGAGTAAGATTCGTGTAAATTACGCACGTACATAGGAACAACTACAAATACGAAAGTCACAGGTCAATAGTTTATTGCGTGATTAAATTAAAAACTTACATTTATAATTATATTTTATTCCTGCTTTATTACAAGTACCATTATGAAACATAAGGAACGTACATTATAATGATAACCGGTAAAGTGCGAGTCGCACTTGTGCACTCAGAGTGCCGTACTTTGTGAGTACGGGACTCTGAGTGAACGAGTCTTATCTTAGTGAATCTTAGCTGGTCTTAGCCATGTATTGAATCAATTTACAGTAAAACAACTTAAGAACTAAGTAGGTGTCAATCTGGTCAATACTGGTAGGTGTCATCTTGTGGAATACGGCCGCTATCTTAACGTACAAGATCTCTACCAGACAACTTTGAATGGAGAGGGGCGGAGGGGTGGATTATTACTTTTCACCTTTTAGTACCACTAAACCAAAAACATCAAAAACAATGCGTTTCCATTCTAACGCTCGGGCGAAAGGCTTCATAAATAACACTTCTGCACCTTGAAAAGACTTTCGTCGTAGCGGACTTTGTACTCACCTTGAAAATACTTGGGTCAATCTGGACTTTACACATTCGCTCTGCACCTAGTTATTTAACAGTGATTTTACAATCTAAGTGATAACTTGACGATAACCAGTGTGGTTAGGTTAGCGTGGTAGGTTACCTGCGAATATACGCGGAAGTTCATTGATCCTAAAGAATAGTCGGTATCCTTCATTAACATTGAATTTAATACAAAAATAGTTGGCAGGTATACCTATCTCAAAATCAAAAATCAAAATCAAAGTGCTTTATTTCCTTTAGACCTTACAGTACAGGACACTTGGACTTGTCTAAATTTAACAATAATGAATACGAATCATCTACTACTATGGCGCGCATTAGGGGAGGCCTATGTCCAGCAGTGGACTGATATAGGCTGATGTTGTTGTTGTTGTTGTTGAATACGAATAGGAAAACTGCTTACCTACCGTATAACATTCTCTGCGAACACGTGAGATTGCTTGGAAATTTCCGTCAAGGATCAGTTATGAGTTATTGATACACGTTGGTTTTTATTTAGGAATCTAATAAAGCTTTGCGAAATTGCTTAATTTGATCCTCCTCTGAAAGCTCTAGAACGTCCCCTTTACGAAAGCCAATAACTTATCATTTATCAATTCAAGCCTCGCCTGCCAGTCCTCCGCGTCCGCTTCATAATGGTCGACTGCCTCGTGGTAATATTTTTTTTTAACTTGGCAAAACAAGGAAAAAATTATTATTAACAAAGAAAATTACAATTATCTTACTAAATAAAAATTAGTATTTACAATTGAAACAATTGAGCTAACTGCAGACTGTTCCGAACAAACTACAAGTAGCTCAACTGATCCATATCTAGGTAATTAATTAACCACATATGAAATATATCATCAAATAAAAAAAATTGTTTATATTTATATCATAACTCTTTGGATTTTGCTCAAGGAACAGCAAACATTATGGACTTCGAACAGCAGATTATCCGTACGAATGATGCGCGACAACTAATAGAGGGCGACCGCCTTCGTTGTCGGTTCACTAACTCTTCCGGCATAATCACCATTGGACGACCTCTGTGGCGCGGTGGGCGAAAGTCCGATGCACCGACAGGAGGTTGCACGTTCGACTCCCGCTTCGAAGCAAATGTTTGTTCGATCTGCAGAGATTTGGTCAGGTCTGGTCTCTTTCTTTGTTTTAAAAACAATATCTATAGTTAGTCATCTAGAAACCATAACACAAGCTTTGATTAGCTTGGGGCTAGATGATGCTGTGTGGGTTTGTAAAATTATTTATTTATTTTTATGATTAGAATTTTTTTGATTGGCAATTAGCTTGAAAAGTCGAGGCTTTGCGCAAGTATGTAACAAAAATATTAAAAATTATAAATATCTACAACTAGACCTTGGGTTGAATTAATGTAATTTTCATATGGGTCGCTTACTTTTTCGAAAATATTCTATACCTTTGTTCATCAGGGATAATGTAGATGAAATATTTTTTCAAATGGCTCCTTTAGTTTCGGAGCCTCGTCAATCCAAACCAATAAACATTATAATCATTTTCTTTCCTCTTTATAATATTTAGTTGTTGTAGTTAGTTAGATGCGTAAAAGCTTTATTTTTAATTGCTATAGGCACATAGTTTTATATGAATCAATAATTATTCATTCGTTTTCCGTTTCATTATTTTTAATACCTGCCTACAGCTGCTTCGTATTTATTTATAAAGAATCGATTTATTATTAAGATTAATGTTCTTTGTTGTTTTTTTCAATTTTTTACAATTGTGAATGTGTTGTTTCAAATTATGATAGTGAAGTAGATGATAAACAACCTTGATGTAATACTCGGCCATGATATTGTTAATATCTTCCCGTTAAGTGTTTCTGTAGGTTTTTTTTTAATAATTAAATCTTAAAAAGGTGTTTGACCGAATCACGAAGATGCTGTACGATGTTAATTAGAGCCAGGCGGATAGATATGCATTGTTTGATTATTTGTCTGAAGCCAGTGGAGGTAGACATCATAATTTAAAATTCGAAAAATCATTCTGTGTCTGTCCTGAGACAGAGATAAATAGATATAATTTTATGGAAGTAAGTTCAAATAACTGCAATAAAATACATTATCGAGATGTTGTTAATACATTAAAGCGATTGTTTAGAAATTAAATTGACCAGAACATCTTGATTATACTCATAGGCAAGTGTTTCTTGTTGAACTTTGGCTTTAGGGATCAAAACAAAATAAAAATGGCCTTGGAGATATATTTGATAAAATCTAAAAATAGCAATGGTAAGAAAAATAAGATCTAAGTCAAACCAAACAAAGATCATTTCAAAGTTTAATGTAAATTCGAACAAAATTTATTGGATTATCCAATCTTTCCATAACAGCTAGTTATAAAATAAAATCGTTCGTCCGAAAAATAGATAACAAGCATACCCACCCAGCTCCTCATTTTCATTTACCTGACGCAGTAAATAGTTTTGTAAATATTAGTTCAGCTATTGATAACTATTTGTATTGGATGTAAAAAGGTCGTTAAGTCCATTACCAATGAATTTTAAAGTGGTCCAATGTTTGGCCAACATTAAAATGTCAGGTTGAAGCATCGCCTCAAAGTCATGGCCTATGGTTAACAAATGGATTTTCAATGACCATTTTGTGCCTTGAGTGACACCTGATTCATTTGTTTTTCCTCGATGAATGTTAGAATAAAATAATTTAGTTATTGTGTAGGCACAGTAAGGTCATGCAGCAATAAACAAGTACGACAAGTGCGAGCGTAACTCGCGCGCCGAGGGTTTTGAACTTTTGTCGTTTAGGTAGGTACGTATATGACAACCTCTTGGCGCGGTGGGCTTACAACGCAGGAGGTGGAGGTTTGATTCCTGCCTCGGGACTAATATTTGTAGGATCTTCAGATTATTTGTTCGGGTGTTCTAGTCCTTTTCAGTACACAAAAATAAATCATCTAATGTGATACTTATACTTTATTAAGTATAACAGCTATCGTAGTAATACCAATAACACAAGCTTTGCTTAGCTTGTGGGTAAATATAACTGTGTGGATTATCTAGGATACATACCTATCTCTTCTCAAAAATTTTGAGAACAACGGTTTTGGTGCGCTGTTGAACTACTATAACAGTTACTACATAGATTAGTGGGTAGGTAAGTGGGTTGGTACCTACAATTTTTTTTCGGCTTTTTTCAACCTATTTCACTAAGTATGAAACTAAGACGATTTTCAAAACCTGTTTTGAATTGTCGAAATCCATACCTTTGATTTGATATTACTCTCAATGAAATAGCCCCCATTGTATGAAAATTAGTTTTTTTGACCATATTTCAAAAAGTATTATATATACAGACTTCTCTATATTTTTCCTGTAAAATATAGATCTATATCTACAAACGCTTAGTACATTTTACATCAATCACTCTGCAATCTTCGGAGATAAGGGGGGGGGGGGGGGGAATGGTAAATTTTTTGACCTTTTTCAAAATATTTCGAAAAGTATAAAACTTATCGATATTTCAAAAACTGTATTGAAATGTACAAACCAATACCTTTCATTTGATACCCAACTCGGTGGGGTAGTCACCCCTTTAGAAAATTTTCCCGCCCTTTTTTGACCTTATTTTAAAAAGTATTATTTTTACAGACTTCTCTATATTTTTCCTGTAAAATATAGATCGAGATCTACAAACACTTGGTAGGGTAGGTTGGTGTAAGTTTGCGCAGTTTTCAATTAGTTAGCCATAAAATCAAAATAAACGATATAGTCAGAGGTTTCTTTAATTATTTTTTATCTTAAATTATCTGGTAACAATTTTTAGTACTAATTATTGAGCAATTATAGTCACTTTTTACTTAAATCACGAATAAAGATAGATCGACACTTGCGCAATCTTACACACCCCGATGTGTAAAATTGCGCATTGAAGTCGATAAGATTGCGCAGGTCAATTACTTGCATAAATCACACTTAAATAGTCCGAAACTAAGGTAATCGATACATTTTCGTGCCACCACACGTGGCACTTATCGCATTCGATCCAGTCTTCATCAATAGGCTCTTTGAAGACTTCTGTGCATCCTCCACAGCACCAGACTTTCTTTTTCGTCGAAGATTTTAGTTTTTTAAATACCTTTTTAGCTCTTTTTGAATTAGGCTTCTTTCTTTTTTCTACCTCCTGTTCCAACTGATTCTTGTAAGGTGAGCTACTAATGACATCAGCTTGTTTATGCTTCCGGTTAAGAGTTCTCTTAAAATCAGACCTTGGGATAGGCAGCTCTGAGCGAAGGAATCTTAAAGGAAATCTTAAAGAAACAAATATTTATTACTAGAATCAATAATCTACGTATTGTAAAACAATAATCTACGTATTGTAAAACAATAATAAAAGCTTCGTGTAGGATTACGCGCGCAAACTTACACAGCCCCGTTATGCGTAAACTTACACATCTAGCCATTTTTGAATTCATCAACATCGTGCTGCTATCTCTTAGAAATCTATTGAAATACAATGTCAAAAGTCAACCGTTTGATAGGGAACAAAAGTAAAACAAACAGAAAAACATTGTAATTCCGTCAGAGTTTTTGTCAGTTATAGTTGCAAAATGACAAAATATTAGATCAGAAGGGTATTAAAACTTTGAACTCACCTGGACTCGCCGTATTTGCGCTGAATTTGATTTTTTTCTGGGAGCGCATACCGGCTTACCAAGTAATGAAAACAAATTTGAAGTTGGCCGCGTGTGGCCCACCGGTACTGAGTAATGACGAATGCGCAATCTTATCGCCCGCGCGATCTTACACCAACCTACCCTACATATCACATCGATCGCTCTGCAATCTTCGGAGATAAGGGGGGGTACCGGTCAATTTTTCGACCTTTTTCAAAATATATCAAAAAGTGTAAAATCTGTCGAAATTTCAAAAACTGTATTGGAATGTACAAGCCAATACTTTTCATTTGATACCCAACTCGTTGGGGTAGTCAACCCTTCAGAAATTTTTCCCGCCCTTATTTGACCATATTTCAAAAACTGTTATTTTTACAGACTTCTCTATATTTTTCCTGTAAAATATAGATCCATATCTACAAACACTTGGTACATATCACGTCGATCGCTCTGCAATCTTCGGAGATAGGGGGGGGGAACGGTCATTTTTTTGACCTTTTTCAAAATATTTTAAAAAGTATACCAAAATTTCAAAAACTATTTTGTAATCTACAAACGTGTACCTTTCATTTGATACCACTTTTGACTTTGTACGTTCCATTTAAAATTTCGATTTCAAAATTTGTATGGAAAATCTTCATTTTGATTTTTCATTTATTTTCATTTATTTTTCTATAAATATGTGCGGGCGCACAAAATGTATTATTATTTAAAATTTCAAGTCAATAGCTGCAGTAGTTTCTGAGATATTAAGGATTCAAAACACAAAACAGACCCAAAGCGATTTCATAAGGGTTTTGCAACCGATGGCAAAACCCTAAAAACGTTACGGATACAGCATGTTTTGAGCAAAAGGTAACTGACACATTATCAGAGGTAATTTAACTGCCCACTTTTAACCAAAGAAGGCAAATTTTCCACGGTCCTTAGGTACCGCAATGTTTTTAAGCATACGTTACTTCTTTGAATACATAAATAAAGTGTCTATTGTATTGTATGATGTACCTATTGGATTTCAAATTTCGATAACTTCTTATCCCGGTACTTTTGACCGAGGAGTATAGGTACACATCGGTATCACCTATGTGTTGTGTATGGTAGGAACATGTTTGTTATGTCTTTGGATATTGGATGTTATCTGATAGTATTATCATTATGATATTCGCATTAGTAACACCTTTTTGACGCTCCATTTCGTGTGTCCCATAAGCTTGCTGGAGCTTGTAATTTCCAATTGCACCGTTGAAATTGAAAACATTCAATATAACATAAGCTCAGGTTAGAGCAGTTTAGAACTAAACGAGTTCAGCGTATTTTAACCACGAAAATTAGTTCTACTTCAAACACTAAACGGAAGTTAAGAGCTGTCATGTCACAATAGGAAACCGAGATTTGGACACGATCAAGCTTAGCTGAAGTGAGTTTTGGCCGCAAATTGTAACATAAGACCATAAATCAATGTATGAAAGCAGATCCCGAATGTTCGTTAGGTCATCTATGTATTTCTACACCAATAAGTAACAATTAAGTAAGTAATTAATTATAAGGAGGAATGATTTTATTGTTTGTTTGAATTGAATAGGCTCCGAAACTACTGGACCGATTTGAAAAATCCTTTCATCATAAGAATCCTACTATCCCTTGATGAACATAAGGGATAGAAGACAAAAGTGAGGAACTAGGAGGCACTCTATTACATTGGGTGTGCCTATAATGATAGAAGTGCATTTTTACAAATACATCATCATTTTCAAAAAAGTTAAGGTTCCGTATGAAAACTTTAATAATGCAACTCAACGTGGAGAAATTTATTTTTGGAAATTTTTAGTAAGTAATTATTTTTTGTGCGAAGTCGGGGCGGACTTCTACTAGTCAATCAATTCACAGGTGAAAATAACCGGTTCTCTACCAATCATCAAATGACGCACTTGCTAACATCGTTAGGTTTTTGTTTGATTATTAATACTATGTTAGAAGTACTTATTTACCAGATTTATTTGTAAATTTCCGCGAGAGAATAATAACTTATAATCAGTCAATTCATACAAATTAGAGACCTTGGAAATATATGTACTGTACCTATCAGCTCCTAATATATTACCTAAGGTTGAACGTATGACGTAAGTTTTGTGGTTTTTATTTTTTACCAGTGAGTCGAAGTTAGTTTTAGTAAATAGAAAATTATTACCGGTTTGCGGAAAATTATTAATGTTATATTTGTATCAACCTTGGTGGAACGCATGAAAACTAAAAACCATAAGAAAATTTTATCTCTCGGCAACACGAAACAAACAACCTCAAGCTAAGCCATCTTACGACTAGCGGATTGCGTCTATTTTACTTTTAACGGGAAATTATTAGACCGGACAGAAAGACTGAACTATATTTATCTTAATAAAGTGATATAAATAAATCAAACCTACGACTAAACCTAAAATATATAGAGGGCGGTCCGCCCCGGCTTGGCACGGGTATTTAACAAAAATCTCACTTCAATTACACACAAACATACGCTTTGCGTTACATTATAAAAGTTTTTATACGGATCCACAACTTTAAATAATTCTATAGCCTTAGTTCATCAGGGATAATGTAAGATTCCAACGGTGTTGCATTTTATAAATCGTCTATTAGTTTAGGAGCCTATTCAATCCAAATAACAATCAAATCTTTCTTCATTATAATATTAATCTGTTGTGAGTCTGTCTTATGTTGAAAAAAATAATTTTTCATACGGAACCCTAATTTTTTTTAAATGCTCTATAGCCTATTTTCATCACGGAAAATTTGGGATTCTAATGGTGAAAGATTTTTTTAATTAGTTTCGGAGCCTATTCAATCCAAAAAATCAAAATAACGATAAAATCTTTCCTAATTCTAATATTATACATAAACAGTATTCTCAAATATTAATTTATTAGGATTTAACATTATGTGAGTGCTACGCGGTTTGTAGCTCTAGCTACGAAATCATTCCCGGTACCTACTTTAACTTTCTACTTCCTTCTACGGAGTCTACGGCGGCGCCGGCGCCGGCGTTGGCTAGCTACGTTATTTTGAAACGGCTACGTCACACGTGCGATGCACTGGACTAAGGTTACATTTCTTACTTACATAGGTCACATTTTACTCGATAGATGATTACGTTAATGATTCTAATGCTTGGCCAGATGTCGCTCCATTTCACACCAACAATAGCATGTAAGAAACTGAATGTTGTGCTTAGTTTTTGGTACCAATTTAAATAACTATTGACATGTATCTAAATCACATTAAACTAGATTTAGATAGGCAAAACAAAAATTGTATTAGACACATAAGTTATATATGAATGTACTAGTGGTTTCTTTTTCACTTCTTCCACTAGTGGACAAAAAATTGAAGTGAAGAGAAATCAATAACCAATTATTTCTTATTTTAATAATTGTCTGTTTGAAATTTGACTTGTCTAAGTGCTTATTTTTTAAGCCTAAAGAAATAAAGTTATTGAATCTGAATCTGAATCTAAGGAAAAATTTGTATTAGACCAGACCGTGTCCGGGCCGGGACCCTGCGAAATCCGAATAAATAAAAATCTCTGAAACAAGTCTCCTAAAAAAGTAAAAGCTATCTACCATATTTATTTTGAACTTTCCAATACTTCAATATCATGCGCCGTGATTACGTTACGCCAACGTTCGAAAAAAGTACGAGCATAAATTGTTGTCTGCCAATAAAAACTGACTCGGACACTGCAGTTGTTCTGTCATCATGGCGCATGAAACTGTGCCTATAGGAAATCTCAATATACAAAAAAAAATGTGTTTATTTGCAAGAATATAATAATACAATAAATAAAATTAAGATATTGTGAAGTAAGTGACTAATTATCCTCATATTATTTTAGTGGGGACCAACGGGAAGTATACTTCCCGTTCATCCCCACTGGGGACGAATGGTGGGGACGAGCGGGAATAACCCAATACCTCTAACTTAGGCATGTAAATCACTACATAGTATAAAACACAGTCGCTTTCGGTGTCCCTATATCCCTATGTATGCTTAAATCTTTAAAACTACGCAACGGATTTTAATGCGGTTTTTTTTAAATAGATAGAGTTTTATTCAAGAGGAAGGTTTTTGTCATACAAAAAGGATTGGACCCGTGCGAAGCCGGAGCGGGTCGCTTGTTATAAATTTAGTTTTAAATTACAATTTAGTTCATTGATTTATAGGTACAAATACTTTAAACAATTTTAATGAAAATATTCGAAGTCACCTACACCCGTTAAAATATAACTCCATTCTTTGTAAATGTATAACAAGTTGTTTAATTGTTTAGGTGCTAGGACATTTCATAAGCAAATAAGGCAAGACTGGGTAATTTTATGCCACCTTGTTAGATTTAATTAACCTCGAGCCAATAAAACTACTGTATAGGTAATACATTTATTAATGGTGGTATCGAGTTAAATATCTGCCGAAAATAGCTTGTTCAACAAACACCAGATAACAAAAAGATTTCAATATTTATAATACACGTACCTAACTTATGTTTAAATTCTCGGTTAGGGTGTCGCAAAAAGGGTCCCACACTTAGAAAAATTTTCATCGATTTTGTATGGGGCTGGGACTTAGAAAAATTTTGATATATTTTTTTATATATATATAACATATATTTTTTCTTATGCCATCGTAAAGAGGGTCACTAGGGGTGCAACTTTGGTTCAGCTGATTGACCCCAAAGTTCTATGACCTCGGCGCTAGAGGTCAAAGTGTGTCGTTCAGTTTCAAGGCGAAAAAGACTTAGAAAATTTTCAACATGTATTTTTTTATATATATATAACATATATTTTTTCTTATGCCATCGTAAAGAGGGTCACTAGGGGTGCAACTTTGGTTCAGCTGATTGACCCCAAAGTTCTATGACCTCGGCGCTAGAGTTCAAACTGTGTCCGATACAGATACAGATAACGATACAGAGCATTCCGATAAGAGTTGATTAGGTTCAATTTGAGTGGCGGATCCGACACAGAGTACCCCGACTCCACGTGGTCTTGTGCGTGGCGCCTCTCTTTTGTAACTATTACAATATTACTAATTTAAAAAAAAAAAAAAAAAAAAAATGTATGGGACCCTCTTTGCGACACCCCGACCAAATTCTCCCCTATTAAGTATTTATATCAAAAGATAGTATAAATAATAATTAATAACAATAATTTATTTATTTATTATGTGTAGGATCTACGTGACAAATATGTTATATATTGAGATACTTAGGGGACAAGGGAGTAGGTACAGGTACTCATGTTTTTTAAGAGCATGAAACCTACACAATTTCTGTAATTTTTTTAATATCTATTCAAACCAAATATAATATTTTTTTTACCTAAACCATTTCATAAAAAGAAAAGTGCAATTAAATAACACACTAAATTAGTACTAGCAGGTAGAAACTCGTAAATAGATAAAACATAAGCACTAAATAAATAAATATAGCTAAGTATAACAATATAGCCAGAACTAGGTAATCCTGTGCTTCAGTGCTAAATATTAAGAGAAGCGTTTCATTTAACTGTGTACTGGACATACCTAACAATTATCATGTACCTATAATTGTTAGGTATGTCGATTTTATTTAGAAACTACATGTTATAGTGTATTGAGACACAACAGTATTAGTGTGTAAATGTATAAATATATAATGTAAATATTATATAATAAATAAATAAACACACTTAAATAAAATATTTAAAGTAAATATTAATGGGAGATCCCTACAACTGAAAACTTTTATTGTTAATAGTTTTGTCTTTAAATCTGTACTTATATACACAGTTCAAATGTGTAACAGGAGTATTAAGTGTTTGATTTCTAGCTAATAGCTGCGCGCCTATTCCCGATTGTACCTACCCCCTGCGCTCCTACTAGGAACAATCGGGAAAAAAATCCCGATTGTACCCACCCCCTGCGTTCCTACTGGGAACAATCGGGAAAAAAATCCCGATTGTTACTACAGAGGGAGAATCTAGATACGATACATTAAACATTCAAATACAGAGAGAGCAAGACCATAAAGGGTTTCGAAACCGATCTCGATGCCTTAATAACTAAAATAAAATAATTTAAAAATCTAAATTGTTTGTTCCGGGTACCATGGCTCATACTTACTTACTCGTTAGGTACCAGTCCGGTAACAAGTAGGTAAGTCTGAGCCATGGTACTCGAAAGAAAAAATTTAGATTTACAAAAATTATATTAAAAATACACAATAAGTAGGTAATAAGAATAAAAGTACAATTAAAAATTTATTCAAATAATAATAATAATAATGCTGGACAATCCACACATCATCATCTAGCCCCAAGCTAAGCAGAGCTTGTGTTATGGGTATTAGATGACTAATATACATAATACAATATTATTAAATAGATAGATATTTTTTTTATACATAGAAAACAACCAGAACCCAAATGTGAAAAATATAACCAAAACTTTATAATAAAATATAAATAAAAATATATAAATAAAACTTTATACTACTAATTTGTATTTGGCTTCAAAATCCATACGTTATCGAAATTTATATGTTATCTGACGAATTCGAAGTGATTATTGGATTTGCGTGGGTTTGGGTTTCACACATCACTTTTGTTGGGTAACACACTATAATACTCACAGCGCGTATGAGCAAACTTCCGCACATTGACTTATTGCCACCTAATCAATCACACCACAAAATACCGTGTATAAATAATATGTGTTTCGTTATTTACCTATGTAATATATGAAAGGCATATTTGTAAATATATCTAAGATGGAACCCACCCGAAGCGAGCATAAAACCATTAATTGTAGCGATCTTTGGGGCCTCTACGTGGACCTCCCACATCTATCCAACCCTCGGGGGTTATATATTACCTCACGCATCACCTAAGCATCACGAGAATGTTTTAAAAACAACATACGGCAATTATGTTGTTTTCGTTGAAGTTGAAAGAAATGATATTAAAAAATGTACGCATTTCATGACAGAGCAACGAAATTTTTCTGTATTCTACCCTAGACTAGAGAATTCCAGTACTAGGGGGCAGTAGACGTCTTTGGGTTCAGAATATAAATATTTAGTTATGTATCCTAGGTACTAGGCTTTGATTATATACTTGACAAGTATATAATCAAAAGTACTAGGTTAATTAGCTTGAAATATTGGGTATCTGCCTACGTACGCACCATACAATAATAAAAACAAATAAATCTTGTTTTTCCTTGTTATATGAACCTACATAATGCATTTATGTTGATCTAGGTGTGTAGTGTAAAAAACCAGTTCACTGGAATAGGTAGACCTTGGGGCACGGAACTACTAATAGTAGATACCAGGTTAAATTTTTATAAATCATTTATTATTTCGGAGATTCAACATTCGAACCGCAACTTTTACTTTTTTAAAGGGTCTGTCAGGTCCTTGATTTTCTTTTGTTTTGTGTTTCACAAGGTTCATGCATGAGAATAAAAGACAATCGCTTCTGCCCACGGCTCAGGCCGCATTTTCCGTAAAAAAGGTTGTGAATATTATGTACAGTCAGCGTCAATTTGATATGAGCGTCTAGAGTAGTCAAAATAATCTGGAAAACATAAAAGCAGTTTGGTTCATTATCTTGTTGTAAACACCCAAGGCTATATAACATAAACATAGGCTATATAATACCTATTTTCAAAAAAGTTAGGGATCCGCATGAAAAATTCAATAATTGAACCGTGGGCTGTATATTCAACCTCTTTTTCTATTATGGCGCGTCAGAATAGAAAATGAGGTTGTATAGCGCACGGTGCTTGCTTTTTCTCTACGGCCAGTGTCAGTTTTGGAATGTTCAGTCAAAACTGCTGGCGTTTTTGGATGATTTCAATGTCAAAAAACCCAATGCTGTTAACCCTTAATTTGATTTTGTTCGCTGTGACGGACACTAACTTTGGAAAATTCCTGCGTCCTAAAGAAACAATTTTTAAAAAAATAATTTCTACCAAAACTCTCCAATAACATGTAATATCTGGTAGAAAAATATTCTACGGTGGTCAGCGACATTGAATCTGTCATTCGTCAACAAAATGTCAGCAAAACGCAAACCATCTGTTTTGATGAAGGTAAATAATTTTATTTTTAATGATTTTTCAACATGAGAACTGATTGTTTTGGGGGTTTTTGCTCCATAATAAAATCAATAACAGGATAGAATAATATTTTTTTTTAATTATGCAGCGTTTCTTGTTTTTTTGTGTATTAAATGCTATGGCCGCCACACCGGACTATGCCAATTACATATAGAATTTGTCATGTGATGATATGTATCCCCAGGCGGACATTGCCAAAGCACGTATACACTAACTATATAATATGAGATAGCTTTTGCACTAAAAAAATTGGTTATAGGTTGCTGCTTATTTTGTTTTTTTTTTGCACTTTTCAACAGCATAGCCGTGGTCATCAGATATTGGCCTTAGTTCCAAGAGAGCATGTCCCTTTCCGATGCCAGTGACCAGTCTGAATCTGAATGTGAACTGCATGAAACCAACACTCATTATTCTTCTTCTCCGGCACCCTCAATAACTGATTCCCTCAAAAACCTGAACATCTGGTCCGATGAGGATGGAGCTTTGCCCAATCTATCACCGCATAATCCAACTGAAAATGAAACTTTGCCCAATCCTTCACTCCATAGTCCAACTGTAAATTAACCTCATTTAGACGATTTTGTTCCCGCTGAAAACTACGATGCAGCCATCTTCGATTCAATGCCACTTACGCCGTCTCTGCTGGAAATTCAAGAGGCTAACTATGACAATGTGTCATCAATTTCTGCCATTCTTTCACTCCCATCTTCACCTGCGACACCTTTGGCCTCACAAAAAAAATCAACCTTACCACCTATGAAAAGAAAAACTAGATCAAAGCAGCCGATAATACCTGCAAAAAGGAAGAGGAAGGTACATTTAGAATTAGTTTACAAATGGAAAAAAGGTTTATTCCGCCACGCTACAACAATCGAAAAGGAAGACGGAGATTTTGTCAATCTGCATGAAGCCCACTCCTCATCGTTGACTTACTTTCACTTGTATTTTTCATAAGACCTTATTCAAGATATTGTGAATCAAATTGTATATTACTGTTTATTTTTTTATATATTCTTAATTATTATTATACTATTTTGTAGCTTTTGTACTGTTCACTATGTTTGGCAATGTCCGTCACACCGGACTTGACACAATATAGGTTTATTGGTACGTATTTGACACTGTCCGCTACGGCGGACTTAGGTTTTATCGAGAATGGAAAAACCTAGATTTTTTTTTTCCTATCTTATGAGGTCTTAGGTTATCACCGAAGAAAGGCAAAAAACTTTTTTTAATAAAATGTTAAAAAAAATCTTGCCAAATAAAGGGTTAAAAAAAGTAAAGATCCGTATGAAAACTGTGAAACCCATCGTTTTAGTGTGTATAATGAAATTTTTGTTTAATACCCGTGCGAAGCCGGGGCGGACCGCTAGTATATGTATATGAAACAATGAGAAGTAAGATATTTTGAACACCTTGGGTGCTTACAAAAATATAGGTAGGCTACCTAGTAGTCCAGCGAGAACTAGAGTCCTATTCTTGTTAACCCCGTGAGAATTCCTTTAGAGGCGATTTTGAAAGCTGTATTTAAGGTTTCTGCTATACTTATTCTGTTAACTTTGGAGTGAAATAACGAACATCCCATCCATTTAAACTTTGGCATTTTATTTAACCCCGTGAAAATTCCTTTAGAGGCGATTTTGAAAGCTGTATTTAAGGTTTCTGCTATACTTATTCTGTTAACTTTGGCGTGAAATAACGAACATCCCATCCATTTAAACTTTGGCATTTTATTATAAGTAGTTAGGTATTTCGTTATTTTTGATAGTCATTGTGTAGGTATGTACAAAGTCTGATTAAGATCTGGTTTATAAGTATCCAAAGGTGAATGCACTAGGGTATGGACGAAACTAAAGAACCTTGAAGTATATACTAAATTATGGGTCGTAAATTATTAGATATTTTATATTATTTGCATGCGAATTCCTTCAAAAAAATTAAAGTCAGGTTTGGTAACACTACATCACCAAACGGAGTATTGACTGACTATGTAAGAAGTTACTACTCGTACCTAGAACCTTACAACATTATGTTAATGATAATGTTTATGTGCCTAAATTGGCACAAATTATCATGAGATGACAATTACATACAAGGACGTAGGTAAATAACCCATAATCATGCCACAAAGTTGTTAAATCCTTGGTACAAAACTTATATTGGTTACTAGCTTGTGCCCGTGGTTTCAATTGTGTGATATGTAGGTACCTACATACATACCTTGCAGGATGGCCGCGCCGTAGCGGTTACGGCGCTAGAATAGACCCCTTCAACTCAGTCCGTGGATATCCTCATAGTCGACTAAGGGCACCTACTCGAGGAAGGGCGCACCACTGTAATCAACAATCTACCTCTCCATCAGAATGAATGAATATAAATGAGAACACTCCTTATAAAAGTTAGGTAGGTTTTGAAAACGATGAAACATAGCAACAAGACACAGATACATAATATCTATCAAATATAAGTATTAGGTAATTAATTTTTAAGTAAAATATGTTTATTTTTCTCATTAATCTTAAGTACCTAAATATACTTATAATACTATGTTGTAGCGCTCCAACGGGGTTCATGTCTTGATCTCAACTTAAATATAAGAACTTGAAGTGTACACATGAAACAACTGAATAAAGAATACCTGCCAAGCGCGGTGATGATGCAAGCCCCGTGTTTGACGTTCAATTGGTGATGTTCCATATGTTGCCATGTGCTGGTGCGGTGCTAGAGGTTGACATAAAAGTGGACGAAGATCTAAATTCGACCTACACAAAATACACATTATTTTGTGTAGGTACCTATGTTCGTCGATATCTCCGTCAATTAGAAACCGATTTGGAAAATTCTTTCGCAAGCTGAATGCAAGTAGATATGCATACCTGCCTAAATTTATCGAACCAAACGCTCCGTGGCCGTGGAAACCAAAATGATCGTATCAAATGAAATGTCAAGTTTCTTTGCTGCACAAAATGTGCACAAAATGTTCCTCGAGGGGAAATTCCAATATTTATTCCCTATCTGAAATATATCAGTAGGTACCAATTTTGTCCCTGACAATTATTTACCTACGTCATAGCATGTGGTAACTATATTATACCTAAGCAGTCAAATAGTTATGCGTTTTTATACTTTCGCCTTTTAAAAAAATACCTAATTCAGAACTACCTACCATAATGTAAACTTCAGCCTTGGACTTAGGAGTCATCAGTTCTGATATGCATATAAATATGTGGTGCCATGAATGCCGTATGGTGCCGGCATAGAATTTGACCACTCCCACTCTTCCCGTGGGTGTCGTAAGAGGAGACTAAGGAAAACACAAAGGGGGCGGGCAGCAGCGCCCTCTGCAGAAAAACTCCACCAACTTGCGATCCCCAACCCCCATGCCCAGCGTGGGGATTATGGACAATAACCTCCAAATGATGAATAATGTCATCTATGGCGCTCATAAGGGGAGGCCTAGATGTCCAGCAGTGGACTATTATAGGCTGATGATGATGATGATGAAAGCCGAGATCCTTCCGGCTTATAAAGTCCTACGTTCATCTTCTATCATCTAAGTTTCTAGTAGCTTCTTCGTCACTGGCAGAAAGGTGGCAAACACCACACATAATTGCCTTATCAAAAAAGTCTCTAACTTACATTAGGTACTTTAAATTAGATATGGTTCTATTTATATGGACAAGAGAGTGAGGGGATACCTACTTGTCTATACTAATATTATAAAGAGGAAAGATTTGATTGTTTGTATGTTTGTTTGTTTGTTTGTTTGAATTGAATAGGCTCCGAAACTACTGGACCGATTTGAAAAATTCTTTCACCATTAGAATCCTAAATTTTCCGTGATGAACATAGGCTATATAATATTTTCAAAAAAGTTAGGGATCCGCATGAAAAGTTCAATAATTGAACCGTGCGCTGCATATTAAACCTCTTTTTCTATTATGGCGCGTCAGAATTTTTGTTTAATACCCGTGCGAAGCCGGGGCGGGCCGCTAGTATATCATAAGTATGCATAAATAAATGCATGGAGTAAAATGGAAGCCGCCACATGATGAGGCCCAAATACCTATAAATTTCAATTGAATCTAATCTCATTCATACATTTATAAATTAAGTGTCATATTATTCTATTCATAGTCAATTCATTTGTAGGAAATAAATGGGCTTTCATATTATATATGCGTAAAAAAACAGCAAAATGTTGTAAAATCCTTTATTATAATAATAAATAAACGTTGCAAATGAGTGAAATCGCAGCAGTTATTTGAGCAGACCTGTCTGACACAAACCGTATATTTACACCAAAAGCGTCAAACATTCACATGATTACTAATATAATTTTCGGCCAGCTTACTCAGCAAAACGATACCGAACTTATCGCTGTACTTTGCAGAAGGAACGAAACAAAAATAAAGAAACCTAGGTCGACAGGGAAAGAGGGTTATAAGTTGTTTTGTGCATATTTTGGCTAGCTTACTATATTTTGGAAGAAGTATCTTGGTGTCTAGTTTGTAATTTCTTTGTTAATCTCAGTTTTCTATAAATATACCGCTATCATTCGTCTATATTGCAACAGATTCGTTTCGAGAGCTCTCCTTTTTTACAATGTTGGATAAAATGCCTATCGTGTTACATTACAGGCGAATGGCCGCAGTAAAAGAGCGTCTTTACATTCGAATTTGAAAACCCAACAGTTCTGTCGGTTTGTTTAGTATATCGCAACCTATTTACGAAGTAGGCACCTAGTACAATCATAATCTTGATCAGTGATCTGACACCAATCTCTTGCGTTATGTAGTACTCTGTGATTTATCATTTGTAAGGCTTGATGGTTACTTACAGTATGTACATCTGTTATGCATACATTTGTAGAAAAAAAATATGTGACAAACTGATGCTTGCCTCTCAGGTCCATTTCGAAAATACGATTTAGATTAATGAAGATGCTTTGGTAGTAAAGCGTAAGGTATTTATGTTTCCAAGGAATGCTCTCTGACATTAAAAAATATTAATGTTTTGAAACTTACGCGATCTGAACACATAATGATTAGTAATTAACGGGTATTTATCGCGTTTCTTCTTCCTCCTTTCTTCTTCTTCTTTTCTCGACGTTTCAACAGGTTAGTAACGCTGTATATAAAAGGCGGCGGCAGCTCCAATACTCCAGTCATCTCGTGACCACGACAGAGTGCAAACCTGTTGAAACGTCGAGAAAAGAAGAAGAAGAAAGGAGGAAGAAGAAACGCGATAAATACCCGTTAATTACTAATCATTATTAAAAAATATTTTATAAAAAACCTGTAGTTGTATGAAAAATCATTTTACAAAGAAATTAAGTCATAAATACCAGGAATTTTGTAATCGATTATGAAAATACACTCTTTAGCTTGTGTTAGAATATTCATACAAAAATGCTTAGTGACGGAATAAAATACAATAGAAAACTAGAAAATCCAATACAGAAAATACAACACTGGATTATGAAATAACATGTTGGTAACATTGTATTTTGCATTCTTATACCGGACGCGAAGGACCATTCAGTGACCTTGCCAAATGCACTGAATGCCTTCGAACTAGTTCGGCAATAGCAACTTCCTAATAAAATCCTATTTACATTATCCATTAACCTCATACATAACATACATAAGTCCATAACTAGATAACTAGTATAAACTAGAGTATAAACTCTTATTTAAAATATTTACAAAACACAAATGCTCCATCTCGCAGGTACCGTTGCAACTGTAACCCTCACGCGGTGCCATAAAGCTTCAAGTATTTCAATCCTATAAATTTTATTACAGAAGATTTCTATACATTTTGTACTTTAGATATAACAAGGCTCTTCGAAAATGCATGCTAAATCCGAGATAGTGTGACTTTGTGCATAATTTTATGATTACTTTTAAATATAACTTTAATATTTAATATTACAACTAATATTAAAAACAGTTAGGTTATTTCTCGCATGCTGAGACCACCGTTCTAAAATGCACGTCCTTACGTATAATTAGACGCACTGTAACACTTGGTTTTGTTCGTATATTTGGTGCGGGCTTCTATAACGTGCCTAGATTTATCTTGGTTCTAGATTCTAGACACAAATTGGATGAGGCAGGTTCGGTTTTTTATGGAGATATAACTTTAGAACGCAACAGACAACGCTGATATTTTGGATTGATTTATTTCTGTAATCTCTATTAACAAACGAAATTACAATCAACACTAGAAACAAATTAGAACTAGTATTTACAATGGAAACAATAGAGTTAAATGCAGATTGTTGCGAACGATCTAGTAGCTCAACTGATCCATATCAATAACAGTCGGAAGCGTCCCCAAGACGCTGGCTGCATTTATTTCTTGTTTGTAGCATCATCGACGACTGTTAGGGTTCTAACTATAAATATTATCATCGAAACGAAATCGGAGGCTTTATCTACATCTGAGTGCTAAGCAGTCGCAGAGGTAGCAAGCAACGGGACCAATAAGGTATCTTACTCTTTTCATAATAAACCACATGCACAGCGGGCAAAAATGATCATTGAAAACTGTCAAAATCTGCTCTGGTCGACCGAAAAACCGTTGCTCTCAGCCTGTCAGTAGTGTTACAGAAGGAAGGAAGGTTTAGGAAGAACTAATATCTCGCCTACTGCGAGCTAAGACTGGCCTGTAGGGTTAAGCTACAGTTACGTACTCAATAAAAAAAACTGATATAAACTGAGCTCTGCAGTATCGCATTCAGCCCTCGAACTCGGGTTTTAGCTCTCAAGTCGCGATTTCGCGAAGGATTCAACGAAAATCTTTCAAAAAATCCCGACGCATGCTTAAACCCGAGTTGCGTTGGTGTTTTCGGGGACAATACTCCCAAAGATAGCTATCCAAAGACCAAACCCTGCAGTATTGCGTAGCTATTCTCGAAACCAAGTGCTATTAAACGGAATACCGCAGTATTGTAAAGTTAAAACTAGAGGCACTATGAGACGGGCCGCCGACGCACGAAGGCATCGGCCCCGGAGGAGGCGTATGAGCTCGGCACATCGGATTCCTCTTGCTTGTAGCCGTTCTTTCCGTTTAGCGAGCTGGTGTTATCGTCTAGTACGGTCTGTGGACAAAGGTACATTTTATTAAGTTATTACACTAGCATCCAAGAGTCCTGTAAGGTCTTAAGGAAATAAAGCCCTTTGATTTTATGGCATCTCAAACAGCACCAAAGAAAACTCAATGCCATATATCATAAAGGTTCCAGATGATACATTACTATAGGTTATACCAGACCAGAAAAAAACTAGGTATACGATTAAACGAGCTTTTTATCTGAGATAGGTACAAAGCTTTTCCAGGTCCAGAACTATATTATACGCAAAATTTCCTCTTTATAATTCAGTGGATTTGGTGTGAAGAAGTTCTGAACATAATTTTTTGACAAATGATCGTCTTTTTTTCCATTATGATGCAGATCCCACATGCATCATCATGTAAAAACAAGTCTAAAGGGGTCTTTGCCCACCAGTCGAACACAGGGCTTATTTTAATGACGGATTAAGGATGTTATTTTTTCAAACACCCAGAATCGACAACAAATATTTTCGGAATAAATTGTTTAGGATGAGATACTTCGTTTTATTCAAAACGACAGCAAAAGGGTTAAAGGAAGCTGAACTAATTTGCTCGTAAAAACTTTAATCAAATATTTTTCAAGTTTGTGGTGTTTTGAAACGCAGTCATTTTCATTGTTTGATCTTACCTTCCAGTAGTTTCCACCAGAAGGTAAGCCAATAATTATTACAAGACGTCATAAACTTCTGGTACATAGTACCTTCCTCGGTCAAATGACGTGTGAATTCCTCGGCAAATGACGTTGTTACCTAAAACACTATTTACTGATTACTTTTTAATATGTTTTGATTGGTAAAAACTATTGACACGAATCGTGTCAACAAATAATGTTTACAATGATTAAAGAAGCGTACAGGTGACCGCACTATGACGCAAATCGGATGAGATCCGTAACTATTCTTTACCAAGCTATTGAATATTACGAAGACTTTTTTGTAAATAAGCAAACCGGATGAAAAACTATCGATGTGAGAACATTACATACATCGACAGCAAAAACAGTGGAAAAATATCGCGATATTTGTAGCTAACCAACAATTACGCTCTCGAAAAAAACCTTTTGCGAAACATGAACATGATTTTATTAAGTGTTTAAAAACTGGGGCCAATGATTTGAACGAAGATTTGTGGCGTGCGATTATTTTATTTGCAGATTGTATTTTTTAAATAACTCTTCCTTCTTCAAGAAAAAGGAAAACCGAAAGTAATCGCAATAAAAACAAGATGCTGTATAGGGATTCTTACAAAAACAAATAACTTGTATTACCCTGTATCGTGGACCTTAGTGACAAATGATTTGTGATTCTGAGTGCCTTGTTCCTTTAAAATCGAAAAGTTAAAAATTATCTCTAAATCACGTTCATTGATCATGGTGAATTTGAGAAGGCGGCAATGACCTGCGTTGCCCAACCAGTTTTAGAGCAGTGACCAGAATTGAGGCTGTCTTCTCGCGGGTCAAACGAAATATGCAATCGACGCATATGTACATAGTGTCTTTGGACATCTGGGGCCCCTATTTCCTTTATGTTGTTTTGTAATGCTGCTTTATGACTGACTAGCCTCTATTGTGAAGACCATGGCTTCACCTGGCCCCATATGCAACTAAGATATCTGTGAAATAGTTTTCAGAATGGTGAAGATTCGTTATAAACAAACAAGCTTTTATTAGAATAGAAAATGTTTTGTCAGATTTTCCGACAACGCGAGTTACAGATCGAAAGCTAAGATAACTTAGCTTAGCACGCATAGCGCAAACAGTTTTTCGTACCGTATACTTAGTTTACATATACATATAGCTTAGGTTACAGTCTCACACAAGATGAAAAAAATTGACAGCCGAACTAGGCCAAAAATTTGTAAGCTTAACATCGGGCAATTTCTTGATTGCGACACGGAAATGCTTCGATAAAAACATTATAAATCTTTAGGTCACCTAATCAAACCCAGATGATAGATAAGATCTGTCGATGAAAATACCAAGTATTTGTAGAATAGATTATGAATTAAATTTTCAAAGAATGCACGTATTATACGTGATTATTACAATAACACTATAAAAATAGCACACATTCATTACGAAAATCATAATAATGAATGAACTACGCTGTGAGATTTATAATGAATTTTTTTATCGTTGGTTGTCGAGTAAATGATTATTTTTGGACGGACATTGACTGCACAACTATTGTATTCGTGAGGTATGTGAAATAGATAAAAATAAACGAACAATTCAAAAAACTGGTTTATAGCGCAATTTATTTCGATCTTTTGCAAGGCTATATGCTAAACAAATTAACTTTATTTCTGGATTTTGCTATTAGCTAGTCATGGCTGGATTAGTAACGTTTTTGTAAGGACGTTTTTATGAATGAATATGTTTTATCAGAAATCAAGCAAAAAATAACTAACTAGGCTAGCTGCGATATAGACTAGGCTGTAGGTGAAGCATTGGTAGTGGAATTTCAGCCCCCAAGACTGAACCATTTGTGACACCCTGATGCGTCACACGTCGCAGTACCTACTGTATATCAATTAGTTACTGTCTTTTTATGTTAAAATTTGTATATACATATGTTAGTCTATAAGGTATTTATTGATATTTTTTTTTTTTTTTTTTGTTTTTATTTGGAAGACAGACAGTACATAGTAATATAAAGAGATACAATAAAGACTTTCTTAGACCAGTAAAGTCTCCACTATAAAAATTTTTCACTTAAAAACTAGTGAACAGACAGCTTTGGATTAAACAAACAATTTTAAAGATAGATATTAAAAAAGAACAATATTTTAAACAAATTAAAGAAAAATAGAGAAGAAGGCTGAAGGCAAAATAAAACAACTGTAACTAAGATATTTCGTTGTTGGCAGCAGCAATGCTAACAATGCTTCTACGAAAGGAGATGGCGGGTGAGTCGAAGATATCTGTTTCATTGAAAAATTTATTGTAACTATTGCAAGTTCTATATAAAAACATATTCCGTCTATAATTAGTTCTAGAGGTTGGAGTCCAAAAAGTTTTATTTTTCCTAGATGAAGCTCGTGGACAATGCAAATAGATATTTTCAAGTAACAACTCTGAGTCGATCTGATTGTTTAACAGTTTATGTAAGAACATTTGATCTCGTATATTGCGACGAATATGTAGATTAACTATAGAGTCTGTAGGGGCCGTCGGAAAGCGGAATAAATAATGTTTTAAAAATGTATTTTGAATACGTTGTATTTCATCAATGTGAACTTTATATTGTGGGTTCCAGACGGTTGATCCGTATTCAAGAATTGATCTGACGAAGCTGTTATACAATAAGATGAGAGTTTTAGGATTTTTTTATATGGGCCCTAGAAAAAGTTTTTTACCATCCATAACTGTTCTTATGTTGCCTGAAATAAATGATTTATTTATTTATTATTTATATATCAGATTTGATCTCAGGTCATGTTTCGTCCTCGCTTCGACATTGAAGGTTGTATTGTTGTTAAACAAACAGGGGCTAATTGCTACCCTTGTTAGTATAGAGTATTTGTTTTAAACGATTTTCCTCACAAAAGGGTAACAATATTTGATCATCAAATTTATTTATTAATTGTACAAATTTAGGCAATATTTGCTGTCATTTGATGCCATTGTCCTTGCGGATGGTAAACGTAGACGATGTTTTCTTTATTGGACTAAATTGGCCTAATAGAAGATAAAATAATTCAAAGAAAAATCACAAGCCTGCGATGTCTTACTTTGTCACAGGTGATTGCTATTTAAAATCAACAGGACATCTGCTTGATCCGGTAACAAGAACTACCAACACTCCATACTTACCACCCAGTTAGGGAAAATAGTCTTTTACTCTCTAGACAAGGGATTACTCAATCGCGGTTATTATACTCGTACAACCGCGAATTCCGGAAATAGTCAAGGACCGAGAACCGGGAATTCCCATTTCCTACCGCTAGACATCATGATCTCGAGTTGCCTCCTAGACGTATTGAGTAAAATCATGACTTGGGGTCATGATTTTACTCAATACGTCTGCCATATCGGTCTCTAATCTGTTTTACAATGCTACATATTTTTTCTCAACAAAGGTTTTACAAAACCAAAGAAATATTGGTGCACTACCTACTAATACATTTGGAAAATTACCACAATTTGAAATATAGATAAAAAGCGCATGTGAAATCGTGCATAATTGAAGATTTTGTTTTAGTGGTCGGTAAACTTTTTTCATACATCAAATATGCGCGCAAAATATTTCTCTGCAATATTAACAAAACCCTAGATATAAAACATATAAAATAAAACTCAACTCACCATACAGAATCCAATATTCTTCGTCTTCTTCCCCGTCTTGTTATACCTCGCCTTGTAGAAGTCTGTGAAGAGGAAGAGAAAGAGGAAGCCATGCATCGCGATCCAGTAGACGAACACGTGCGGGTACTGGCACGTGGGCCGGAACAGGACTTGTAGCTGGTGGGAGAAGATCAGGACGAACTGGACCTGGGGGCAAACGCACACATTTATACAAACATTCAAACATACAAAGAAAGAATTTGATACCTATAAGTTTTCTTCAAAGTGTGTCACACGGCTTCTAACATACAAAGAAAGAATAGAAGAATTTTATAGATACCTATATATTTACTTTAACGTGTGAACCACTATGGCATGAAGTCATATCGCCACTTCGGCTTGCTAGTAAAATTAGGTATGTCTATAGTCAATCCTTATTCTAAAGATCATATAAATCCTTATCTTAAAGATCTTATAGCAGTGTACTAACATGGGGTGATGATGATGATGACATTGTTAGTGCGGATTGAATGAAATCTGGCCTAGCATTATCATCATAGTTGAATCATTTATGTCTGCTCCATAAAGGATGAAATGAGGCTATAATGATAAGATTTGTTTTACCTACTGTTTAAATTTACGCATTGGGAGCTCAGTTGCTTCAGATCGAAGCTTATTTATAGAAGCCTACGCACCCTATCTCTGTTTATTTGATACATAAGTTTTTGATATATGTATTGCGATATTACTGTCAAAATATATTTTCTTTAAATAATTCCATCAAAGAGTCGCGTGGTTTTATTTTATAAATCAATTATGTTCGTTCCATTAACATACCATAGTGTTATGTGCTACGGCGTGGCTTTACGCAGGCATTCTGTTTGTAAAGCGACGCTTAGCATTGGCCTTTTTATTAGTTATCTAATTAAAGTCATAATCAGTGGTGATTATATGTATTTTCCGGTTCACTGCGATTATAATTGCATAAACGTACCTTCGTAGTACCGGCTATAAAATCAAAGCCAATTTATATATGTAGGTACATGGATTGTTATAGTTTTCAAAGTAACTTGTTTGATACTAATCTTTTGTTATTATATATTATTAATTAGCGTCTAGCCACAAAGCTATCATAATACAATAACAAAAAAATTCCATCCATACATTGAAATAAACAATATTTCTGTAGGTATATTATAACTATGCACTTTGTATGTTTATTTGTGGTTTTGGTCTGAACTTAAGTTATTTATACGTAGCGAAAACTAGTTTTTTTTGGAGTGCTACATTTTACTTAGGGCTCGTTCTCCATTTCGTGCAAAAGATATCTTAGGCAAGTGATATTAGAGTAAGTTTGACTTGAAAACGAATCAGAAACTTCGGTTTTTATTTTTCCGAGTATCCCCTATAATATAACAATAATCATGTAGGCCAAGCACGGGGATTGTTCTCTAGGGTAGAATAAATAAATAAATAAAATAAATAATGCTGGACAATCCACACAGCATCATCTAGCCCCAAGCTAAGCAGAGCTTGTGTTATGGGTACTAGATGACTGTTATACATAATACAATATTATTAAATAGATAGATATTTTTTTTTTTGTTATACATATACGACCAGAACCCCTGAACAAATATCTGCAGATCGAAAATTGAATAGACAATAATGACATCGCATCGCCATACATTGCGTACACCATTGAAGTTGAAGAAATTAATTTCAAATAATTTACGCATTCGATGACTAAGTGACGTAATTTATGTCTATTCTACCTTAGACAAGAAAGCCCGCGTTTGCCCTACGAGTGACGTAGTGGAAAATCTTTTATAAAAACCGCACTGCTCAAATTTATATGCAAATTTAGCTAAACAGTAAAGCAACTGCATATACATAGGTGCAAAATGAGTTGACGCTATAACTTGAACTATGTAAACTAGTTTATAAGTGAACAAATACATTGAGAATAATAATATTTATTTAGATGACTGCTATTAAATATGTTATTTAGATATAATGTAATCAGACAGCTTCCGCAGTTTTGCAATGCACTTCAAATTTATTCAAAGACATCAGTTACTTGTACCCACAACATATCTGCTTAGCTTGGGCCTAGAATTGTTCTAGGCCACATGTATGCAGCGAAATATATACTACTTCGCTGCATACATGTGTACATATGTTTTTTTATTTGTTATATAGTTTATTGCACATAGAAAACATCTTCAGTTCATACAAAAAATTGTCCCGAGGCGGGAGTCTAGCCCGCAACCGCCTGCGTCAAAGCAGGACTTTTGATTGCTGCGCCACTGAGGTCACCGAACAATACTATCACACTAATATTATTAATGCGGAGTTTTAGAGAACTAACGAACGCAATGAACTACTTTATATTAGTGCTTAAGTTTTGCATAAATGTTATTCTAGACTTTTAATAACATATAAGCTCATATAAATGTTATTCCAAGTCACATTTAGACTATGTAAGAAGTAGCCTTTTTATCGAAACCAGCAGCGAAGCCGCGGCCAGTAACTACTATAAATATAATACATAAACACTCACGGTAATTATCCGACAATCAAGTTACAATATTACGGCGACGTGGAAATTATAAGACTAAGTATTGATGTTATAAACTTTTAATAATTTCAATAGTGGACTTCCACTAGTGGACAAAAAATTGAAGTGAAGAGAAATCAATAACAACTTATTTCTTTGTAATAATAATTAACTGTATGAAATTTGACTTGTCTAAGTGCTTATTTTGTAAGCCTAAAGAAATAAAGTTATTGAATCTGAATCTGAATAAAGGGTTATTAAAGAATTTGTTTTGTCTTACTTCATTCACGGATTAAGACACAGTTGTGATTTTACTTCCTAAAATAATTTTGTGGTCTCATAGCGGTACGTTTTTTGCGTGCCTTATTATTTTAATAAGCACCCGTTGTGCAGGTCTTATGCATCTTGTTATCCTTTTTCTTTTTGTACATATATTTGTAGAGCGGAAAACTGTGGGATTCCCAAAGAAGTCAAACCCGAAATGAGGTTTTTTGAAAAGAGTCCCTTTTTTATTTATAGTTTAATTTTGATTCAGTTACTATTTATGTACCTTGTGCGTCATCCTTGTGGAATGCAACATTTTTATTGCAAGTACAACCTTCAAAAACAGAAACTTTCGAAAACTTTAAAAGTAAAAAATCAGTCTGACGTATGTTAAATCAAAAATATGTAGTTCATATCGTTGTATACCGGACTCTGTCTTCAAACATCAAGTAACGCCATCTTGTATTTCAAAACATCAACCCCCAATAAATCTTTATAATCTTTTTGATAGTGAGATGTTACATTATTCCGCGGTGCCAGCAGAGGCTAATGTAAAAATATTATCTAAAAAGCTAAAGCTAATATTAGCTTCGATTGTGATTTCGAACACCAGTAAGCGCCATCTAGATGTGGCTGATGTTTCCAAAAATTTCAACCTAGTGCATATTAATGCACAAAGTGTCCCGGCTCACTTTACAGATATGCTGGCGTCTTTTAACCAGGCTAACATCCATGCCATTCTTATCTCAGAGTCGTGGTTAAAACCATGTCTGCCCTCGACACTGTATTCTCTTCCCGGCTTTGACCTTATCCGTAACGACCGCACCAGTACTGTAGGTGGGGGCGTAGCCATATACATTCGTTCGCATATTCCCTATACAGTTATTGATATGTCTGCGCAACCACCTCCGTCCAGTGCGGGTGAACATCTATTTATACAAGTACTCCTTTCCCATCGTAAGATTTTGCTTGGTGTTTACTATTCTCCGTCCCTTCGTATAAACTTTTTCCCGTCTTTCGAGAAGATTCTGGATGAGCTTACTCCATTGTTTGACCATACCATTATCATGGGCGATTTTAACACGTGTTTGTTAAAACGTAACTTTCGAACACAATTATTAGAAAGTCTTGTCCAGTCCAGTAATCTGTCAATTCTTCCATTAAATCCTACCCATAATTTTCCTAATGCCTGCAACCCTTCTCTTCTCGATCTTATTTTAGTTTCCTCCCTATCTCATGTCGCAAAGCATGGCCAGTGTTCTGCGCATGCTTTCTCTTATCATGACCTGATCTTTCTCTCGTACAAAATCCGTCCCCCCAAAGCCAAGCCTCAAATTCTTTTTCAGCGCAATTTTGGTGAGATGAATGTTGAGGTCCTTCGCAAGGATGCACGGGACGCTGACTGGTCCGAGGTATTGGATGCAGCTGATATGGACAGCAAACTAGTTAATTTTAATCGCATTTTGATAAACTTGTACGACAAGCATGCCCCTGTCAGGGCTGTTAAAATTAAGCATCTTCCTGCTCCTTGGATTACAAATGATATAAAAACTGAGCTCAATAGCAAACTTGCAGCCAAGGCTAAGTACAAACGTAAACCGACTGCCGAGAATAAAGCGCTATTTACTCAAGTCCGTAATCGCTGCAATAAGGTGTGTAGGGATGCACAACGCCGACATATTCATAAATCCGTCGAAAATAATGACCCCTCCAAGGTTTGGAAATTCCTTAGATCATTAGGTGTTGGTAAATCGCGGAATGGTAGTCGCTCAAAAGACTTGGACATTAACGCCTTAAACCTTCATTTCTCCTCTTGCTCCACGTTTGAGGGTTCTATTAAAACTCAAACCTTAAATTCCCTTTCGTCTATCCCTACTCCTGACTTTCCTCCTTTCCTGTTTCGTGAATTTACCGAATCCGAGGTTAACAAGAGAATTTCCTCTATTTCTTCTAATGCTGTTGGTTCCGATGGCATTAGTAAAAAAATGATCATTCCTATTCTTGATGACATCATCCATGTCATTACATACCTATTAAACTTTTCAATAACTAGTGGAACTTTTCCCAGTACTTGGAAAGATGCACAAGTAACCCCTCTACCTAAAAAAGCAAAACCATCTTCGTTTTCTGATTTCCGTCCCATTTCAATCTTGCCTTTCATGTCTAAAGTCCTTGAGCGACTTGTGCACCAACAACTTAGTCTTTTCCTTAATATGAATGACCTTCTTAATCGCTTCCAATCTGGTTTCCGCCCAGGCCATAGCACTACGTCAGCTCTCGTCAAGATCACCGATGATATTAGAGATGGCATCTGGAACGGAGATGTGACCGTCCTCTCACTCCTGGACTTCAGTAATGCTTTCAACAACGTCGATTTCGACATTCTTTTAGGCATCCTTCGCTCGCTTAACGTCTCTTCAGACGTAATTCACTGGTTTCATAGTTACCTGTTCGGTCGCCGGCAACGTATCTGCGTTGACGACAACCTCTCCTCATGGTGTCAACTGAGTGCCGGTGTACCTCAGGGCGGCGTTTTATCTCCTCTTCTTTTCGCTATATTTATTAATTCTATCTCCGATCAACTCTCTTCTTCCTACCACCTTTATGCAGACGACTTACAAATTTATACCCAGGCTCCAGTGGAGCGATTAGATGAAGCCGTCTGTGTCATAAATGATGACTTAAATAAAATTCTCTATTGGAGTAATGCTCACGGGCTGAAAGTTAACCCAACGAAAACCCAGGTTATTGTAATTGGCAGCTCACGAATGGTTTCAAAGATTGATTGGAATCATCTTCCGCACGTCCTTTTCGACAATGTTCAAATTAACATTAGTAAAACCGTTAAAAACCTTGGGATAATTATTGACAATCAGCTGAACTGGGGACCGCAGCTGACTGAAGTCAGCCGTAAGATGTTTCCATCGGCGGCCTCATTAAAACGGCTGCGGAACTTTTTACCGACATCAACCAAAATTGCGCTCGCTCAGACACTTCTTCTCCCCATTCTTGACTACGCCGACGCCAGTTATCCTGATCTAACCCAAGTACAGCTTGATAAGCTTGAGCGGCTTCAAAACTTTTGCATACGCTTCATCTTCTGTCTGCGTAAGTATGATCACATCACAGAGTACCGCAACAAGCTAAAATGGTTACCAATCCGTCTTCGCCGGGACGCACACTTCCTTTCCCTCCTATATTCTATCCTCTTCATCCCCAAAACTCCTCGGTACTTCAAGGAACGTTTCAAGTACCTGCACCAAACCCATACCTTCTCTCTTCGCTCCACGGAAACCCTTTTGCTGCAAACTCCACGCCCCTTTCATGCCTACAGTTCATCGTTTACCGTACACGCCACGAAACTTTGGAATGCCTTACCAACCGCAATAAGACAAGCTAAATCTCTCCCTTTATTTAAACATATGGTCTATGAACATTTTCTTGCTTCGTTATCTAATAGTTAATATATGTATGATATATATTATTATATTGGTAGTAGTTAGAATTTATTTATATTTATATATTAATATCTATTTATGTATGTAAGTCACTGTATATATTAGTCTAATACGCCACCGTCTACACCTGTACAATAGTTACGTGTCCATCCAAAGGTTGCCTGGAAGAGATCGCTTTTAGCGATAAAGCCGCCCATTGTGCAATTTTGTGTTCATGTTTTTCTGTTTTGTTTTTACTCTATCTTGGTGTGCAATAAAGTGTATTTGTATTGTATTGTAGATCATTTGTGGTTGAAGAACTGTATTTTAACAAGAATAACATAAATGGAGAACTTAGGGCTATTTCTATTATGTAAAATACAATTTGGCTGACGAGCGTCCTTGCAATAAAGGTAAAATTTTATACGTTAGTAACTTTTACTTAGTCTTGCTAGGAACTTTAGTAACGAAAAACTTGCCTGGAAGAAATCGCTCATAGCGATTAGGCCGCCCATTGTTACACGCAATTTGTATTTGTCGTTTCATTTCCTAAAATATTTGTACTTGTAACTGTATACTATACTACAGACTAAATCAGAGAGCGCCATCTAGTTCCCCACAATCGCAACTCTGCGATCGAACACGCATTTACTCACCATCTGGAAAGCGGTGAGGTATTTCTTCCACCAGATGTATTTCTGGTAGCGCGGCCCGAGCGCTGAGACCATGTAGTAGAAGTACATCACGATGTGCACAAACGTGTTCAGCAGGGCGAAGAACGTGCTGTGACCACCTGGAGGCAAATAAATATGGTTAGTGATGATGCGGGTTCGAGTCCCGGTTCAATTATATCTACTATTTAAAAATCTGTCAATGCAGTTTAATATGTAATATATAATACACATGCAGTTTAGATAATGTTTTTTAAATAAAAATTAATAATGTCTTCTTTCAGTAAAATGTTCCATCTATATTTAAGGTACTTTCCCTCCATGTGGAATAGGCGTGGGACGCCCTGTATATGATATGATGTATATGTTCAGAGATAATGGACGTATAGAAACGATTATAATATCAACAAATAATACTGTTCAATTCCCACAGCACCATCTAACCTCAAGCTGAGCTTGGTATGATGAATCATCATCATCATGAGCCTATGCTAGTCCACTGCTGGACATAGGCCTACCCTAATGGGCGCCATAGCGCCCTGTCTTCAGCTTGTCGCATCCAGCATCTGCCAGCAGTCTTTCGCAGATCGTCATCCCATCTGGCAGGAGGGCGTCCTACACTACGATTACCCAGTCGCGTGAAGATGAATATAGAGTAAAAAAAATCATATTTACTCTAAATTTCTAAACAGGCTATATTGCAGAAGCACAAGCAGAAGCTTTATAAAAACGTAATATTATCGATCGTTTTGTTTTTACTATTGTTAAAAAAAGTGCTTTATTAGTACCGCTTCATCCTTGAGACAAGAAAAATTATTGAAATTACTGTTTGAACTTTAGATCTAACGCTCAGTAATGTCAGCTAACGGTTAATTAAAAATAAGACAAAGAACCTACTTTATTCAAAATCAAATATGTAAATCAACCTGTCACGCTGACTAAACTGGTTTTGCGAGGTCAATATATCCTAAACTAGCGGCCCGCCCCGGCTTCGCACGGGTATTAAACAAAAATTTCAGAAATTATACACACTAAAACGATGGGTGAAACCCAGTTTTCATACGGATCTTTACTTTTTTTAACAGCATTGGGGTTTTTGACATTGACTCGACATTCCAAAACTGACACTGGCCGTAGAGAAAAAGCAAGCACCGTGCGCTATACAACCTCTTTTTCTATTCTGACGCCCCATAATAGAAAAAGAGGTTGAATATACAGCCCACGGTTCAATTATTGAATTTTTCATGCGGATCCCTAACTTTTTTGAAAATATTATATAGCCTATGTTCATCACGGAAAATTAAGGATTCTAATGGTGAAAGAATTTTTTAACTCGGTCCAGTAGTTTCGGAGCCTATTCAATTCAAACAAACAAACAAACAAACAAACAAACAAACAAACATACAAACAAACAAACAATCAAATCTTTCCTCTTTATAATATTAGTATAGAAGACGCATTCACATGCAAGCAGAGTGACTTTGAACAACAATTTTTATCTAAATAGCAAACAAAAATGCAACAAAAATACATTAAAATTACATTTTAGAGCATTTTTCTTCACGTTGGTCATATATACAATGTTTTGCAGAAAAAATACATTCTATTTTATTTCTAATTTAAATTTAATATTCTTTAAACTCGACTTAGTGATTTGGAATGTCATTTGGGGTTGAAGTACGGTAAGAAAACTAATAATTTGAATGAGCCTACAAAATCTGCATCAATAAGCGACATGCAATGCCCCAACAGCAGATTTACCGCACCGCGACCGGTAAATACCTGACCACAACAAAAATGCGAATGTCTGCGCAATGGTTTTTTTCTACCCTTTCAACATTCAATGGAAAATTTAGCTTGAGTTGGGTACCGCGCATTTAAAACGTTAAATCAAGATTGATGTTATTTGCGGTCATTAGCTTTTTGAGTTACTATTTACAGTTAATCTTATTTTTTTAGGTTTATTGGTTTGCGCGAAACACCAGTGCACCTATAAAAAATAAATAACATTCTATAAATAGCAACTCAAAGCTAATAGCATCTTATTTTATTGTATTTTGGGTGTTGACATTATGTTGGAGAAGTTCAAGGTTCTCAAAGATCTCTACATAATTATGGGTGCTATTATGTATTATAAGTAATCTGTGGTCCTATTAAATAAAGCTTAATGGGATGCAAACGCGATCGTTAAAGATCTATGTTTAGAAAAATATGATTCTTAAAGTAGTTTATTCACGAGAAAAAAATGGTTTTTACTATATACGTTTTAGGTACCTATGTATAAGAAATTCAGATAGCAGATTAGAAGTTTAGCGCATATTGTAACCTCAAGAATTGCAAAAACAAATTACGAATAAAAAGTCTTTTTGGGTTCATTTAACACTGAATTGTTTTTCTATAAACAACATTATGTTGATCGACTCAACTACATTAGAATCACAGTTTGCTTTAGCAAAGATTAGCTTACGATGTGCGCAAAGTTTCTAATCCGCTATCTAAATTGTAGAACCTAGAACATAGGAAAAATCCGATATTATTCGACACGTCTGTTCAACCACCTTTAAGTATTAACACAACTTTGACCTCCAGCTTTTTGTTTCAGGTACTTTGTGTAAGATATTATCACATTCAGCTCCACGTGCTAAAATAATGTATTCAACAAACATGGTGTGGTGATTTGAAACATTGTATAAATTGATATTTTTATTTACTTACTTCATTATAACTAAGCAGTTACACGGATTTCAAAATGTTTGCAAAACCATGACAAGAACTTGTGCTAATAAAAATTTACGTAAACTAAATTAACGTAACGTAAATTAAGTATTGAACGGTCTAATAAAAATACATAATATTTGCTAGTTCCGGGTCCAATAAACTTAGCAGTGACGATATAAGCCTAAGCAATTATTTAATTTTTAGAACTAGCAGACCCGCTAGCAATTTAATTCGCGTGGACTTTAAATGACTATTATGGACAACGTATTCAAGTTATTCACTAAATCATGGGTCATCTTGGAAAAACAGCAAAACAAAAAATTCTAATATTTAAATTTTTACACACACACGTAGATTTACAAGTACCTACTGAAGTTTTCATACGGATCGCTAACATTTTTGAAAATATTATTTTATATTATCATAGGTAGCTCACTATTTTGTTGGGTTTTTGTTTTGTCAAGTGACCTAGATTTCAATGACATTGGTATAGAATTCCATTCTAGGAAAGGCGATCTAAGCCTAATGATCTTGAGAATTACTTATTTAGGTCATTTCGAGGTCCTACATTTGCAAAATTATATTTGTGAGCGAGTTCCAAGCTATATCGCGTACCTAGGAAGAGGAATATTAATAGAATAATAAAACTACCGAATAAGCAACATTCTGAATTCAGTTTTTTTAACTTGACATTTTATGAATCCAGTTTCATATGTACTTTTAGTCAATATTCACGTTGCCAATTGTTAAAAATAACTAGTAATCGTGTTCTTGTTTTCTAAGTAGAGGAAAAATATCTCTTATTTAAAAAATAATAGATATTTTCTAAATGCAGTCCAAACCGTTCAGTTTTCATATGAAAATGTAACATCAACCTTCGCATTTATATTATTATTTTCTTTTGCTATCTATATTTATAAAATACATTTTTGCTATGGAAAATAACACAAAAATCTATTTTAAAATTATTCTAAAGTGAATATTATATCAACACGTCGGATTACCTTCCGCCAAGCTAGAACAAGCATGGAGAGGGTGTTCCTGACGATACGCGCCGAGTCCATGAGTACAGAAGTTATTATTTTTATTATTATAATAAGCGATGTGCCCCGGCAAAATATATATACATTTCTACCACTACACGTTGGGTTATATAAATTTTCATACGGATCCCTAACTGTTTATGAAAATATATAGCCTATTTTCATCAGGGATAATGTAGGATTCTAATGGTGTAAGTATTTTTCAAATCGGTCCAGTAGTGTCGGAGGATATTGAATCCAATAAAATCTTTTCTTATTATAATATTAGTGTGATTATTAGGATATCAAGCGGTGCCGCTATGTCATTGGACATGGTAGGTAAGGTAGGTACCTTCTATAATATTTTAAATCATTCACACACATCGGCCTTCAGTCCTTTAATAAATACTATTAAACCCCTTGCAATCAATGAGCTGGGTTTTGCCTTTTCGGGCTTGCGTCAATAAAACACTCAAGCGAGTTTTGTACCTTTAAAAAAGATTATCGACGTACAATCTAGACCTAAACGAAAGCAAGAGTAACAAAACCAAAACAATGAACCCTGGACTTTTAATAATTTAATGCTTCTGACGCACGAACGAAAAAAGAAGAAAGATTAATAATTCTTCTTTTTTTAAGACCGCGTAAAAACCAATCGCTTTACGGTTTCATGTTTTAAAACCGTGTTATAAAACTCGCCATGATTAGTTTTATGAATAAAATATTAATACTGAACTCATATCGGTTACGATATTTTATGGTAGATGTGTTTCTTTTATTTTACTAAACAAGTTAGTCAAACAAAATGGTTTGAAAAGGATTTATATTCAAAGTTCATAAGGGGCCAGAACACGTACCTGTTATTTAAGTGGTTTTGGACCCAATATCAAGACCTTATACATATCTATGCTGTAAACCTTTACTACACTATTTTATAGGCTATGTTATATAAGCTTTCGTAATTTTATGAAATCACTTGACAGTTCCCAACATGGGTTCGATTCTCGCCTCGGGACCAATGCTTGTACAATGATTCAATATTTGTTCTGGGCGTTCTTTGTCTAGCCTTTTTTATTTAATTACCATTCTTCCTCATAAAAGTTTTAACGTCAGCCCCTACTTGACGATATAAATCCATAAGATTTCGTCATTAATATTGATATGTAAGCAAATTACGTAGAGCTAGTTCAAGTATAAATCAATAAGCATAATTTGCATTGCAAAGTGTTAATTTCAAGTCTGGACGGACCGGAATACACGTGTTTGATTTAAACGCGTGTGTTACGCGCCCGGGGTAATGGGTGACCTCATAGGACAAGAAATTATTATTTAACAACTTTTAATAGTTTAGTATCGTTTATTAGCAATCGACTAATAGAATATGCTATTTATGGTCGCTTTAATTTGTTTATTGCGGTTATGCGGCACTCGTAACAGTTTTCGGTGGTTAATTCTAGATGGATTTGGTTTATTTAGGTTTCGTGGGTAAATAATAAGGTTGTGACTAGTTTTCTTTTGTCACAGGTGCTTAAATAAAATGAGTTGATTATAAGTTTATCTTAACTAGCGACCCGCCCCAGCTTTGCACGGATGCATGAAAAACATTTAAACCTTCCTCTTGTATAACTCTTCCTTTAAAAAAAACTTCAAAGCATACCTAAGGACAAACAGACAGATGACGGGAAACGGCTTTGTTTTATAGTACGTAGTAATACAGACTATTCGCGCCATCTAGCGAGCGTGAACAGATTTGCTTTCATTACGTTAAAGTTCAATAAGAAATGATAGATGGCGCTGTATACCTGTTGTTGCCGCTAAATAAGCTCAGTGTTTCCTAAATGAGATCATTGATGATTAGTTTCTTTCGCCGATATGCCGCGTATGCGATGACCGGGGCCTTGGGAAGCATCAAGAGTCTACCTCGATCATCGACGATTTGCCGACGGATTTTAGGCGTTTCGTCAGTTAGTCAATATAACTATGTATCTGAATCTTGGACGTTTTGGTTTAGCTATCAGTCCACTTATAAAATAAATGAATACAAAATACTACTAGGCTGGTAATGTCTCACATCAGAGATTTGTTACGTAGCTTACCTGGGGGACTTTAGTCCTCCGACAGATACTTTAGCTTAGTGTGGGCTTGATTTATATTCGGCTAACGTTTGTAAGTAGAACAGGTTTTGCTATTTACACCCAGATGGCGTTGTATATGTATAGGTGGGATTTCGGTCTGCGAGACTGCTGGCAAATGCTGGATACTGCGCTCATGTCACCCAAAGAGCAAATTCACCAAGAAATTTACCGTGTATCCTTATGGAACCAGCTAAGATTGAGACCCCTATTACAAAATCTTCTACGGACATTCATCTATAATTGAGTAATGTTTATGGCATAGAAAGTACGCTTTTCTAGCAAGCAAGCTTTCAAGTTTAGCAAGCAAGCTTTCATAATAGGAGACCTAAGGATACATACCGGGAGCGAACTTGAGTCCGAACCAGACCGACATGGGCATGATGCCGTGGTGGATGACGTGCAGAGTGGACACGTGCTGGTTCTTCTTGCGCAGCACGAAAAACAGCGTGTCCAGGAACTCCGTGAACTTGCTGAAGTAGTACCACCAGCAGGTGTTCGCCATCTGGAACGGAACCCTACCTTGTAGACAACATCAGCCTATAAGCCACACTAAATGAGTTAGTTATTGAACGACCACAACCCGCCCCCCTTAGTCGCCTCTTACGACACGGAAAGAGTGGGGGTGGTGAAATTCTATGCCGGCACCACACGGCCAAACGTTGTACAGTCCGAGTGAAGCACCCTCCAATCTCAATGTATGTGGGACACAATAGTTGTTATCGTTGGGAATTTCAGACTTTGAGTATCATGGGTGGGTGGTTCGATCCTGAGCGGCGCGCCGCTCAGGATCGAATTTTAACATGCAAAAATTTTAACATGCAAAAATTTGTGACAAGTTACAAGTGAATTAGAAGTAGTCGAAAATATTTTGTAGACATAGACATAGACATTTTTAGGACCATGTGTGTGATATCTAAATCTCATTAACCCAAGGAAATATTTTATGTGTAAGCTACACATAAAACCTTAGCAAAGTAGATTTTACCTATTAAATCGCGATCATTTAAAAGTTACCGTCTTTTACAAGGTTTTATTAATAAATGATCTATAATAGATAGATTAATGACCAAAGGCCATTACCAAGGACGAGGTTCCTATTTAAACAACACGGACCATAGACACCAATATTTACAATAAGGTAGTGGTTGGTACACATAACATTGGTTTTAATGTTGACGACTTTAATGCAAATATTTTGATGCGATTATTTTAATTTATTTTGAGTTGTGACGTGCGCACACTGTGTACGGATATAAGCATATGTAGAGTGCGTATTTACCTTAATGGCAGCCCTGACCTCTCAGTCAACTAGTACATTTGAAAAATAACTTTATAATTAGCAACTTGCTCTATAAAAGAGTAATACAATTGTTACGGAGTACTGGTTATTTTATCTATTCCGCAAGGAGGTTGTAGGGGAGGTTATTTCCGTTGATTTAGACCATTATGTTGCTGTGCAAAAGTTACCCTTTCCAAAAAAAAAAATATTAGTAGCGGTTCAAAAGTTACTCCAATAATTTTCGTAATCGGAAATATATACTGACTTTTTACTGATATCAATTATCTAGTACCCAAGCTCTGCTTAGCTTTGATAATACTATGGTAATTGTGTTCCATTATTTTTAACAACTTCGCTCCGCATTGAGGAAAACCAAAATAGCTTCCAAACAACTAACTTGAAGTATTTTCAAGTTCTTGGGCGCTGAATATGATTTTTGATGCCGAACATTTGATCCAGTCACTTCTTTTTTGTGGACATCAAAATAGTTTATTTTAAATCTCTGCACTGAATGTAAAAACTGGAAGTGGCACAAAAAATGGTCCACAGGTCTACCCCTGCAATTGCATTGTTTAGATCAAATTTTGATTCCAATTACAATTAATGAGTTGACGATGAATTTGAATCAAATTATTCGTTCATAGGTTACTCTTAGATAAACTGTGTTACAGGACAAAGCAAATTTTTAACATATTGTTTTTTAGAATGAAAAAAAAACCGTATTTTACCTTTACTAGATGCTAAAACTATCTTGGATACACAGTACGTTGACCTTCAAGAAATCAAAAAGGAGCACTAGGTTCTTAAAATATTGCATTTTTAGGGTTGTACTATGTTGTTTTTAATAATAAGTTTGCAAAGAATTGTACTACATGTTTTCGATAAGTACTAAGAAAATATCACGAGGTTAAAATGAGTTTGGTATAGAACATTGAAATACGTAGTCAATAGAGTTAATGGTATGAAAACATCAATAAAATGTAATCGGCATCTTTGAAATTTCGCATTATTCGTTTATCATTATTTATTTTAACAAGTAGTTTCTTTAATTCCGTCGTTTCTCTAATTCCGTCATATCATTTACTGATTGCAAAATCAGTGAATTCAACCAATTACTCCAAAGCTCAAGAATTAGTAGGCAATTATTCCCTACTAGTGTATTAGTAATTTGTTTTACACAAAAACAAAAGGTACATCCGCCGTTTATTTATAGAATTTGTTATTCAAACAATTACATTGTACTTTGAGCTAAGGAATTTAATTTGAATAAATTCGAATAACACATTTTGTCCGGTATATTCAATAATCCCTGATACATTTTGATGTAAACAAGAGACCAGCGAACAAATAATAAATTTTACAAAATCGAAAACCCTTGACGACAACTTTGGACTTTCATATTTTATTTTCTATATTATGGCTAGTTCCACAGCTATTTTAACTGAGTTCTTGGAAACAAATTGCAATGTGTCACACCATAGTAAACTCGCCTGATTACCACATAAGCTATTTTATTTATGTACTCCTAAACCCCTTCTAAGCTACGAGGACGGAAGTTATTTCCCATACAGAGTACAACACATTTATAATTTGTGAATATTTTAACCTGGTTTGCTATTATTGGTATTTATTTAGGTTACTGCCACTAGCTTTTTTCAAAAACGAAACCAAAGTTCTCTTTGTTTTCGCCCTCCGATTTTGCAGATTAGCGAGTTTTATATTGGACCGGAGATATGTTGGCACGTAAAGGTACGTACTGGAAAATAATCAACTACGATTTAGGCCAATGAGAATCTCTGCATTTGAAATTGCAAGCACTTCGCACATCACAAGTTCTTCCATAGACTAAGCAAACTGACGTATAGATACGCAGCTGATACTGTTTATTAGTCTATCAAATCAAATAACAATCAATTGTGGTATCGTCATTTACCTATTGTATTTACATTAAAACTTTGTACCGAAACGTTTCTTTTCAACGTTATTTTTAGCACTTATCTAATGCGTCATCATTATAGTATTGAATTTGGATTTTAGTTATAAAATATATTCACTATCACATTTTTTGATGATTGCTTGAGAATTTAAGTTTGAGAAATATTTTTAGAAGGTAAAGAAGCCTTTGCAACTATGCCCTACAGCATATTTACTATATTGAGATTTTCGACCCCTACTTAGGCCACGCTATCTCATTAAACCCCCATATTTATCTGACGTCTTATAACCTGTTACCACCGGGGTATTGAGAAGAATCATACGAAACTCGTTTGTTACAATCGGAGCAGTAGTACTAGCGCTAGGTGTGGATAAACCTAGCCCGGTTTATCCAAAACCCCTTTTTACCTAAGTAAAGGAGGATTATGAAATTGGCACCCCATGTCCGCAGCCGATTTCTTCTTTCCCACGTAGCGCTAATACTACTGCTCCGATTGTAACAAACGAGTTTCGTATGATTCTTCTCTATACCCCGTTGCTAAGCAGAGCAGCTAAGCAGAGTTTCTGTAATGGAAACTAGATAACCGGGCTGATATAATTTAATACAATATACCATACAAATATAGATTTTAGCCGCTGTCATGTGGTATAAAGTAAAAGATATTATTGCATGAGAAAAAAAGAAATTGCGTCATTACAACGCAAAAAGACAAAGCTCTTTAATGTACAATATGAATTACCCCGAATACCCGAAACTCTCTAAATATCGTATGTCCCGATCGGGAATCGTACCTGCAACCAAAGCACGGAAATTCGCCCGCTGTGCCACGGTGCTTAAATGAAAAATTTAGGCTTTTTTACTAGTATAAAAAACCTTATCGATAATATGCACAATCAGCAAATTTCGTATCTATCCTGGCGTCATTAGTCATTACTCCATGGTTTCAATCTAGGAATCGCTTATCTAACTGTTTACGTGAGACGTATTGTTCGCGTAAGATTATAGTGTAGCACAGTGATATATACATTCGATACGACATTGTGCGATAAGAAATGACTTAGATTCAAAATTCAATGCATGAATTTTTTTTTTAAAACCTTCGCAAGCCATATTGTCCATTCAGTCTGAACCAAAACAACTTAAACAAAAAAGAATTTGACAGCTCTTTCTATACCATCGAATCAAAAAATTATTTATCTAAGTATAGTATTATCAGGGTTGGCATGATTAAAACAAATGGTTTTAAAACACATGTTTAAAACAATGTTTAAAACAGTTTGATTTTAAACCGTGTTTTTTATCACACTTTTAAAAACACAGATTAAAACAAGTTTTAAACATTGTATAAAACGATGAGAAAAAAACAAGCTTTAAAACTACTTTTCATTGCGAATGAATGATATAAAATGAAAGTAATATTTTTTGATAAGTTATTTATTCAGTCAAACAAAGATCTAAGTACCTACCAAGTACCAGGATTTATATGGGTAATGGGATAAGATAACACGTATTTTTGAAACATGCATTAGATAGTATAGAATATTAAAAATTTCAATTTAAAATCAATCAAAATTACCTATATTTAATAAACATTATAAAATCAAAATTGTTTGTCAGTCAGGAGAGAGAGTAAGACAATATGACAAGATAACAATTATTTTTTCTTTTCCTTATTAAGTCATTTAAAAACTGTAACAAGTTTTGCAGCTTTCTCTGTACCCAGTTTATTTCGTACGTCAGAATGAATAAATCCAAATGTTGAAAACAGTCTTTCAATTCCAGCACTTGAAGCTACAGCAGTGTGAAGCTGAGCCACTAAGTTCATTGTTTGACCATTAATTTGTTTTTTTAATGACTGCCACCATTCGAGAGGTCCGACCTGATTTACTACATGATCTTCAAATAGAAAGTTATGAAAGGGATCTGTCATTGCCCTGTATTTAACAACATAGGGCATCGCCTCTTTGTGATAAGCTTCTATAAATAATAAAGCCTCAGAAATATCTTCACTCGTGAGTTTTTCACCCCTGTACTTAGGATGTAGTAAGTTTGCTGCAAAATGAGCTGGAGACATTGCCATTTCATAACGAGCTTTGAACTTCCTTAAATCATCCAATGAATACTCGGTCTCACGCAGTCGTACATTCTCTCCATCAAACATATTTTTAAGCTCTATCCATGCTTCAGTCACTTCGCCAATACAGCAGGATGTCTTTTGGGAGATGTCAAGTGTAACTGCGATGTTTTCCAGTTTTTTGTAGAGAGCCTGGACTTGTTGCTTCAGCGCCATGTCATTTACTTTCAATGAAATTGACAGATCTATAGCAGTTGAATGATTTAAGCATATATCTGACATTATATGCCAATTTTCTAATAACACTTTTAAGCAGTCAGCCATTGTGTTCCACCGTACCTGTTGTGGTATAACAATTGCTTTTCCACCAGCTTCTTTATATTTGGCAGATGCAAAGTGAGTGTATTTGAAGTACCGCATTATCGACTTAACTTTATCAGTAATATCTTCTGCATTCAAATCCTTTGCTAGAAGGTTTAATATGTGTGATGAACAGCCGTATGTAAGTATATCCTCGTGAGAAGCTAGTTCTTCCTGTTGGGCTAAATCTCGTCTCATACGGCTCATATTTGCTGCGTTGTCTGTCACTACACTTCGCACCGTACATTTGTAAGTTTCACATTGTTTTATTGCCGCAGTAGTAACTTTAACCAAGTAGTCAGCTGTATGGCTTTCGGCTCCTGTGTCTATTGTATCAATTAAATGAGTTGAGTCTGTCAACACATCGGTAACACAGACACAAACTATCGAGTCCTGCCTGACATTACTCCACCCATCAATTGCCAGATTAACAACTTTGTTTTTCAATTCATTTTTTACGGCTTCTTGAGTCGAGTTGTAGACTTCGTCGAGTAGCTTGCTAGCAATTTGTTTGCGGTTTGGAGGTTTATATCCTGGGCGTAAAATTTCTATTAATTTCAGTAACTCTGGGTGTTCTACGTGGTTAAAAGGCGTGTTAGTAGCAAACATATAACGAGATAATTGTAAATCAATTTTCTTCTTATCTTCTTGACTTGTAGCAATAATAAATCTTTTCATTGAAATGTTCACGCTCGCGCTGCTGCTGGTACTGGCATTTTTAGATTGAAGAGTAGTAACAGAAGATGTGGGTGTAGCAGAAGAATTATCTGAAGATCGGGAAGAACCAGCATCACTCAACAACTCCTCCTCCACGTCCCTGTCCGCGTCAAGATTTGCGTCAGTGTTAGAACCGGTGGTGGTGCTACATTGCTGGAAGTGTGCCTCCATTCTTTTCACAAGTCCAACTAGTTCTTTCTTACATTTTCTGCAACGCACCCTATTGGTCTTCAGTGTGGTATTTTCTTGGGGGATCGATGTGAATTGTTCCCAAATTGCATGCTTTTTGCGTCCTGGAGTTGACATTTTTATGAGGTGTTATCAGTCGCAGAATTAATAATGAAATGAAATGTGAGAAAGAAAGGCACTCGTATTTATAGAATTCATATTAAGTAATTCCCCGCCGGTAAAGTCCCGTTAGGAAAGTCCCTAATGGATGGCTGTCGAATGGAATAGTGGTTATTTTATTCCCCTCATTTAAATATAAATATTAGGGATGGGTCTAACTTCGGCATTCTTCCGAAATTCGGTTGAAATGCCGAACATTCGGTATAAGAAAAGAGTGAAATAGTTGCACAATTTTGATTTTAAGATTAATAAAACATTAAAAAAATCAAATCTGTCATACTCACTCATACCTGATTAAATAAATAAGCCTTTTACATAATTTAAAATCATAGTAATTTATTTATTAATCAAGTAACTAACTGTCATTATCAGTTTCCTTTTTCGACATTTCAATCTTAAGTTTTAGAATTAAAAAATCAAATTCAATAAGTTCTTATTAAATTAGGAAGTCTTATGATTTGAACCAAATAAACTTTTTGAAAATTCAATATATTAATTACTTATAGGTATATTTTATTGTTGTTTGTTAGTTGTTACCATATAAGTGCAGAATAAAAACCGAACTTCGGCATTTTTGATTTTTACCGAATGTTCGGCCGAAATTCGTATTCGGTTCAAACCACATTCGGCCCATCACTAATTAATAAATATTGGGGGTGCCCCTATTCATAGAATAGAATTTATAGTTTATAGGTATTTCCCCGCCGGTATAGTCCTGCTAGGAAACATTTAGGGTGAATGTAAATCGTTTAGTAGTGATTAGAGATACGCAACATAAAATAAATGTTTATCCATTGATCGTTTTTTGTCAATATTTATTTTACTATAGAAAATTTGAAAAGTCAAAAGATCTAGTCTGGAAATGAAACATTATAGGTCGAATTAATTTAAAATAATGCCCTAAACTAAAAAGGACAAAAAAAAAACAAAAAAAACAAAACAAACACTTGTTTAAAACAATTTGAACTGTTTGTTTTATAAAATTTAAAAAAAACTGTTTTTTTTCCAACCCTGAGTATTATTCAAAAATTTATTAGTTTTACTTTGAAAAATTAATTTTGTTTTCATAAAAAAAAAATCATTTTGTTTTGCTAATCTCTTCTAAATAAATACGACTCTATTGACATGGACACTGGCAAAGTTGAAACACAGCGAGCCAAGAAGTAAAAAGAAGAATTTACTATCGAACTAAATGAACAGCGATTTTTTATGTTTACATATACATATAATATTTATGGGTCGAATCGACAAAGGAGTTTCAGTAATTTCACTAACAACTGAATCATTGAAGACTTCGTCATCACAAGCACATCTATCCATGAAGTGGACTGGCAGAAAAGTGGCTATCCAAGACAGATGCACAGAACTAGGCTTTCCCTGATAAGCGCTTTATTGGGTATGCATTTTAATTCCCATTCTTTGTCCACACGACTCATACAGACCACTGAGCAAGTCTACACGAGACCCACTTGCCGTTGCTTTATTGCAATCTGTTGAAATAATAATCTAGAGCGCAAAACTTCCGCGTGTCTATTGCGATACTTACGAGTGAATACCAAAATAAAATATGCAAAACGTACAACAAATTATGAATAGTTTGTTGTAACACGCCATAAATAATAATTATATTATATTGCGTTTCACACCCGACCGTCCCGCAATAATAATAATTATTAATCATAAGCAGTACTAAAAGAAAATAAGATGCTGTAACATCATAATGGCCTTCACAAACCCGAAGGATGTTTTACGTAGTTTTTCGGCAAGTGATTCAAAAACATGTTTTTGTGAGGCTTTTTAACATTAATAATTATAACATTATTACATTATATACTTGATTCTACATATAACTCGTTTTTTAATTTTTATTAACATCCTGTTTTTGAACTCGAAATACCTTTTCGCTTAAGCATAGCTTAAATTGTGTTTAATTTTTTTAGGGATTAACCTGCTGTTTTGTTATTCATCATAGAAAATATAGTATGTTCTCTACGGTATACACTAAGCATACACTAAGCTAGGTTCTCCAGGTCACTATGATATGTCTATCCTAGATTTTCTCTCTAATAAATAGTAAAGGCAGACAAAATCTCCTAATCGAATGAGCCCCTCTAAAGATAAAGGTATCGCCTTTATACTACTGTTAAACACTGAAAAGTCACTCTTCTTTAAAAATATTTTGAGCCATTGTTCTCCTCGTTTGTAAATTAAAAATTTATATTATTTTAATTTATATATTATTTATATTTTTCACAAAACGCGTTTTTGTCTGTTTTCTACTGTGTGAGCAGGATTGTCTATGTCTCTATGTCTATGTTGTATCCAGGTTATAACTACATGAGTAAAGCCGTGGGCAGCATCTAGTTCTATGTGCATAAAGTAGTTTACCCTCATCGCGATAGGGCTTCGTGAGTAGTCTACCAGTTGACAGCTGAAGTTGTAGTGGCCCCACCATCCGCTTGCCATATACTGTGGACAGAAAACACACCTTTTATTGTCAGATGTATAGATATAATGTAACCAGAGAAGACTAAAAGAGAGATGGATAGACGAAATAATCAAATCAGCTGACATAGAATGGCTAAAGACGTAATATGATAAAGCCTACTCGATTTTCCATGATTTACTGGACATCTTTCTGAAATACTCGTACGGAGTAAAATGGAGGAGGCCTTTACTCGATGAGAGCTCCTAATAATACATGTTATCAATATCAATTTATCGAACTATTATAAGTAATGCTTTATTTTAATAAATTTTGTAAAGTTTTATTTATTTTATTAATAAAACTATCGTATTTTAACGAATTTATTATGATTGTTACCGGGTAAACTACGAACCTATTTTGTGTTGGAAGAATACCAAAGTTTCATCCCTCAAAGAGAGACTTCATCAGAATGAGTGCAGCTCAGGCTATTTTTACTAAGAATATAAAATGGCTTGATTCCTTATATAGATATAATATACATGTATATTTACTAGCATTTTTGCTAACTCCTTGCTTTTTAAAATTACTTCATAAAGTAAAAAGAAAGAAATGTGAGAAGGAATGGATGCAGCCACAGCGTTGGGTTACCTTGAAAATTCATTATTACAGTATTATTAAAACTAAGTAGTAGGAAGTTATGAAAATAACAGGTCAATTCATCAGAATATTACTTCTGACAAAGATTTTATCATACTCGCAAACTTATTCAGGAACTTCCTGAGCGATATTGAAACCGGTTTTTAATTTGTACCTGTGTAAATTCATATATATCTATACTAATATAATAAAGAGGAAAGATTTGATTGTTTGTTTGTTGGTTTGAATTGAATAGGCTCCGAAACTACTGGACCGATTTGAAAAATTCTTTCACCATAAGAATCTTAAATTTTCCGTGATGAACATAGGCTATATAATATTTTCGAAAAAGGTAGGGATCCGCATGAAAAATTCAATAATTAAACCGAGCGCTGTATATTCAACCTCTTTTTCTATTATAGCGCGTCATAATACAAAAAGAGGTTGAGTATTTGATTCAACCTCTTTTTCTCCGTGAGTGCACGGTGCTTGCTTTTTCTCTATGGCCAGTGTCAGTTATGGAGTGTCGAGTCAATGTCAAAAACCCCAATGCTGTTAAAAAAAGTAAGGGATCCGTATGAAAACCGTGAAACCCATCGTGTAAGAGTGTATAATTTCTGAAATTTTTGTTGAATACTCGTGCGAAGCCGGGGCGGACCGCTAGTCAAATATAAAGATTGAAGTGATTAATGAATCAAAGTAATTACTTTACTTCCCAGTAATACTTATGTAATTTGTATTTTGTGACGTTTCCAAGAGTCCTGTAAGGTCTAAAGGAAATAAAGCACTTTGATTTTGATAAAAAAACTAACAGAGGCAAGGCACAAAATTATTTCTTCACTAGCGGCCCGCCCCGGCTTCGCACGGGTATTAAACAAAAATTTCAGAAATTACACACACTAAAACGATGGGTTTTACAGTTTTCATACGGATCTTTACTTTTTTTAACAGCATTGGGGTTTTCGACATTGACTCGACATTCTAAAACTGACACTGGCCGTAGAGAAAAAGCAAGCACCGTGCGCTATACAACCTCTTTTTCTATTCTGACGCGCCATAATAGAAAAAGAGGTTGAATATACAGCCCACGGTTCAATTATTGAATTTTTCATGCGGATCCCTAACTTTTTTGAAAATATTATATAGCCTATGTTCATCACGGAAAATTAAGGATTCTAATGGTGAAAGAATTTTTTAACTCGGTTCAGTAGTTTCGGAGCCTATTCAATTCAAACAAACAAACAAACATACAAACAATCAAATCTTTCCTCTTTATAATATTAGTATAGAAATGCATGGATTGCAAGAGACTTATTAACCAGAAGCAGTTCGAAAAGACTAACGAAAAAAGATGCTGTAACATCCATCATACATCAAGTTGTGATAATGAATTGTGTAGTATATTTAAGATAAATAAAATTATTTTCTTTAATTTCTTCTTTCTTTGTTACATCCTCCTCAGCACTCATGTTACATACCTCATAGAATATCCACGCGCTGAACAAAGTCTGGATAAGGTTGTAGACGACGAGTACATTCCTCAGCTCGAAGGGTTTGCGGTTCTCCATCAGCTTAGGTCCGACCACCTTGGAGCAGTACGCGTAGATGACACACGCAGCCAGGGTCGGGAGGGGGGAGGACATCATCGGCCAGTCTTTCACTCGGGGGTCTAGAATGGAGAGACGGGCGGGTTTAGGTAAAGAGTACAGGGCGTGCCATGGTGCTTTTTACTGTAAGCAATTAGCACTCTATAGCATCCGCCTTAGAATTACGTTTTCGACATAAATAAAAATAAACCTCAAAAAATGCTAGTATTTGGTAGCTACGAACAATTTGTGCACTGTAACAGTATTCAAGGTACAGAATTACAAAAAAAATATATATGTAGGATTGAAGCAGTTTTGAGGACATTGTGGAGTTTCCATGGGGTTACAAATACGTAAGGTAAAAAAACAGACAAAAAACATTAAATTAAAACATATTCGTACACTGGTTTTATACTGACATATTATGGCTGTGAGGTGAGTCTACACAATGTAAGTATAGATTCATATAAAAGTTGTTATGTTTACGGAAGGAAACAATGTAGTTAATAATAGTACTCTCATTGGTAGTTCTGTGTTATCATTATGTTATTATCTTTAACTAGCGGCCCGCCCCGGCTTCGCACGGGTATTAAACAAAAATTCCAGAAATTTTACACACTAAAACGATGGGTTTCACAGTTTTCATACGGATCTTTACTTTTTTTAACAGCATTGGGGTTTTTGACATTGACTCGACATTCCAAAACTGACACTGGCCGTAGAGAAAAAGCAAGCACCGTGCGCTATACAACCTCTTTTTCTATTCTGACACGCCATAATAGAAAAAGAGGTTGAATATACAGCCCACGGTTCAATTATTGAATTTTTCATGCGGATCCCTAACTTTTTTGAAAATATTATATAGCCTATGTTCATCACGGAAAATTAAGGATTCTAATGGTGAAAGAATTTTTTAACTCGGTCCAGTAGTTTCGGAGCCTATTCAATTCAAACAAACAAACAAACAAACAAACAAACAAACAAACATACAAACAAACAAACAATCAAATCTTTCCTCTTTATAATATTAGTATAGATTCAAGTCTAGAGTGTAAGTTAGGTTAATTCACGGTATGTCTATGCTAATATTATAAAGAGGAAAATTTGATTGTTTGTTTGTTTGAATTGAATAGGCTCCGAAACTACTGGAACGATTTGAAAAATTAATGTTTTGAAACTTACGCGATCTGAACACATAATGATTAGTAATTAACGGGTATTTATCGCGTTTCTTCTTCCTCCTTTCTTCTTCTTCTTTTCTCGAGTCATCTCGTGACCACGACAGAGTGCAAACCTGTTGAAACGTCGAGAAAAGAAGAAGAAGAAAGGAGGAAGAAGAAACGCGATAAATACCCGTTAATTACTAATCATTATGATTTGAAAAATTCTTTCACCATTAGAATCCTTAATTTTCCCTGATGAACATAGGCTATAGAATATTTTTAAAACTTCAGTAATAAAACCATAACGCTATATTTCAACTTCTTTTTTTAACGGCTCCGCTTGCTTTTGCTACGACTCAACTTCAACTTCTTTTTATTATTCTAATGATTAAAGAATTTTTGGTAAACTAAATACTCGTTTGAATTTGGCGCTAAAAAATTGTTTATTATTAGATTATTCGTCACATAATTGACGCAAAACTGTACCCAATTGTTATATAGCAAACTAAGCTAAGCTTAACTGGCTATCTATGATTCTGACCTGAAGAGATTGCATTATTCCAATAAATTTGTAAAAGCAGGTAGAACTATTTCGTCCTGGTGCAACTGACATCCTTTCACATTCGCCATTTGCAACAAGGATTCTATCAAAACTTATAATACTTTAGAATATTTAAAATATGCGTCTATAGCGTATTTACAATGAATAGAGCACTAGATAGATATCATTATAAGGGTTTCATAATTACAGGTGGAATGTTAGGTACAGTTAATGACAAAAATTGCTTAGCATATACATATATTATGAAAACAGTAAAAGTCTCATTTTATACGCTAGCTCTACATTTACAAAGAATGACCCTGCATAGCGATTTTTCTCACGGACTGTACGTACCAGGCAAACGTAAGACTGCCATGCCGGGTCAAGTAAATCAGGAAATATGACTTTTTCCTGTTTCGCATCTTTAGAACAATTTATAGAGGCAGCTGGATTTGTTCCTCGCCACGAGCGACGCGTTACACTATATTTCAATAACTTTATTTCTTACAGTAAAATATTACAAAATTAGAAATAAGGTGTCATTGATTTTGAACCTATAATACAAGCTCTAGCTTGGGGCTTATACTGTGTGAATTGCTTAGTATTATTTATTTATAGTAGGTACCTATAGTATGACGTCCGTCTGTCTGGTTTGTGGTACGTAGTTCTTTTTATCTTATTTATACGATTTTGATGTTATCTTAAGAAAATCTGATCGCAACGTGTCGCAGTTCAAACTGTTATAGATGGGATTAGAAGTGAAGGTAACAAAGATGTACAGAACAGAGAGAAATAGTAATAACTTCTATCTAAGGTAAATATCCACTTATGATTCCGATCGCTATGAATAAGTCGGTGAAGGAAGGGGCATTCCCAAATTAATAACCATTGTTTGGATATCACTCAAATATTAAAACATTTTAACCCTAGGCGCAAAAAAGAGGATTTGTAGAAATATAACGTTTCACACGTTCTGTATACATATTTTCCTCTTGCATCGTATTCGAGGTGTTTTCTATGTTATTTATACATAATAAGTTCATAATTAAATTCTAAGTTTTAACACAAGCTCTGCGATAAGGATAACACAAGGTTTGCAATTCGTAATACAAGCTCAGGCGATAACACAAGCTCTGATTAGCTCGGCGCTAGATGCTGTTGTATGAATTATCCAGCATTATTTTTAATAATTATTTTACTATAATAACAATAAAATTTACAATCAAATTAGAACTTCAATTTACTATTGGAATAACAGCAGATTGTTGCAAACAATCAAGAGGTACCTCAACTGATCCATATCAATACCAGTCTGAAAGACGTCCCAAGAAGCTGGCTGCATTGCCTCGCTGCAGCTGGCAATGCTGATGCTATGCGCACCAGCTCTTGCCCGTGTTTGATGATGTTCGGTGATAGATGTTTTTTTTAAAACATATTCTAATTTAATAATTTTAACATTCTTTAAGCAGTCAGGATTTGGGAAGAATGTTACATTCTTCGGGTTAGATACAAATTAAGAAGTCTAAGTGCGTTAGTATGGCGTATGTTTTTATTATTTGTAGGAGGTGATGATGAAGTACCGCGATTTTCTACTAAGTGCGATCGTACGTTTGCCAGCAAAATAGATCGTGAATGTAAATAATTACATTTGCTATCTACTTTTATTTACTTTAGCATTAGTAAGTATGTCTACGACGAATCACCTGCGCAATCGCCAGGTATAAATGTAAAGTGGGCAGCATTTACCAAGAAATATATGACAATTAAATTAAATAGACGTTGTTTAGCCAGTAAACTTGCACTTTGCCTACAAAATGCTAACAATGAAGTGTCCATAGTTTTCCTTATTGAAGTTTATGTTTTTTTTTACTTGTCTGGTCATATTGCAGCCTTCATTTCTAGATGTAGAAAGCTTATTGTTATTTTTAACTTAAAAAGGTATCTATCCTAATATTATAATGAGGTAGTTTATAGCAGTTATTTTTGTTAATAGTAAGTAATTTCCGGACTGGTTTCAAAAATCAGTGGCATTTGCGACTGATATTTGGAACCAGGCATTCATATAAAATATTACATAATGCTCATAATCCCTGAACATTACAGGCTACATTTTATCACTTGAGCGAAACCACGGGCAAACGCTAGTAAATCGTCATACGATAGAATGAATTATCGTATGGTTACACGACAATTTACGATTATAATGAAAGGTTTCGGAACATTTAACATCAGTTTCAAGTTTATACGAATGTCTTTTAGGGCTCTATTGCGAATCTTGCACTTGACCGCATTTTGTGTGAGGCCGTCGTAGGCGTCGCGTCGTAAGCATACATAACTTCGATCAGACGATATACCGTCAGACTTGCCCCTACCACAGTTCGCCGGCCTTCGCGGAAAATTGAGCTTTATCATGACGTCTTAGATTCCATACTCAATTCGCCTCCATTTAGCACATACACATTTTTTTTATTTAACAACTTTATTGCACTAAAACGGTACAAAGGGTGGGCTTAATGCCGAGGCATTATCTACCTGCTATCTACACGTCACATCCTTTACCACTCCAGTGGTAGACATAATACTCGTAATATGCCTTTTGAAGCATTTTGAATATACTTTGTGGTTATACATAGTTAAATCGTTTGGAAAAAAACATCATATTAATATTAATTTATTTGAGAAATAAAACATTATAAATAAATCATTAAATCATTATATATATAAATTAACAGTGTTTTTAGCAACTATACCTACTTATCCACCAAAAATATGGAACCGTCTCGTGACACTCTATACTATAAAAATAATAATTAAAATCGGTCCACAATTGAGTAAAAGACGAAGACATACACAAAAAAAAAACATGGAACCTTTTCTGTTCGAGCTCAGGTATAATGGTCAAACTTATACACTAATAAGTTATGCAACCTTCAAAAGTTCAAATACCTTACTTTCGTCAATTCGTCGTCCTTTAGCTATTTCATACCAATAAATATAATGAATTAACTCATGATAATCTCATCTATTGATAGCATTTACTACCATGGAGCATCCTTCGTGTAAAATAGGTATGTTTATTGTTGGTATGTTGTTTGTATTGCTAAGAATATTAGCATTCCTATATATATTTAGCATCTTGCTGCATAACATGTACGCCAATTACGTAATTGGTTAAGATTTTAGCTACTAGTTTTCTTCTGACTTTAGAAACAAAAATTTCCCGTAAAAGACTATTGGACGATAATAATTATCATCACGAGTACTTGAAACTCAAAAGAATATATGTCCTCATAACCCTGGAGCGCATTTACGGTTTTCGATAAGGGGCCTTATTTTAATAATATTGAAGATTCCTTGCCCAAACCGTGTATCTTCACGTGTTCTAAATACGGTTTAGTTTGATTCCACTTGATTGGCAAAAGTAAATAAAGTCCAGGTATCGATGAGTGTCGGTAAGAACGATCAGATCTTGCTGACTTTCATCGAAACCAGAGAAAAAATAGCTACTTAATGAAATCCATAGAGCACCGTAATCGCACTTGTGCTCATTACTGATGATAAGTTTCAATAGGGTTGGTCAGCAATTCAGCATGTGCTGAGGGAAAGACGCTGTAGCCATTCTTCTGTCAGACACGTCAGATTTTCTATCATATCTACTTTCTCAACTATTTTATTTATCCATAACTTGAATTTTATTAATTTTATTAATTATAAAATTTTATTAATTATAAAATTTTATTAATTGTATTAATTATATTATGCTAGAACATAGCGTGACATGAGCACAGAACTTATTTATACTATGTTAATGTTTCACGCAAATCTCTGAATCTTCCACAAACAAACCGCAAATCAACCCTACCGTGCGAAACAAGCACCTGTTAAAGTTTTCTCAGGCTGGTTTGATCACTGGCTGCCCACACAGCTTACATAATGTGTTGAGCAAACGGTGACGTTGCCTCTTGCGAGGCTGCGCCACCCGCAATCGGACTGGCTCCAAAGTACAAAATAACATTTATGCAAGATACATCCCTCGATGGGCTAGCATAATTACCTTCCTGAATGAGAATGGGTTTAGTCTTAACTGTAAAGTGGCCGATGAACTGCAGACGACCAGGCTTATTAGTTTAATACGATTATTTATTTGGATATTCTTACAGGGATAGTTAGGAGGAGGTTCAGGAACTTTTTATACGATGGATTTGGGAATAAAAGGTTTAGAAACGGCAGTGTATGGTTTGTATGATAGGAACATTTTAAGCATAGGATTAAGCAGTAAAGAATCTGCACTGTTTGTTTATATGGGAAAAAAGATGAAATGGAATTGTGAAATGAAGCAAAAAGAGCTCATCCATGTTTCCACTACCGACTGCTACATTTGTCAATCAAACCTAGATAATATATAGGAATCAACTCACCGCTCCTGTTGTCCATGAGGTCCCGGTACCAATCCTGTACTATGCTTGCCATCTTTGGATTGGTTTTTACCGACTAATATAATCTGAAACAATGGAAAATTTTTATTAAATTTCGGACATACTTGGCAAACAAACCTTACGTAGATAGCTTATTGTACACAAAATAAATATAACCAGGTGCAAAAAAGGTAATTTTAATATGAGGTTAGTGATAATAAGCTATGTTTAGCTTCATTTAAACTCATAGATTACGGCTTCACACCAGTTTTAACTAAAGTCTGCCAGTGTCCGTTTAGGTAAAGATCTTACAAATATGTAATGCGAATTTATGAACTTCACTACATAGTATAAAACAAAGTCACTTCGAGCTGTCTGTCTGTCTGTCCCTATATATGCTTGGATCTTTAAAACTGACAAACGGATTTTCATCCGCTTTTTTTAAATAGATGTGATTCAAGAGGAATGTTTATATGTATAATAACATGCATTAGCAGCATTGCACACGAGCGAAGCCAGGGCATGACGCTAGAATGTTATACAAATTATTATGATATTAGTTGATACTTATTTCGTTTTCAAATAAAATAATTTGTTAATTTTAATAATATTAAACGAAAAATACGTAGGGTAAATATAACAATAGGATAAATATATTGTTATTACTAAAGACAATAATAGCTTATTTTTGACTGTTTTGTTGCGAATTTTATTAGATTCAGATTCAATAACTTTATTTATTTAGGCTTACAAAATAAGCACTTAGACAAGTCAAATTTCATACAGTTAATTGATATAAAAAAAGAAAAAAGTTGTTATTGATTTCTCTTCAATTCAATTTTTTTGTCCACTAGTGGAAGAAGTGACAAACAAATTATATATGTATATTCATATGGAAATTCATAACCTGTCATATATAACCCTATTCCCCGGGCTGAGATCACCCTACCCCACCCTAACTACAGACGTTTCTACATTAGCTGATCAGACCCGACCCGCAGCCTTATTGTCTAACTTGAAATCCATTACCAGTGAACTTGAAACCGATTACCAGTTGTAGACCAGCAGCGTTATTGTCTAACTTGAAATCCATTACCAGTGAACTTGAAACCGATTACCAGTTGTAGACCAGCAGCGTTATTGTCTAACTTGAAATCCATTACCAGTGAACTTCAAACCGATTACCAGTTGTAGATCCGCAGCCTTATTGTCTAACTTGAAATCCATTACCAGTGAACTTCAAACCGATGACCAGTTGTAGATCCGCAGCGTTATTGTCTAACTTGAAATCCATTACCAGTGAACTTGAAACCGATTACCAGTTGTAGACCAGCAGCGTTATTGTCTAACTTGAAATCCATTACCAGTGAACTTGAAACCGATTACCATTTGTAGACCAGCAGCGTTATTGTCTAACTTGAAATCCATTACCAGTGAACTTCAAACCGATTACCAGTTGTAGATCCGCAGCCTTATTGTCTAACTTGAAATCCATTACCAGTGAACTTCAAACCGATGACCAGTTGTAGATCCGCAGCCTTATTGTCTAACTTGAAATCCATTACCAGTGAACTTCAAACCGATGACCAGTTGTAGACCAGACCGGTCAGAATGTTGTCGGTACAGTTTGTTTTTTTTTTCAGTACCGCGCCGGTACAGTATTTACATGTTCATTGCCGGCACCGGCATTAGTGTAGTGCACGCTAATTCTTTGAACACCTATAGTGGTCTGCAAAACAGGATTTTCCTCTTTGCCATTTTTCTTGTTTGAATTGTGCAACAAAATGAACAAAAGTTTACATTACCTAAATTATTTAGTACAATTTCAAAGTCGGTGCTTTGGTCGGGTCGTCCGATGAAGTAACGTCCATACAAACATAGGTACGCGCGAAAACTGTCCTCCCCGGGCAAAAGCTAATAAATAGCATTATTTTAAACACAGGACGAGCCTTTATAACCTACATAATTTAATGATAATTTGCGGTGATAATGTCAATATAACACGCAAGTCACGCAAATGGTTTTTCTACGTTTTCTGCGCAAGTCATACCATAATAGAAAAAGGTACCCGGTTTATAAAGTTCATTTATATCGCTATACCTATAGATGCATGAAAATATGAACTAAGTCTAAATCGTCATTACAACAATTTTTTTCTTGATTTTGTCTGTATCTAATGTTCAAATCTAAGTGTGAGACGTCCCACTGTTGGACAGAGACCTCTCCCATATACCTCTAACGCGCTGGGACCGTGTCATGATGTCACGGTTCTGCCTGAGCCTCTTGGAGCCGTCATTTTTCCGAGTCCGTTCTATCGAAGGCGCCTAACTAGTGCGTAAGCGTAGCATGTTCAGTTGTTCAGTTTAATTGGGATAACTGGCGACTGCGTAGCCTGGTCATTATTATAAGCCTGAAGGAGTCCCACGGTAGGCCACCTCATGGTTTATAGGAGAGTCGGCGACGGTTGGTGCTATATTTCACTGTACGATTGATGTAGGCAGCTGAGTTTAGTCGATTTGTCGGGGGGCGGCCTGCCTGCCTGCATATCAGTGAAAGAATTTAATTTTAGAATGGAGATGACCCATAACTACGATAGAAGCGGATAATCATGCTTTGTAATTAAGTAAATAGTTTATAACTATTATTTTTAACTTTATAAATTTGCTACACCCCGTTCAATTAATTATAAACTACCAGATAATAGTCCTACTATTTCTAAGTAAAATATTCAAGTACTTTTAATTATTATTTATATTCAATGATCTATACATTTTTATTATTAATACATTAAATAGGCATCAAATATTAAACATACCTATGTCTTTAATAGATCAAGACATGGTTGATATGATAATTCATGAACTGATGATAGACGTTTCCCAGATGCGATCAAGGTTCCTCATTGAAACCAGCGAACTATGTCGAACTATCGCATCGGTGTTATTTCATACGCACAACAAAAGGTTACATAATCTATCAAGTAAGCATGGGATATCTATGACAATGGTGCCGTAGTCACTTTGTATTGGTAGGTGTAGGCATCAGTTACCTATCCTATTGCAAAATAAGCATGCATCGCGAGAATACAAAGTACTGTGTGATGGAAGAGTAGTATTGATTGAGAATATTTTTCACACGACCGTTGCTCTAGTCCTGTGTTTTACATACCAGCGGCAAACTAGCTAGTGGAGGTTATAACCAATAGTTCACACCCGGTTGTTCTGACCAAGTTGACACTGAGACAAAAAGTTGTTGTGATTGTGACATTAATCGTTGCTTATCGTCTATCGAATACAATGAGATCCTCATCAGATGGTGTTATAAGATTTTATGCCGTTATGGTGTATACGTCTATCATGAAAGTATTTAACAAAATATCAAATCAATTCAGTTCTTATCATAATCCCGTTTCACTTTGGATATAATGCGGTGTGAAATATCCAGCATTATTTGCTCATTAGGCATCCTAAGAAACTAAAGAAGGTGAGTTATAATAGCATTACAAAATCGTCTGTAATCTAGGTATTTTGCATAGCAATGATGGCACGGTGTTTCCTTCACTTGCGTCAGATTGCACATCGCTGCGACTTTGAGAGAAAGGGGGGCGATCCAACCAGTTAGAAGGTTAGCGCTGAACGACACACTGATCTACAGATTGCCATCTTAGGCAATACTGCAGGTTTACTAACACAACTCTCGTGGATACTGTAAAAACTAGCATAGCTCCGGGCAATTTGCCAGTTCTCTTCTCATGTCTGTCAAGCAGCGTAAACGCACTAACGTTTGGACTGAAACGAATGCAATATGTGATTATTTCTTCACAACATGGTTTTAATCTCTGGTGTATACAGAGGCTTCCTGAAATAAAACGTGTTCTGAGTTGATGGGTGCCTTAAGTTGAATGGAAAACCCACATTGAATAAAACTCACAAAAATATATAACTAAACCAAAGGTTCCACATAAACTCGTTTTATAATTGTCAATACTGGATGCTATAACACCCCAATTGATTCAATTGAATAATTCATGCACAAGGCAACGAGCTAATTATTAGCACGTACGAACATCGGAACGTCACGTAGGAATTTACTTTCTATTGTCACGTTCCCAGAAGCAAACTTCGATATTCAGCTAGCGGCTATTATTTGCGGGAACTGTTATACTAGTAATAGAAGCGGTCAAGTTCGGTGCGATTCCAAAGGTAGTCATAGGATAGTCATGGGATAGTGCAAGATTAAAATTTTCAAATTTAAAATTAAGATTTAAAATTTTGAGTTCTAGAGGGAAATAAAACTACATTAAAATAATTTGCCGTAAATCTTAAGCCATTTTCTATTAACCTATGATAAAACCAACTCCGAATCAATTGTATTTTGATATCTAGCATAGATAGCATTTGGGAAAATATAGAATTTTAGTCCAAAATTTTGTATTTTCACAAATGCTCCAAAAATACCAGAGAACCGAAGTTAGTTTTCATAAGATGACACAAAATAGTTTACGATAGAGAACGCAAATTGGTTATCCGTCAAGTTTTATTCCTTGTAAAAAATGGAATATTTAAAATAAAAAAAATGTAATATCGTGCCAACCCGTGAGAATCGCCCTTAAAGGAAAACAATCAAGGGATATGAGGCGTAAACGAGACGTTGTCAATGACTTGGCTGATAATTATCATATCGTGCACTGGCAAGGTTGAGAGACGGCCATCGAAGCATCCCGGTAGAATCGAGACGAGACGGTTCATTGGACTCTGGTAATAAATGCAATGAATTCGCTCATTAAAATTGGTGATGGAAGTAATGCCCATAATTTTTTTCGGTAATTGCCTCCTTTGACCGGTTTATCAATTATCTTGATACTTTATTGGGCTTGGCTTTTGTGGAAGATGCTAGAATCTGATTCAATGTCTCTACGACCCGGAATTGGAAACGAAGGTCTTATCGTATCAAAAACAACTCTTACACTAGTTTACAAAAATCAACTTTTTGTCTGTTGCTGTGAATTTTGTGGGCGATATTGTTCGCTTATGGCATGACCTTAACAAAACTACCCTCAAAAGTTTTTGTGCAGCTCGAATTTCTTTATTGTTGACTTTCATCTTTTCTGCCTATTTACTCGTTAATAACGTGGGTATTTCAGTGTGTTAAGATAAATTTCATAAGTTTTTGCGACACGAGTGGTTTAAGGAGAAATTATTTGAATAACCCTAACCATTTTTGTTACATATGTGTTGAATATGTGTTAAAAGAGAACAGAAAGCTATATCAGAGGGCGTTAAAAACATGTATTTACTGTATTTTGGGATATCGTTGAACAAAAATGACAAGAGTTGGGCTTCCGATTGTGTTTGTCTGTTGAATATTTAAGGTTACGGAAAGGCGGCAAAAGAAGTAATTTTAAAATTAAAACGCCAACCATTTGGCGAGAAATACAAAATCATATAGATGACTGTTACTTTTGCAGTGTCAACATTTAAGGCATAAATTCTAAAAATCATGCCTTTTAGAGAAAATATGACACCTGGGCAGTAAAATATACTCCGAAATTCACTAGTAGCTCGTAATATAATTATTTTGCCGCCACTACATATAAAACTAGGAATCATGAAACAGTTTGTTAAAGCACTCGATAAAAACGGTAATTGCTTTTCCTACATTTTCCAAAAGTTTCCTCAGCTCACTATGGAAAAGATTAAAGCCGGTATTTTTGACGGACCCCAAATCAAACAACTTACGAAAGATGCTGAATTTATAAATTCCATGACTGAGCTTGATTTAAAAGCATGGACAGCTTTCGTATTGGTGATGCAAAACTTCCTCGGAAACAGAAAGTCAGAAAATTATAAAGAACTTGTAGAAGACCTCCTCTTACAATTAAGAACTCTGGGATGCAATATGAGCATAAAAGTCCACTTTCTTCATAGTCACCTAGACAAGTTTCCAGAAAAGTTAGAAATCACAGGGAGAACGTATGCTTCAGGATTTACGCGTCATAGAGGAGCGTTATCAAGGTTTCTGGGATAAGAATATGATGTCTGACTATTGCTGGAGCCTCATACGCCATTCCTCTAAGTCCATACATTAAAGAAGAGCTTAAAAGCGAAGTTTTTTGAACACAATGATTGATGAAAACATAATAAATAATTTTTTTCTCAGTAAATACTTGTATTTTTCATTTTTAAAAGTAGGTACCTGAAACTCATAAACTAGAGCTGATGAAAAAAATCTACTTATATATTTGTAACCAGCATACCATATGTAGTCAGCAACAGCAAAAATTTTATCGGCAACAGATGCACTGTAAGTAAACTAGTGTTATTTTTACAAAGTACTTTTGCTCAGTACGACCAATAAAGTAGCAAGTAAACATCAAGATTATTGTTCTGATTTGTACAATATTGTTTCTATCGGTTCAACAGTTCCGTAGAGGCGTTACTAACTTTGAAATGTTAGATGCCTCATGCTTTAAAGGTCTGATGATGAGATGAGATGTTCAAACGTTGTCCCTTTCTTTCCCAACGATATCGTTTTGTTTTCGTATTCGCAAGTGCTCTGTCGCATTCTCCAGCAAGTGGTTCGACACCCAAGATGACGCGGCACGGGCCACTCGTTTAACATCTGTTGCACAACGTCTCGCCGGCCTTGACCTGCTCTTTACGGTGAAATTCGCTTGCACTCACACTTGAACTAAATAACCATTCAGCACGGAACGATAGACGATATCCGCATGATAATTTCAATTGTTTGTAATTGTGTAGGTATGTGATGAGTTGACATAAGTTGATTTTGGGGAGGCGAAACTTGTTTCTTTACCGCGAATTCTGAATATTACGTAGGTATACATGTCCTCATTAGGGGAGGCCTATGTCCAGCAGTGGACTATTATAGGCTGGTGATGATGATGATGATAATGATGATACATGGTGAATATACAAAGTGATGTTGAAAATAAAAATATACTAATTGTTTAGGTTTGTTTGAAATTGGTGCTTTATTTATCACTGGAATCAATTCTGAAAATTCGTGTTCTTATTATGTAGCTTCTTGGAAGAATTTAATGTTCTAAAGGCTATAAATGCTATAATATAGCTTATGCGGATATAATGACTCACGAAATAGATCCTCAGAAGTAAAACCGCGGGTAGAATCTAGTCGTTTGTTATTTGGTAGCGATCAAATTGCTGACGTAATTACGCTTAGTTTCACATTCACTAAAAATTTTCTTTTTTCTAAATATAATCTACCTAGCTTTTCACAAACTAAATTAATTAACAGTATCCAAAAAAGAGACACTAATTAGTCTCGAATGTTCTATCGCAACTTTCACTGTGCGATCCGTGGTGCGCGGGCGCTGGCTTTACGTAAGGGAGTTGCGCCAGACTCGCGCCCTGCGGAACCACTGACCCACTGCCAGACTGCGCTTAAGGCTGTGCGAGGTCTAGACTAGAGTCTAAAGTCTATGGACTTTGGACTTAAGACTTAGCGTAGCGGTGCACTAGTGGAAGTCATGGAAAGAAGTCATGTAAATTATTTTTCAAAATATATAGACATCTCCCTTGGTCTCTATCTCTATATTACAAACGGCTATGTTTGGCAGACAAATCCGCATCAGTTTTATCGGCAATCTAATGCTGTGCCGTAATAGACGATATAGATTTAAACCCTGCACCATTAATGGTAAAGAGATGTCGCAGATTTTTTTAAGATAGCATTATCGATATAATAACTGAATTCCGTTTTTGAGAGAACTGCTTACCACAATGTTTCAGAGAACGATCAAATCCTTAGTTTATAATAAATGCTATTGCAATTAAAGTTTTTATGATACAAATGTTGAAAAATACCCAAATTAATTCATATTTTATTACTAGCCTACTTTTTAAAATTAATAATATATTCTGTAATTAAACATCGTGAACCTCATTCATACCATCAATAAACACTTTAAAGTATCATCTTACTTTAAAGTGTTTATTTTTAGCTCTTATAAATAATGTATGAAAAATCTTATATATAATGGCACGTCCTTACAGGGTAAATTACATTCCCACATTATCATTTTACTATACCATCTTTTTATCAAGCGAAAAAGCGAAGGCGAGGGTGTTGCCACCCTCGTCGCATAATCACGTTTTCTACGAGCTCAAAATAGCATTAAATGTTTTCAATCCTAATTTAAGATTTTTCTAAACACTACGTTATGTTTGAATTTAAGCGCTAATGAGAAAGAAAGAACGGAATATTTATGTTTATTTGGGTGAAACCGTTATATCCAGCATGAAGGTCCTGCCTCAGCATAAACTATAGGTCTAACCTCAAATGACAATTATAAGTAAATTTATGAAACAGAGAAGGAAGAAATAAGAAGTGATGAGAGTAATAAGCTAAAACATATGCTTTTATATAGTAGGTACTAATGTAATAATGTTTACCATTAATTCCAGGGCTTTGACCTGACCATTGCTCATCTCAAAACGAACATGAAAATTCACCAATCTTTGGCAACGCAATCCTCCAGTATGGTGTGAAATCGCGAGTGGTTTAAGCTCCACATTAAGGCAGAATAGACAAACATTTAAGAAACAAGAATTTATAATATAAACTTTAAAAATTATTGCGTTTGTTTATAAAACTACCAAATGTTGGTTTTTGATAAAGCACAAAGGTCTATTCGTCGGAGCCATAATGAGCTAGATATGTTCAAGTTTACCACCTGAATTGAGATCAAGGATGGCGAAGGTGGCCTGATCACTTGACCAACACGTGGCAACCACCCCACTTCGAGTCCTATGGAACGTTCTCGATCTTCAAAACATTGCGTTAGCTCAGTGCAAAAGAGAACGTAAATTACAAATTATTTACAATTACTTAATTTAGATAAAATCCGAGCTGCCAAGTTAAGTATTAATATATTTGATGGTCTAATTGTCTCTAAAAAAATAAACGATACTTGAGTGAGTTGTGCTTCATGAATGTAGAAGGATGAGGATTTTAATACCGAAGATGGATAGAAATGAAAATAATAAACAAATGTTTCAATTCAATACCTACAAAAACGTAGAACGGGGTATGATAAATTAATGAATAAATATTGAGTTTAATTTATTTGTTTTATAATACATAGTTTTAAATAATATTGTGTTGCTGCAAGGAAAACCTGTTGCAACTGTAACGAGATCTTTCGGTTCGCGCTATGTAGTAATAACAAGGATTGACTAAGCGAAGTCAGGTTTTTCTGAAACAGACTTAAGGCTTGATATACAAATAGCCACAATCCACATATTCCACACGCAAGACACTTCTTTTATTAAATATGCCGCATTTGCTCTGGGTTGTGAATACCGCGTAGGTCTGAAAGGCCTTAATCACAGGGTAGTGTTAGCGACTGAAAAAAAGAAGACGCCTTTCTGTGAATGTGAAACTTGTCAAGCGCCCGTGGCCAAGGAGAAGAAGCGAAAAAAAAAGGACGCGTGAAAATGGCGGACGTGAGATGATGGGAACAACAACAGTGGGCTTTGTATAGTAGTGGATGTTAAAATATGAAAAACGCAAATAGAATGTAATCAACAAGGGTACCAATGTTATTGTTATATGGAAACAAACCCTTTCAATAAAGTTACCATCTTGCTTTTGTATTTTGGACTGATTTTTCTAACAGTAGCGAGAAAAGGTTACCTCACATTTTATCGTCATATGTCAAGAGCGCTATCGTGGCGATAATTCTGATTCCTTCAAGTCTACACACCAACACACCCGGGGGTTTGATGCGACAGTTCAGTGTAGCAAAATTGCAGGTAGCCGGCAGTTTATCTTTGAATTGTCGGCAGCTTGCAGAGTTTCGTTTGTAAACTTCATAACGATGTAAATACGAACTGAAAACATGAAATTCATGTAAGACATGTTCAAACACGGAAGACTAATTTTCTCGCTTATGTACGATAAAACCACGGTCAAGTTCTTTGTCTACTTATAAATGCGTACCAACTGGTTTTATAATTAAACGAGTATTTGCTAACGAGTTTAGCTTCTATATAACCCCATCGATGTCCGTAATACATCACTCTGACACGTCTTGTCTTGAAATGATTCATTACCATCAAATAGTTTTTTTTATCCCTCATGGATTTAGGAACCATACTTATTGATATTATTTAAAAATGAAGGGCAGTAGTTTCATTAGCACTACACTTATAAGATTCCTTACGTCATGGATTCCCTATTTAAAAAATAATATGATGATTGTTTCCTGCGTTGATAAAAAAATATCTTATTTGAAAAATTAATAGAACACGTTTTGAAATTCTGTCTTGTTTATAAATAACCTAAGCTAGGATTTTATCTCATACATCATCACCTCGAACTACTGACTATATTGTTTTGGCCTAACTGATTCAAAAGAAAAAGATTTTTTTAACTGTGCTAGCAGCAAGTGTTGTAAACACTTCATACATAACAAGAGCTAGTAAGCTTAAGATGTTTCAGACACTTTAGTATTTAATTGATTCTTGATCAAAATCAATGCTCTGTGACAAAAGGCGTGGCTGTCACAGTAGCGTGGCGGAATTGCGCAAAATCATCGATATGCAGCGATCATCAGTGGATATCAACGATTGTATAACAGCGGATGGGGCAACGTCTGCGACGCGACCATTCCATTTGCTAAATCAGTGCATTCTGACACCTGATCTAGGTAATGCAAAAAAATGTTTATCAACAAAGAAAGTTACATTGACTATCATTACCAGCCTTTAATAGTCCACTGCTGGACATAGGCCTCCCCTAATGAGCGCCATAGATGGCATCATTATTTGGGGGTTATTGCCCATAATACCCACGCTGGGCATGCGGGTTGGGGATCATTTACTATATGATGGAACAACATTAGCTAACTGTTGACTGTAGCAAACAGTCAAGAAGTAGCTCAACAGATCCAAATCAATACCAACAAGAGTGGTTCTATGTAGTTAGCTGATAATCGGAAGCGTCAAGATGCTGAATGCATTTTATGCTGTTTGTTGTGTATTTTGACATATAGATTTACCAATGGCTGAAGATTGATGAATATTCATATTTAGGGTCAGTTTGAATGTGCAATCTAATAAGATATTTTAAATCAAAGAGTTCTTCTACGCAGTTCATATTTTACTTCTGGTCAGGTGGAATAGACGATCCATTGATAAAGATCTAGATCAAAGCGATATAAATATTGTCTCTGGTAAAATTTCGGTTAACTGAATTTCAAATACAAATACTTTGGGAATTTACTGCGTTCATGGTACTGTCCTTTGCATAGTAAATAGTTATTGTGGGTATTGAAAAACTACATAATGTTCTTCTTACAATTTTAATGTTATTGTGGGCATCATGCATTGGCATGGCTCAAAATTTTATTATTTACCCAACAGTACACCACTTTACGAAACTGAGATGTATGTTTATGCAAAACCGGAATTCAAGGCTACACAATTTTAGACGTTTCCATTACACAACATTAGACATTATCCAACAGGAACTTTTACATAACCACGTCCTTGGCATGGAACATTATTAATACATTAAAAAAGTAAAAGTATAAGAACTTCTTTAATTTTAAGATTAGATCACCACTACCATTCTTTCGCAAATCAATATTCTTATTTTGTTTTTAGGATTATTTGTGAATTTAAGTAACCTTTAATATTTCTTTTTTAACGAAAATTTAATACCACAACTATTAAAAATAACCCATGAACTGAAAGGTAAATGCCAAAGAACTCGTAAATTGCGCATAATTATTCAACTATAATATCAACTTTAACCTATACCTACATAAAGTAAAGACTACTAAAAAACTTTTGACCTGAGTTTTGATCTCATTTCACAAGTTTTCGTACAATGATATTCATTTTATTAAATTTATATTCATTTGAGTTTGGCAATAAGCACATTGTTTGCGAAACTGAGCAATTTCGAGCGAAACCAAAAATGGTGTGAATATATTAAACTTGTAATATCAATAATACCACAGCCAAAGGCCTTCGATATACAATTTCCGCTTACTTAGCATGTAGACAAGATGATGTATAATATTATAAATAGTTATAAAGAAAACGGAAAGATACCTATTTGGAGAATGGGGAATAAGTTGTGAATCAAATATCATGTTACCAGGAATAAAAGCACAAGAAATCTATGGAAGATTAAGCATACTAACGTGATGATTATAACCTTGATTAACTTCATAGATAATAATAGATAATACAAGAAATTTCTGAAAATAACGCACCAGATTTATGCAACTGATAAACACTAATCCCTCGAGAATACGTTTTTATGGGACCACCTCGGGATCAATTCTCTATATATACAATAGCAAAAGAATTTTCCAAATTACTCCATAATTCACCGACAAATCGACGCTCATAAATACGTAATAACGTAAATAAATACAGCGAAATATACAACATAACATGTATAGCTTCCTTTTATCGAAGTCGGTTAAAATTACTATCCAACCTTGTTTAATTGACGAATAAAACCAAGTCATAGGTCACGACACGTTACTGCACCTGCCTTATTATAACGTCGTGTATGAGCATAATTTGAGGTTAGTAGCAATCAAGTTGCGGACGTAATAAACTGTTATACATTTTACAGGAAGTTTATATCGCTCTTCAGACTTGCGACTTGCGCCGCACTATTGCTGGAAACCAGCGGAAGGCCACCAGCCTGTATTAGTCCACAGCTGGATATAGGCTTCCAAAAATAAGAGGTACTTATAACCCCTTTTAGAATGCGACAAGTCAGTGAAAACTAATTTCATATTGACAAAAAAGCAGTCGAACGACCGGCAAGGGACCTTTCAGATGTATTGTGTGTATAGATCACAATTACTTTTTTCGCGGCTCATTGTTTAATTATCTTTTAAAATAATAAAAAATTGGTTATTAAAATGCAGCCCATAAGTAGCGAAAATAGTATGAGTCACTTAGGAATACATTGTGATATACATGCATACCCGTATATTATTTCAGTTAAATCTTGATATCTTACTTTTGGATTTGTGGATATAGAGATAGAGATTGTATCGCACTGCGAAGCCTAGTAGCGAACGTATAAACTGTTTGTGGTGTTTGTTTATAATGCAAGTAAGAAACAAGATCCCGCCGAGGACTGTCTCTTTTTAATGTATTTCAAAAACTAAGACCCTTTTTCACTGTATTGAATTGAAATGTACAATTGTACAATAAGGGGATTTTTGATTTTTTTCGAATTTTAATAAGTATGCAATCTATAAAAATTTCGAAACCTGTATCAATCAGTTTGTTCAAAACAAACTGATTGAGACATTTCACTTGATAAGATGTCGACATAATATGCAAATTTTTTTTTCTTTAAATCTATGCAGCGTAAGAACTTATTAAAAATTTAAAATATTAGTTTAGATATACTACATTTATGAAACGTAAAAATATGTAAACTACTTCTTGTATACGCAATTACAAGGTTAAACTATAAGTATAATGAAAAATATAAGTAAGGAAATAGGTAAGATGGGTATTAATACTAAAGGTTGCCTGGAAGACATCTTCTGATTTTAGGAGATAAAACAGTGAGGTGGTACGGAGCTTACACAGGCAGGCGGCAAATGATGGGGTTTTCAGAAGAAAAGATGAAGTTATAGATTTTAATAAAACAATTGATTTTGATTTTATTTTATAACAATTTAGAAACAGAACTTGTATTTACTACGCGAAGCCTTTTTTTTGGTGAAAGCGTCGGCCGTGATATTTTTTCGTGGAAATATCAGGGTCATTCTTAATTGCTTTAATTTTATTCGTATCAAAATCAAAACTTAATTCAGCTTAATATAGGCCCGTAATTAAAGCAAATCTTAAGTATGATTTTGTTTCATAAATAAAATAAAAAATAAAATGAAATGCCTGCCTGGTAATATGATACTAGTGCAAACATTTCAATTCAATTCTACAGCAGACTATAAATTTTATGAATTATTTTATGACACATTTCGCCAAAATGTTAAATTGTAGTTTTACTAAAACTGGTAATTTAATAAAGCATACAAAACTCAACAGTTTGTGTAAATTTTACTTGAACTAAAAACGAATTATAAAGTTCCTGCAAGTGCCTGAAAAACAACTTTTTGTATACATTAATAACACGCCAGGCAACACGAAAGTCCTTACTATCACAAGATCGATTTACTGACCTCACTCACTGCAATGCGCACCAGTTCACTGTTATTTTAAATATGTCATAGCCTTCATGTTTTTTGCTTATGAGATTTGATGGATAAATTAATAAATTAGCAATAACAATGACCGAACAGAAGACCAGTATCTATACTAATATTATAAAGAGGAAAGATTTGATTGTTTGTTTGTTTGTATGTTTGTTTGTTTGTTTGTTTGTTTGTTTGTTTGTTTGTTTGTTTGTTTGAATTGAATAGGCTCCGAAACTACTGGACCTATTTGAAAAATTCTTCCACCATAAGAATCCTAAAATTTCCGTGATGAACATAGGCTATAAAATATTTTCAAAAAAGTTAGAGATCCGTATAAAAACTTCAATAATAAAACCATAGCGCTATACATCAACTTCTTTTTTTGCGCTGCTCGCTTTTGCTGTGACTTGGCTGTGACTCAACTTCAACTTCTTTTTTTATGGCACCGCTTTTGCTACGACGACTCCGCCAGTTTCAGTTATGGATTGTCATAGACATTACAATTCGTTACTGGGGTGCGAGAGGAAACTCAATGTCAAAAAATAAAAAAACTTCAAGATTGGAACCATGCGATGTAGGCGATATAGCGGTGTGAGAGAAAAGTCTTTATATAAGTACCTAAAGGAGGTAAAGGTACAATTTTAAAAAGGAAAGATTTTATTGATTGTTTGTGGTTTGAATTGAATAAGTTCTGAAAATACTAGACCTTTTTGGAAAGAAATTCATCATTAGAATGATAATCATAGGCTATAAAATATTTTTAACGTTAGTGATCCTTATGAAAACTTCAATAATAAAGTAGGTACCTTATCTAATGTGTGTGTGTGTGTGTAAGAACTTAAAATTCTTTAAAATACCCGTGCGAAGCCGGGGCGGGCTGCTAGTATAAAATAATTTTAAAGCCGTTTTGAATAATAATGTGGTTAATGCACTTTACTAGTCCACAGTTGAAGTTGAACATAGGCCGTTAACGCGCGCAGTGATTATTTCAATTCTATTCGTAAAAGCAAGTACCATTAAAATTATTAACACACAACACGTTAATTATTAACAACAATCAAAGTATACAAACAAATTGGAAATGTTATATTATAAGAGTGCACGATCTGCTGTCAGGTTTTTCTGGTCGTTTACTATGTACAATAAAAAAATATCTATCGATGATACACAATTATTGTATAACACAAGCTCTGCTTAATAACTACTATTTACAATAAAAAAAATAGCTAACTGCAGCCTGTTGAAAACAATCTACACGTAGCGCAACTGAGCCATATCAATAACAGTCGGAAGCGTCCGCAAGATGCCGGCGCTGGCTGCATTGCCTCGCTGTATGCAATGCTGATGAATCTGATGATGCGAGGTACTTTATACAACAGACATCGTTGTGTAGATAAGATGTGTCCATTACACAACACTAAACGTCATAATACGTAATCTTTCAGTGATTCAACAGCTAGATATAAAAACACTAAGTAATTTCACTATGACCCTTATGACCCTGCCTTTCAAAATCCTTGAAGTTAAACAGATCTCTTGTAAATAGGTAGAACCTTGCTTTAGCATGATTTACATGAAATGACAAAGTTTTTGGTAGGATAGGACGAGCTATTCTCGGAATGAACTTTTGAAGGTTTCTTTATCTTTATATTGAAGGTGAATGTCAAGTGTCGGAGATGAAAGGTTAACAATCAACCATATTCTGCTAAATTTTGCTTCACTATTATAATCGCACTGTCATAGAAAGAAACGCTTTGGTATTCTATCTTCTATGAGAGAAACTACAAATGGAAGGACTCATGTCAAAAGTGTCGAGGTGGAAAACTTGGCACCATTCCTTTAATCTCTCCGTGCAAGAAGCAGTTAAGAGATAAGTAAGCAATATACAGATTAATAACCCAATACCTATCAGCCCCTGTTTCAGCACCCTGATTAATGATTCGAAAAATACAACTTAAATACATCGCAGATTTGATAAATAATTAAATAATGTTGGACAATCCACACAACATTACCTAGCCCCAAGCTAAGCAGAGCTTGTGTTATGGGTACCTACTTGATAACTGAAAATAAATGATTTTTAAATCACAGGATCGGTCAGATCATCTTGGATAAAAATAAACCCAATATTACCTGACGTGAGATTTGACTATTGATTAGTTAATCGCGAGGGTCTGCGTTAATAAACCAGGTAAGGTAATTAAAGTGAACCATTGTGTTGTTTTGTCTAAGTTAAAACTTAGATAGGAGTCTAGTAATTTTTCATTCATTGAATTTGCTTTGTTAATGGTTTTACCCCTAATAAAAAATATAACACACGTAAATATAACTTAAACACCTGTTATAAAAAGATTTTTCAGAGTAGGACAAGCAATTTTAGATTACCATAAAGATTTTTAATACATTAAGATTCACATTTTACCTTTTAATTAAAAGTAGCCTAAGAAGATGAAAATAAATTAATAGAATCTTTAATAGATTTTAATACTTACCAACCTCATGCAAAGCGGTTAATCAAAGAAAAATATTCATCAAAATGTATGGATTTCTATTTGTAATCGCAGCAAATCACACATTCAGTTTAAATTACTAATGACACGTTCTTAGTTACAAGTATTACGGAATCGGTACAACAACATGAACGTTTTGCGAAGTCGGTTAAAAATAGTTTTACGTGCCGTTGCGGCGATACATCACAATTCGTCAAATATTTTACGACCTTACAGAAACAATCAGGAATTGAAATGGTTTTTTTGTTCATTATGAATGTAAGCGGGTTAACTACGAACCTATTATATGTTGTTACATTCATAATGAATTCATCAAACTACGATAGTTTTTATAGTTTTTTTGTTATTATGTTATTCTTCGACAAACGAAATTCGCCGTTGTGTATCAAGATATAGCACCCATAACAAAAGTTCTGCTTAGCTTGGCTATAGATGCTGTTTGAGTTTTCCAGCATATTTACAAGCTGCCTTGTGTGCGCTTTTCCGGGATTAAAAATAAGCCTATTTCCGGTGATAGGTATATAAATAAGTAGGCAGTCTTAAGTTTCGGCATTATAAATAATAATTGGGCCGTGTGGTGCCGGCATAGAATTTCACCACCCCAACTCTTTCCGTGGGTGTCGTAAGAGGCGACTAAGGGAAACACACCGGGGGGCGGGCAGCAGCGCCTTCTGCAGAACAACTACACCGAACTGCGATCCCCAACCCGCATGCCCAGCGTGGGGATTATAGGCAATAACCCCCAAATAATGATGCCATCTATGGCGCTCATTAGGGGAGGCCTATGTCCAGCAGTGGACTATTATAGGCTGGTGATGTGATGTGTGATGTGATGTGAAATAATAATTAGGGAACCCTTTCTTACATTCGGAGGATTGTGTTAACATGCTCGCGACACAATGCATTATCGTTTACACACAACTTCATGTACCTTTGGTTTTGTTCTAAAAAGTTTTTATTATTTTTTATGCCCGTACTATAAAACTACATTAATTTACCTAAATATAGAATGGCTCTATTATTATAAGGTACCTATGTCATAAGACGAAAATTTATTAGTGGCCAGAGATGAATAGGTACGAATATCTTATCAGCTGTTCTCGGGTTCAATGCCGTTGAAAATTTAGGTATTTCAAGCTAACTAAGAGACCTATTGTCCATAGATATGATACGAAACCCGGATGTTACGTTTTTCGAATTATTATTACTTTTTATTCCATAAAAGAAAAAGTTAGTTCAAATTTGATTTTTTTTTTTATTAAATTTTAATTTTGTTTACAGGTGTTATAAGAATAATCACTTAAGACTTTAACTTATAGGATTAACGAAAAGGTTTTTTTTAAATTTATTAATTTTGTATTAGGCTTGTGACAGAAGTTATAAATTATTTCCTTTGGAAGGTAAAAGTCGTAAATAAGGCTAAGAACACAAAAGTAATTCATACGAGTATTTAAGTATCTCATTTCTCAAAATCATTAGCCGTTTTGATGCTTGGAGGTAGAAGTAAATAACCGTAGCCATAGAAACGCGCGAAAAACATAACCAACCTGTAAAAAATTCTGACATGCAAGAAACTTATTTTACGACATTCTTGTATAAACTCAACGATAGGTTAAACATTGACACGATCAAGCTGTACAACACTTATTGATTCTATACCTGTACTTACTAATGTTTATTTAATATCACGGAAACTTTTAACGGAGTCGTGCAGAATACATCGAGATATCTATTTGTTTTTCACATTATCACCCTTTAAAGCATCCACTATCGCAGAGTTGATATACAAAGCCATTAGGTAGGAAAAATAGCTCCAAAACCATGTTCTGGTTCTGGAATGCAAAATATTTTATGTCAACAAAAACATATAATGAATTTTCATTTGTCGATAAAACTGATAACAATCACGGAAAGCTAAAGTCACAGTGAAAATCACGATAATTGCACATACGTACTACAACAAAAAGGCTCAAATTCAAATATGGAAGAGACGAAAAAATATTATGAAAACTTTCCTTCATATTATTTTGTATGTTCAGCAATTTGCACCGTTGTGTTGTTAAAAAGTTTACTGACAAAGATAATTACAAATAAATGACCAAATAAGAACTATTATTTACAATTGCAACCATTGAGCTAACTGCAGACTGTTGCAAACCTCAGACAACAACAGGTAAACAACAGGTAGCTCAACATTTCTTCGTTATTGTAACTCCTTTATTTACAAAAAATATTCTTGAACCAAAAGTTTTGCTAATCTATGGTTAAAACTAAGTTGTATTAAAAACTCTTCGACGCACGAAATACGACAAAACGTTTAGGCATTTAAAAATGGTAAAGTGAAGCGTTAACTTTTATTGTATGACGAAGCAAGTTTCCGTGACGTACTATCGTCCGAATCTTGCTTTTACGAAGATTGAATATGACTGTTGTATACGATCGACACAACAAATTCAGGTTTATACTGCATTTACATAAGTAGAACAAAAAGTTTTCTCACGTTTAAAATGTTTTTCAATACTTAAATAATTTTAATGTTTTATGGCTACAGCTAAAAAAAAGTATATATCTCTACAAGATTATAACTTACCTACCACAACAGCGCAGCCTGCCATAACGAAAATTTATCGGCTAACAACTGCTTTAAAATCGTAAGTAAGACCTTTAAATAGGTACTTAGCATATAGGTACATAACTTAAATCATTAAGCTGGTAATAAAGCTTTTCGATCGTCAGATTTAAATGTATTTACCCGACTACCAAGGTTGGAGGGCATGAGTTTGGCACCCTATGTGTGTAACCTATGTAAGTAGGCGAAATCTTAGTTCTCATTCTCACGCAGCGCTGGTTACAGCGCATTTGTTATGGACTAGTAGTTATACTAGTCCATAACAAATGCGGTGTCATATGATTCGTCTCTATATCCCGATGGTTATCGACTATGTGACGTGAGATAAGAAATGGGGGTCAAAAAGATATACCTAGGTGTCTAGGTTTCGAAAATGGTAATGTTAGTAAACATGCCCATGTGGGCATCATCGTTGCAAAGAAGTGTTTGTACTTTCGAAAATTTTAATATAGTTTACTAATCTTAAGCCACCGTCTATACCTGTACAATAGTTACGTGTCCATCCAAAGGTTGCCTGGAAGAAATCGCTTTTAGCGATAAGGCCGCCCATTGTGCAACTGTTTTTTGTGTTTATGTTTTCTGTTCTGTTTTACTCTATCTTGGTGTGCAATAAAGTATATTTGTATTATTTGTTTTGTATTGTAAGCCAACAAAAAATAATTTATTATCTGCCTCTAGAAAATGATCATTATGTTTTACAATAGTTTTCAATAAACTAAATAACAGTACCTACTCAAATACAATTTAGCAAAACTGTTAAACCCCGTGTTAAATCTTTACTATCTAGTACTAAAGAAATAATAAGTTTTATTTGTTTATTATAGGTAATATTCTAGACTACTCGTTCGATTCTATAGATTATTTCAATAATAAGTAGGCACAAATCGTTTTGCTCAGTTACCAAGAACCTAGGTCGCAAACTATTGTTTACAAAAGGTCTGTATGTCTGTTGAATGGTCGGAGAAAAAGCCAATCCAAATAAACAATCAAATTATTCCTGTTTTTATATTAGCATAGAGATATAGATAATAAATTAATAATATTATTAATTTGTACTGATCGAGGCGTATGCTTATAAAGCCTTATAAAGGTTCTATCTAGAAGCATTCTAAGAATAGTAAAGATAAAATCAATAACACTTATTTCTATTTTTGATAACAGCTTATAAATTAAAATTTGTCAATCCTAAATACTTATTTTGTAAGCCTACAAAAATAAAGTTATTGAAATCCAATCCGAAATCCTGTTCTCTATATACATAGGTACACTTACATATTGTTTACTACTTTTGAACGTATAAAAAATTCCACTTACTTGCTACGTCGCCCCGTTCACAAGGAAATGTCTGCCCGTTTTTAATACAAGGAATGCGCCCAGGACACCGCGAGAATATGTAAAATAAATAAGCAGGTCGAGTGTCGCGGTACTGCGGCCCCGCCGGAGGTGCTCGTTCGACTGGCTTGCGCGCGCGCCGACCGACCAAGCTATCGGCGGCGACTGCGTCACGCAACGTCATACAAATCATTGAGATTGACAAACACAACACAATTAGCACCTGGAGCTTGCGACAATACCTTCATGGGTTTTCATTCTGACCCCGTCAAGGGCGTAGCCAGGATTCTGTTCAGGGGGGGGGGGGGCAGCCGAAAAAAAAACCAAGAATACCTACTAAGTACATGCTGCACGAGAAATGGGATAGGTAGGCTACGTTTAGAATAAAAAAAACAACAATAGTTTAACTATACGTCACGTTATTTTACAAAATAGTAGTCTTCGAGGTTCTCCACAAAACCATTTTAGCAGCTCTGATTCAATTTTGTTCTTATTTATTTGTAAGTACCTACCATGCTTCGGTGTACGCTGAGCATACATAGGCCGTTTAAAGGATTTTCAGTCATCATTTCCTCAGCCATGTTTACAACTAAGCACTTTCCAATAAAAACCGATATAAAGATAACAAACGGCTAGCGGAGCAAGTCGCGAATTTTTTGAGATTTTTCGATGTTTTTTTAATAAGTACGCATGAGTGTGACACTAGATAATGACAGCTAGCCCCGAATATTTAAATAAATCATAGTGAAGAAAAGAAAGCTAAGAACAATTTGGTTTTAGAAGATAAAAAACTCTTACTACGGAATGAATGGCGAGCGAAGCGAGCCTCCAAATTTTTGTCATATTTTGGAGAGGCTGGTAAACATGATAAAAAGGTTATAGAATTAACGGCGAGCGGAGCGAGCCGCAATTTTTTTTTTCATTTTGTATGTTTTTTAAATTACAATCAAGACTCAGAGTGTGTTTGGATGGTCACGTGGTAGCATAAAAAAATATAACAGTGAGCGGATGAGCGCTCATATTCTGTTGTGTTTGCGGCCTCTGAAAATGGCTGAGAAATTGTGAAATTCGGAAGGCTGTTAAAAAGCTTATGAAAGAAGACAATGAACGGCGAGCGAAGCGAGCCGCGAAATTTTTTGTTACATTTTCGGTCGTTAGTAAACAGTTTTGAAAATTATGCTATAACTAAAGACATAACAGCAAACAGAGGGAGATATTCAATTACGGAAAACTTGAAAATAGTAATGTAATATATAAATAATGTAAATATAATATTGTATTATGTACTTATATCAGTCATCTAGTACCCATAACACAAGCTCTGCTTAGCTTGGGGCTAGATGATGCTGTGTGGATTGTCTGGCATTATTTATTTATTTTATTTATTTATTTACAACTTTTTTATTTTGAATTAATATAGTACCTATATTGATTTAATAATAGATGTAGCTGAAATACATTCAGAACACAGCCAATTACGTACAGTGCTTTCCAAGTTAATAGTTTTTCGCCATTTCAGCATCCGATTTGGATATCATACATAACAACTGTTTAGATAAGACAGCGTACAGGAATTAAACTCGGTGAACACAACCTTATAGACATAATGTTTGTTGGCAGGGCACAACAAGAATGTCATCTAATGTTATCTATCCATCTATAGATTCACGAAGTTAAAAGTTATGTCGTGATCTGCCTTCCTGCCAGACTCCAACTGGAGTCGGGCGTAAATGAATGCGATGCGTGAACCTAGCTCACTAACCTACAAAAAAAAAAGCTTACAAAAGTAGAGAATTAACGGCGAGCGGAGCAAGCCGCGAAATTTTTTCTGACTTTTTCGGTCTTTAGCGAACAGTTTTAAAAGTATTTTAAAACTAAAGAAATAACAGCAAACGGAGGGAGATATTCAATTACGGAAAAACATGGTAATAGGTATCTATCCAATAAATGTGCCTACATATGTATAATGTAGATGAACAATAAGAATCGAATGGCACGGAGCGCGAGCACGCCCTACCCCGCAACCAACAACGCGCAGCGCGCTGTTGCAGTGGAGAACGAATTTTTGATGAAAAAAAAATTGAAAAGAGTTTTTAAGAGAGCTTTGAGTTTTTAACCAATCATTTCAGGTGCTGCGTGACACGTACATATCCGAGATAATTTTATCCATTGAAGTTTGATTTTAAACGGTGCCTCAAAATTTCGGTGGGGGTTTGAATTTAGATGCAAACTTAATACGATTGTATAAAATTTACCTGTCAATGAAGTTTAGTTTATTAATAGGCTTGGCTATCTATGTAGGTACGTATTTAAAATTAAGACTGCATTCTCCTCTAGGGGGGCAGCGGCCCCCCCCTGCCCGTACCTCCCTACGCCCATGGACCCCGTGTCACTGATAAAACTATGAATTTTACATGCGTAGATGGAATAGCCAGTTCCATTATTTTCTACTCGTTTTACAATTTTTGATGTTTTTTTCGGTGCAATGCTGATACTAATGGATGTTATACAAAACTTTCCTCTTGAATCACTCAATTGATAAAAGAATATCTGTCTATGCATGCTATAAACAAGAAGCATACAATAGACAGCAGGGAAGCGACTTTGTTTTATACTAGTACTTTGTATAAAACAAAGTCGCTTCACTGCTATGCAGAGACTTACGGGTCCATTCTGCGATGAAAGTCTGTTTGTCAACTATGTTTTCGTTGGGCTGTTTGTTGTGGTCGTGTAGGTTTAGAGGTGTAAGTTTTTGGTCTAGGTTAGCCACCAATTTATGAATCGAAGATGAATCAGATTTTGAATAGAAATATGATCTCAGTGACGCAATTTGCTTGTTGTGTAGGTTGTGGATGTCCACAATTCCTCGTCCTCCTTCGGACCGAGTAGTCGCTGTATACAGGCTCGCGGATGGTGTTTTCGGTTTTTAGTCATCGAAACATTAATCATGCGTTGTAGGCTTTTCAGCTCAGTTTTAGTCCATTTTATTATTCCAAATGAGTACGTTAGGATGGGAATAGCGTAAGAGTTTATTGCTTTAGTCGTGTTTTTAGAATTAAGTTGTGTTTTTAAGATTGAGTTTAGCCTATGTTTGCATTTTTTCTTAAGGTTGCTTTTAACTTCATTTGAATTAATTTGTTTTTCTTGTATATATCCTAAGTATTTGTAGGTTTCGTTATCTAACAGAGGGTCTATGGTGTCACCAGTTTCCGTGAGATCTGCATGCTGGTAGATGTTTCCTTTTTATTATTATTCCTATTATTCTTATTCCTTTTTATTATTATTATTTATTTCTTTCATAAATATATAAATAAATAATGATGGACATTCCACACAGCATCATATAGCCCCAAGCTTGTATGTGTAATTATAGGTAGATAACTTTAGGTTGATGATATTTTTACAATTTAAAAACGACCAGAACACCGAGCCAAATAAATATTTACTGATCGGACAAACATTTCTCCCGAGGCAGGAATCGAACCCGCAACCTCATGCGTCGCACTTATGTATAAGCATATTGCTGTTTTTGCTCAAAGTCAGAAGTTTAAGATACAAAAATAAACATTTTAAAATTAAAATAAACCAATCAGTTCCCGATTTAAATTCAAAATTACAAACCGAATGGGTAATCGCTTTTAATCACGCGGTTTGCAAATATTTTATTAAGAAACCGAATTATGTTGTTAGTGTTTTGGACAAGGCTATTTACCATTGTTGATACGGAAGGTTTGCAGTTGTGTTGATATTAGTTTAGTTTGTGGATTTACCGACGATACAAGGTCTCAATGACAGATCGTCATCAGGCGGGGTGGATCGGTACGCTTGGCCGCAATCTATAATAATGACGAATATTTGCGGCTTTTAATATTTGTGCTTCTTTTTTTTGTAAGCCTTAAGAAAGTTATTGAATTCCTAATTTGAATTGCGAATGGGCGAGACGTAAGCCACACTCACACCCTAACGCGAAAAAAGATGTTTGTGTCAACAAATGAGTTCAGTTCAGTCAGATTGAAGCATTTAAATAGCATCGATGAGGGAACCAGATTAACGCTTTGCTAGGCTAGATACCTACCATTGATGAGGGAACCAGATTGACGTTTAGCTAGGTTAGATGCCGTCGAAGAGGGAACCAGATTGACGTTTTGTTAGGTTAGATACCGTCGAAGAGGGAACCAGATTGACGTTTTGTTTGGTTAGATACCGTGAAGAGGGAACCAGATTGACGTTTTGTTTGGTTAGATACCGTGAAGAGGGAACCAGATTGACGTTTTGTTTGGTTAGATACCGTCGAAGAGGGAACCAGATTGACGTTTTGTTTGGTTAGATACCGTGAAGAGGGAACCAGATTGACGTTTTGTTTGGTTAGATACCGTGAAGAGGGAACCAGATTGACGTTTTGTTTGGTTAGATACCGTGAAGAGGGAACCAGATTGACGTTTTGTTTGGTTAGATACCGTCGAAGAGGGAACCAGATTGACGTTTTGTTTGGTTAGATACCGTGAAGAGGGAACCAGATTGACGTTTTGCTTGGTTAGATACCGTGAAGAGGGAACCAGATTGACGCTTTGCTAGGCTAGATTCTGTCAAATAAGGAACCAGATTGACGATTTACTAGGTTAGTTTTCCAACGTCATAGTCGAGTGAAAAAGATTTGAATAGATTATGGGAATCTGCATTCAGAAGCTCCTTTGCATTATGCGGTCATCACCAATATACATGTAAAGATCGTATGTATGTGTGTGATCATTGATCAAACAGCTGAACGGATTTGTATGTTGGTACCAAACATACAAATCCGATCCGAGTTGTTTGATCAAGGATATCGCACGTATAAAAATAAAGAGAAGTAATTCAAAAAACACGGTTTTTGGGAAAACGCTTTCAAAGTTTTGTAACTCGGAGTATGTTTAGTAAATTAGGAATAAATACTTTCTCCGTGTGGATATTATTATTTTTTTCTTACTATGGGATATTATATAAATTGATCTTTAATATAAGGCAAGAAAATCAATAATATAAAAAATAGTTTTTTAATTACAAGGTTTTAAAAAAAATATTGCTGACTTACTTCTGTTTATGATAAATAACTGTCATATTATTCAAATTCTTACAGGATGTATATATTAATGATGCTGTTTTATTTTAAATTATATTTAAATTTCTAGGAATATTGCGAATAACTTCTTTTTATTATTAATGAATAAAAGTTTAGAATCTTGTATATCATAATATTTCTATTTTATATAGAACTGTATGCTCTACGAGATAGATGTTTTACTAATAAAATGATACACAACACGAATTATAAATGAATTATGGAGTTTTATACTTACAAATAATAATAAAAACACGGCAGAGAAAACTTTGTACCTTTTTAACAAGAGTAGTTTCATAAGAACTTATAACTAAATCACAATAATAAGTTAATCTTTTATCAAAAGACAACTAGGTAACTTATGTATATAGGCCCCGTATTATGAAAGCTTGGTCAGTCTTCAATCTGTGCTTGAGTAACGATTATTATGGCATAAGCGTACCTCAAACATAGATCAGATCGATCACTGAGCAAGGCTTCATAATACGTGCCTTAGACCTATGAGATCACAAAATACGACGTGTCAATACACCCTAGTGTAAAACTCATTCTTTGAGATAGCTGGCAGCATTATTTCTATGTCTGATATATTTTTCATCTTCTTTTTTATATTTCTAACGTTCACCTCTTCTAATTCTAATTCTAAGTGGGGGAACTAAGATCTGCACTGACATCTCGCGTAGGAGTGTTTTGTGCATTATCCCCCTGCCTGACCAGGCCCTAACCAGCCCAGCTCCTTGAAGTACCGGAGCAGGACTTTTGAAGATTTACAGCTTTGTTTTAGCTTTTCTTGAGGTGTCGACGGGTTTGATGACTCTATACGGGTTGACGACCACTGTGGTGCGGTGGGCGAAGGTCCGCCTGCGACGCAGGAGGTTGCGGGTTCGATTTCCGCCTCGGGACAAATATTTGTACGATCTGCAGATATTTGTTCAGGGGTTCTGGTTGTTTTCTATGTAGAGGTATAATAAAAAAATATCTATCTATTTAATAATATTGAATTATGTATATCAATGATGCTGTGTCGATGCTGTGTCGCTGGCTCGATGATGCTGTGTGGATTGTCCAGCATTATTTATATTTATAATTTATTTATAAGAGTCTTCAATCCCGTTTTCCGTCTGGCCTCCTCTGTGGCCGTGCAATGTATCAACACGGTGTTCCTCAGTTTCCTCTTCCTGGAAGCAGCCACGGCACAGGCTGCTGTCTGTGGCACCAGGTGGTGATGGTTTAGTTCACAGTGACCTGTGATGACGCCTACCATTAATTTTAGATCTTCGCGGCTCATCTTGAGCATCGTATTTGTGGTCTTCCTATCTATGGAGAGGAATATTGATTTAATGTGCTTGCAGTCTTTTCGACGCTCCCATATTTTTTAAAAAGTTCTTTTTCAGAGTTTAGTTTTAGTCTATTTTTTACTTCTGCTGTGGGCGGGTTTGAGACCGATGTCCTGTTTTGTTGGGTTCGTTCTCGCTCCTTCCTTTGCTAGTCTATCTGCATTTATGTTACCTGTACAAAAGCGTCTCTATATCCATTCTATGATTCGCTGACTTTGCCTTGTTATGGTGGTTTCAATGGTTCCGATTAGCCGCCAGTTGGATCCCCATTGTTTCAGCCTGGTTGGGATTTTGAAAGCCCTGATTCTGAAAAAAAGTAGCCGCAGCCGGCTCCTGTTTTGGTTTTGGCCCCATCAGTGTAGATGTGATATGTAGTGACGTCATGTGAGGTGATCGCTAATGCGTTCTGTTCGTGTTATTTCGTAGTTCTTACCGGTTAAGTAGGTGGACGCTATTCTATCAGTACCGTTTACCGCCTCTGGAAGCCGCAGTTGCTTTGTTTAATATTCTGCAGTGGTTTGTTAGACCTGAATCACCTTTCCACTGATTTGTTGATTTTATTCTAAGAAACGCTGCCATTGCTTCTTGCTTTATGTAAACGTGCAAGGGCGTTAGTCCTAAGATTATGTCTAGTGCTGCTGGGGGCATGGGGTTGATTTCCTACATCCGCAGATGAGAGTGCGTGCCAGTCTTTGAACTTGCTGTAGGTAGTTTGTTGATGATTGTGACTAAGTTTGTTCTCGGCCACCAAACTATAGCCCCGTAGGTTAGCACTGGGCGGACCATGACTGTATAGTATAGAGCCGACACAGCTTGGTCACGAGTCACGTAGTGACTTTTGTCATAACATAGCCAAGTTGTTTTCCCCATAGTAGTTTACTGTCTAGCCATATGCCGAGGTATTTAACATCCTTGCTTAGTGACAGTTTTGTACCTAGCAGTGAGGGTAGTTCTAGTCTTGGTAGTTTAGTTTCGAGTAAACAGTAGGTACCATTTCTGTCTTGTTGGGATTAACTGACAGACTGTGTTTGGTACACCACGTTTCCACTTTTCGTAGAGCTTTCTGCATCTTTCTTTTTGCACAGAGTTGTCTCGAAAAGGCCCGATCTCATGATTGCCAGGTCATCTGCATATGCAATAGTGAAAGTTCCATCTACATTCAGAGAGTCCAGGAGTTCGTTTGCAACCAATATCCACAGAAGTGGTGAAAGGACCTCGCCCTGTGGACGTCCGTTGCCCCGCACCTCTTTCATATCATTATTTTTATTATTGTATTCTTCCGTTGAAACCTTGAAAAAAAAAACAGATTTATATGTAAATAAGTCTTACGAAAAGAGTAAAACTAATTATTTTAAGTTAATCTAGATTTTCGGTGAATGGAACCTATCTTACCTCCGAAGCAGGAACCACTACTTTTGTCCATTGGTGGCCGGTGCATTTGCCAGCATGACAAGTTTCTCACATCTCCAAGACATCTTAGGTGCCTAATTAATAACAGAAAGAAGTATTATAAAATATGACCATCGAAATTGTTATCAAATGAACCATAAAGAGAAATAACTATTAATTTTGCCTGGATCTTAGAACCACATTTAATAAAAAACGGAACTACATCGAATTACTTCACAAACGCATAAAAGTTTTTAAAAATAAAAGGAAACAATTCATAATGTTACTGGTAATCTAGCATATTTTTAATAATAAAAGGAAATAAAACTTATTTCTGACTTAATTAATACCATCATTATTAAAAGAAAAAAGAATTAAAACAGAATGTATCATTTTAAGATTAAATTAAATACAAATAAGGGACTTACCTTTATTACTAAACAGAATTATTGCGTTCTACTCCCGCATAAAACTCAAAATTAATTCATGACTGAGGGCACAAGACTGAATGTCGCCTTTTACCAGAATTGACTTGAACTTCGTGTTTAATGGAAAAGAGATGGGTGATCGTTTTTTCTCTTTCTAATGCTCGCTTTGCAGTGGCTGTCGAAGCTATCCTGTGCATTGGATTGAAATAATGCTGTTTATGATAAAATCTCACAAAACCGTTTTTTTGAGATAATTCTCTTTATTTTTAAACGTGCGATATCTCGAGGAAAAGGACATTGTGCGTGTGGGATCATCAAATTTTTTTAATGTTTATGAACGCAGGTAGCGTTGGAACAGCTAGCTTATTATTATTTTATCTGATTATAAACCTCGCTCAAATTGTTATGTTTGTTTGTGATATACGTCATCTCCGGAAATATTGTTCCGCATTGTCACAACAAAAGAACAAAAGCGAGAGGCTATTATGACCCCAGCTTCTTTCCTCCAATTTCCTCAGACCGTATGATCCGGTATGAATGTTAATAATTTAAAATGCATGCTTTACACTGTCCCGAATTTTAGACAACAGTAGGTAAGTACCTAATTAATTTCTTTGCAATATTTTTCTTTTTTAAATTACATTTCGTAACCCAGTATTTACTACATATCTCTTTAGTTGGGAAACTGCGCTGGCACTGACGGTGGCTGCAGGCAAAATGTTTAGCATAGGAAGGCCAGACTATTACTAAAAATATTGTAAAAATGACCACAAAATATTTCATGACATCAGAGAATCTGTTGCAGAACCTGATTGTAGAACCAGACCTCAAACCAACTCATACCTTAATAGTAGGCGAACTACATTTATGATACTGTGTTTACAGACGGCCATTAGCTTAGGGTAGACTGGGTACGGTTGTGCCAATTTTCATTTGATCGCGTATAATTTTGTTATTATTCAAATTAGCTGAAAGCAAGAGGGGTTATAGGGTGAAATGGATATTTGTCTACGTATAAATACTCCAATTTTGTCCATAAGTGTAATGTTTAACTTATAGGAAACATTTATAAAAAAAAAGAAAAAATGTCACAATCGTCCCCACCCCAAGGACAGTTGTGACAGTGCCTGGGGTCAAAAGTGACGGGTTAAATAATACACTTATATGTACTAATAATAACTTTATAGCATGAAATAAATGTAGTATTTGTATCACTTACGATTTATAATACTATGACATCATCTTTTAATCTAAACAGTCTTTATATTGATGAACCAAACCTAAACTAGAAGTTTAGGTTATTCAACTTTTTAGCATTTGAAGTAAACATTTATGTAAGAATAAACATCCAGCAATTACCTACAGAAAAATCAACAAAATCTTTTTAAGTTCAAATTTTCATCAAATTTGTGTCGGTAAGATTTTTCTTTACTTGATAAGCCATTAATATTTTTTTCTTTTGTTCATATTCTTCTACACTGCTTTATAAGTATTTTAAAATTGTTGCAGGTCATACTAAGCTCTATCCGTCTTCCTTACACGTTGGCGGGGCATCTAAAAACAAAATAAAATAGTTTCCTTGTGTCACAACGGTATCCAAAAAATATGGCACAACCGTACCCAGAGCATACATTCACAAAAACAGAATTGCCATGACTGTACCGAATAACCTAGCCTCAAAGTAATTGCTGCTATTTAACCACTAATGATTAAACTTTTACGGGAAAAATACTTATGACTCTATCTATACACATACAACAACAATCAAGTAAAGAAATCGAACAAAAAACTTACTTTTCATCGAAAAAATACCAATGTGGTACTCTACACCCCGCTATGTCGCGCCTCGGATGACGCAATACTGTGGCACAGGTTCGGACAGGCACATCGCTCCTTTCTCCCTTTGCACCCGCCCCCATATTCCTTATAGTTTAGACAATATGACGACTGTCACGACCGTACCCTGGCACAACCGTACCCAGTCTACCCTACTGGTTTATTTGACGGTGTCCACACATCATTTATATATACAACAAATACCTCAAATAAATAAAATCGGACAAAAATCTTACGCAGTGGAATGTACTTTACTGACTCATTAAAATAACTTACATCAATGGCAAAACCTAAAGCCATAACTGTTAGGGTAATTATGACGGGCCGCCATAAAATACAAATAATATTTTTACTCAAAATCAGATCATGGTGTATATCATGGAGGCGAACCACTTAATTTGAATTACACAAGTCCATGGTATGTAATTAAAGGCATATGGGGTGACCCAATCGAACATTTCGCAAAAGTGTGCTTTCTTGTACTCGTACATAACAGAAAAGTTGTTCGTGAAGTGAATGACTTAGAGCACTTTTTTGGTTGGCAATATAATATTGGATTAGGAAAGTTTGCACAAGCAATTTATGACGTAATTTTAATACATGAACATAAACAGAAAAACAGAAAGCACTGAGATAATCTTCGTCAAGTTTAAAGTTGTTGTCAATACATGTGTAAGAGAAGAGAAGACACGGAGACGACGGCTGATGGGAAGAGTGAAATAAAAAAAAACATGTTGTGCCTATCCCGCTTAGCGTGGGATAAGGACCGAAAGAAGAATAGGTAGTTGTTAGTAAAGATGTAAGTTCGATTCGTATCATTAACCCCGCCTTCTTCTAAATAATCACTGGGTAGTTTTCTCGGTGGCGACCGCGATTCTAAGTGAAAAGGTACCACATTGGATCGACTGCCGCCTTGGGACTATTGTTTATAGAGCAAGTATCTGTCCTGGGTATGTAACACTAGCTCTGCTTAGCTTTGGACTAGGTGATGATAGTGTGTGGATTGTCCAGCATTATTTATGACTTTTATTTTATAAACAATTCCAAATTCAAACATTGTATCCTCTTTGAATGATCCATTAAACTTCTCAGCTACCTGTGCGAGCCGGGGCGGATTGCTATGCTAGTATTAAATTTACAGATGCTCTACTCACCACTTTCGCTTATAATATCACAGCGAGCCCGGTCGGGTCCAATCAGCAAGTCTCAGGCCAGTCCAGTTCTAAGCAAGTTCTGCAAATAAAAACAGCCATGGATTACAATTGTACCAAAATACACTGACGTAAACTCGAATGATCAATCGATTAATTGGTATAGTCGATTTGAAACCAATTAAATAATTCGGCTGACTCAAGATTTTGCCATGCGAAACGATATTAGAGTTTTATAGGTGTATTGCATAGATAGGTACAAAAGGATGTGATGTGTGGGAGCAGACAGACAGAAAATCAACACAACTGGCTCAGGCCTATCAAAATAATAAAATTTTAGGGTAGTTCAAGCGAGACAGTGCGTTACCTACCAAATTAGATAATTAAAACCGCTTTTACTTGCTTTTTACCAGCCACCACAAGCGGTTTTCCTGCTAAAACAGGTATTTTACGTCAAATAGTAGGTCTTAACAGGTCTAATACAGGTCTTTTAGGCAAAGGCGTTACACGGTGGGTTTACAAAGAGGTAAAAACATGAATAAACGGATAAAAACCAATAAATCTAGAATACAATCTACATGAATGCTACATGACATAGGATCTATATGATTAAATGTGTATTTTTAATTACTTGCAGTTTTGTTACACAGAAACATCAAGATTTTCCAGAGAGCCAAATAACAGAGCAATGGCCGGCGAGCCGAAATCATAAACATTACCTACGCATAAAACCACTCGCAGAGCCATAAAGTCTATGGAGGTAGAATGGATATACCGCAATAGACTGCAATATTTCACTGTTCCAGTGGCACTATTTTATCAGACGTATAAAAGTGTCTCGACTGTTTAATGTGTGTTTTTATCAGATAATTCTTTATTTAATAAGCTTTTAAACTAGCTAATAAAATATAACACTCATAAAATATTGATTACTTTCATTATGTGTATAATTGTCACCATAGAACTCCGTCATTTATTTTTCAATATTTTAACGAAATAGTATTAGTTTACCTCACAGAAACAGTGCCTTATTATTTAGATTTCTGAGAGTGTACCTACACTACACTAACTAGGTACGTCTGAATTTGGTCCTATATATTTTGTAGGGTTCACTCTATGTTTAAATCAATGTGTGAAGCAAGCATCGTAGCTCCCAGTGTTACAATATCGCATTAACTGGCCAGCCTTTGCCTATGTATGTATTAGAAAATGAAATACACTGCCCAGCCGTTGGGAATTAAACTGTTAGAATATCGCATTTACTGCTCAGCCTTTGGCAATGAAAGTGTTAGAATATGAAATTCACTGCCCAGCCTTTGTGGCGTTTCAATGATAGCAGACCCTTGAACTTCATGTTTGCAATGAGTTACAATTATTTATTTTTTATCTACTCGCTTGGCTCCAAACCGGCTGCCATCGGGATCAGAAGTTTCCAGCTAAACTGTCCGTGAAGTCTCACAAGATCCTAGCTGTTTGAAGGCCAGATCTTGCTTCAAACAAGAAATACCCCTTTCAAATCAAACGGGGACGGCATCTGTCGTTCCTCCACATAGTAAAGAACATCATCTAGTATAAGATCTAGTAGATAACAGACAGTCTTGGTCATGATTTCTTTGTAATTTTTACTTCGTAGTAGTAAACGTTTGTTAAATTATTGATATAGTGCAATAAAAAAAATATTTTTTTTTTTATAAGAAAAATATATAAACCGTTCTAATTTCCTAAGAAAAATGTTTAATCGTTCTAATAGTTCTAATTGGCATATGTCCAGCAGTGGACTGATAAACGCTGTTGAGTGATGATTTTCCTTGCAGGGCAAAGGTTTCTCTCTCATTCTAAGTTTTCTCTGTTCCTGGATGTCATGTCAGTCTAATGTATGACTAAAGTTTTGAGAGTGGTAATTTTTAGTGATATACCTTGAATCACTAAATATTCAGGATTCCATGCCCTAAGTGGCTGATAATTAAGGTAAATAACTCAATAAATAATCAAAATCAAAAATCAAAATCAAAGTGCTTTATTTCCTTTAGACCTTACAGGACTCTTGGACACGTCACAAAATACAAGTTAAATAAGAAATAAAAATGGGAAATAAGGTGATCACTTTGGTTAATTGTTCACTTCAATCTTTTTTAGGTAAAGTAAAGAAGCGAACAATAAACCTTTACCTTGTTAGATTGTTAGTTTTAGAGTTGGAGCATAACTAGTCCCAAACTTTTTTGTCGTCAAGTCTAGATAATCTGATATTTTATAGTAAGCTTTTTTGCAAAGTCTATTTTTGATAATCCGTTTGAATAATGCTTGACTATCCACAGCATCATCTAGCACCAAGCTAAGCAGCAAGCTAATCTTATGTTATGTGCTAGATGTCTGATCAACATACTACACAGATATTTTTTATTATTAGTAAACGACCAGATCACCCGAAAAAATATCTTTCGTGCAAATATTTGTCCCGGCGGTAATGGAACCCATAACCTCAGGCGTCGCAGGAGGACTTTCACCCACCACGCCAGAGAGGTCGTCCAAGATACAAACATGAACCTATTGAGAAAAAAGAAATAGAGGGGGTTGAACTCTACCAGAGTTTATTTCGGTTCATAAAACCTTTGTCCTTATTATGTGATTAATTAATCATGCATTTTAAAACCGCGTGTGGAAGTGATGCATCTGTTTGTTAATGAACTACATTAATTAATTAGAACAAGTAGCGCTAAGCCTATTTTTACACGAAGTGGAGAAATTTCCAATGTCTTATTAGTTTTTGTGTGTACGACGTCGAACAAAACAGAAATTGTACCTAAATAAAAAAAAAAATCATAGGTATCTCAAACTTTGGGTTCTAGAATCCTATATATTAAATGTAAACAAAGGGCGTGCATGAAAGGGATAAGAGCGTGACGTGAGCTGAATTCACCCTGATGAAGCCCCGTTAATAATGATGAAACGTTGGTTTTCTTTCAACACAAACTAGATTTGTAGTTAACCCGCAAAATTAATCGTAAACAAAGGGGATAAAACCCCATAGAACACATTTTACGACACTCTGTTATCATCGCACAGCATAACCGATAGTTCGCAAAATATTTTAATTTTCGATTTGATTTCGATCAAAAGGAAGTTATTCACCAGAGCGAAGTGTTTTTGAATTTGCGATGATTACGAAAAATATATTGTTTTCTAGAACCGATCATTAAATAAAAGATTAACCCCTGCTCAACAATAAATTATCGTTGATTTAACTTAACTTTATTACATAGTATGAAATTTATGTGAAGTGTACGACTTAAATTACATAGATATTTTAAGAATATTTCATATATAATTTTTTTGCTACTTTAGTTGATCCCTAAGATATTTAAGTCATCGCAAGGGTTTCCATCACCATCATCATCAGCCCATGTTAGTCCACATAGGCCTCCCATATACCATAGCGCCCTGTCTTCAGCTTGTCGCATTCAGCATCAACCTGTATTCTTACGCGGGTTGTAGTCCTACCTGGCCGGAGACTGTCCTACACTAAGGTTGCCCAGTCGCGGTCTCCACTCAAGAACACGTTTGTCTTCGCAAGGGCTTCTTTACGATAATGACATAGATATAGCATGGCTTATCAAATACTTGCCTCCAGGTACACCCACATCTACTTGCTCGTCTTATCAGTGTTATCATTATCACCTTATCAGTGATTCATAACATCGGACGAGGATCAGTCATCTTTTATGAAAATGATTTGTCAGTTATTAATTATTAAATTGATCAGGAATCAGTATTAATATTATAAACAGTATTACTGTGATTGTTTTTATCTAAATAGGCGCTTAGTACCAATCAATGTAAAATACTTACTATCAATAAATTATTAAGTCAATTAATCGAGCTTAGTAATCTAAACTAGATAAAATCTAGTTTCAAGCAGTTAAACTTTTTACCTACATACCTACTGAATAATTTTCTAAGAGTTCTAAGCCATAAGAGGACACCTTTTTTATTTCTTACTTGATGAACCCCGGTGAACTTCGGAAACCTTAAAACTTTTTTCATGTTCAATAAAACAAAAAAATATAAAAATCTGAACGGATTTATGATATTTTTTGCCATTCTTGAGTTTTAGCGACACTAGCAGAACCGCAATAGATTTTTATGTTTACAGATTTGTCTAACTTAACTACCTTCCTAATATCGCCTCCATCATTTCATTATTATTTTTTGTTTTAGGGTAATAGGGGCTCTTATTATTTTATTATTATAAATTCATATTTTTCCTAATGTTTGTGTATTTGTGTCAAACCGAGTGCGAGACTGAGGCGATAGACCGCGACGCAAGACAGAAGACTGGCGACTCTACCTATACACAGTAGACTAGACCATCGAAGGAGTCATTCTTCTCAGTCGCCAAGGTCCTATTTTGATTCTACAAAATACGCAATCGTTTCTTTTGTGTTTTTGTGCAAAGTTGTACTCTAACTCCGTAATAGAGTACACCAATTGGCCGAGCGAAACACGAAATCTCATATGTATGAGAAATAAAATAGGGGGAGGTCTATGTTCGCTGACGGTCTTTTAAATGACGAGGCCCGAAGCGCCACTTGCGGAAATCTAGTCTAAGACTTGTCTAAGATGGGGTTTCTCCTTCCGAAACTTGATACAACCGCACTATGCAACGTAAGTTGATTTCAGAATAAATAAATGTACGCATTATGCTCTTTGCCATACAAAATTTTAACGCGAACTTTTTTCATTCACTTTGTCTCTAAGCAAAGATATTATAATGGGTACAAGATGATTAATTACCATCTTAAAAAGGATCCATGCCTATAACCAGTATTTGCATATCCTACACAAAAATTCCCGCTGCGCCGCGGGATCGCATCCTTTTGCGTTTAAGGAGGACCTTCACCCGCGCTGCCAGAGGTCGCCAGCAATTAAACCATTGATTGTTATGTGCCTGAGAATGATATGGATCGAAACTTTGTTCTTGTGACTTTGAAAGATGTGACTAATCATGTCCATACGAAACCTTGACTGGAACACCTACGATAGACTCCCATAGTCTAATAGATAATGTAGTAAGTAGTAGATAGTAAAATAATATTCCTTCATGATCATGTTGCCATCAATTCGGAAAATCAGCTAAGCTTTGCTGTACAATCAAAATACTAATATAATAAAAATACAATCAATACATACGTATTTATTATTAATGTGATTTCTATCAAGTAAGTAATTGTTGCTGTTTGTTCATAAGTCTATTTTGCAGGTTCGGTGGAGTTATTTTGGAAGATTCTGAATTTAATTTCAAGTGCAGTTTTGTATAACGATTTCTGTGCATTTCATAATTTCTACAAGATATATCCACTTCGCACTTCAATGCAATGCCATATTAATAATGTTTTATCACTTCAAGGAAGATCTTCAATGCTGAATTATCTTATTCAATTGTACATAGTGTCAAATTATAAGAAAGTTATAGTTTACTAAGCAGCATAAAATACAGTGAACTTTGAAGGCACAGGCTATTGAGCGACCAGTGAAAATAAAAACAACTGTTAGTACAAATTGAATTTTCCAGGAAATATTGTTTCAAAACATATAAATAAGATATTTTTAATTTTTGATTGAATCAAGAAATAAACACACATCATACCAAATAAAATATTATAGCCCGTGTAGAATGAATGTAGTGTAATAAATGAGTTATTACTCTATGATGCATTCAGGTGTTTGGGTGTAAAAAGTTACTGATAGACATAATTACCTCCAATGTTAATATATTAGTAGGGCTAAGGATAATAAACATTTTGTTAATCAATGGTCTTTCAATAGTTCACTATTTCATCTGGAGATAGATGAAAACATGAATGATAGCAATATCATTATCATTCATCGATCAGCAATCATACATTCACAGCTGATTTCCCATAAGAGTTTTGCCATAACCATGCTTGGCAACTAGATCGGTTATCAATCACAGTTGAGGTGTTACAATACACAGAACGATGGGATCCACTAGGGGGTGGTGCTACTATTGAGAGATCATGCTTATACGAGACATTTACGTTGTCTCATTTGATGTTTAACCTTTCCATAGATAAATATTTTTTTGTTAGCTGCAGTAATTGGAGATGGTAGGTATATGTAAGTTTATTTGTTTTTTTGGATAACATAAACTAATACAGTACATATACAGATAATTTTATTGATAAAGTCATAAAATTGTATGAGATAAGAATTCTTTTTATTTCAGTTCAGCAGACAAAATGTTATTAAATATATTGCCTTCAATACATAGGTACTTATTTTAAATGTGATTTCTTATCAAGTAGGTAAGTAATTGTTACTGTTTTTTCATAAGTCTGTTCTGCAGGCTCGGTGGAGTTATTTTGGAAGATTCTGAATTTAATTTCAAGTGCAGTTTTGTATAACGATTTCTGTGCAAAAGCAAAATATATGAAGGTAGCTTGTTGAATGAAAACCAGGCTAAAGTATAGTTGGTTCATGTATGTAGAAATGTAGGGACCTGTGGCAGAATTTCTATTAATAAACTTAACTCACCAGTTTTTTATTGAATCCATGTGTTGCGGCATGAGCAAATTGTTGCATGTGACAGCAAAATGAATGATTAATGCAATGTGACAGAGATTCCACTTTCAAACACTGTCTACTACTCTCGAATCTTACGCTGATGACTAATCTCGTATAGGTTATAAAAAAATACTGATGAAATTATAATATACTACTACCTATGCAAATAAGTAGATTTAATGATTCTAATAAACATCATAAAAACAATTTTCACTAAAGACAAAAGTAAACAAAATAATTTTAAATAACCGGAGCACTACATTCATTCGGTTCGGCAGCGGCGGCAGCGGCAGCGGCACCACCCTCCTTCCTAGTGATGGGGTATAGAAACGCCGATGAGATGACGTCAGACGCCGCTGCTGTCACCGGGACAACTATTAACAGAATAAAAATAATTTTTCGAGGTTTACTGTCTTTAAATTATCTTCTATTCATTTAAAATGATAGTATTCGAAATTTAAGCCATTAAGACTAGTAAAATTAATATAGAGAAGTCAGATTCAGAATCAGATTATTTGTGCTCAACTTGTGCCTACTTTATTTTACATTAGTTCACTTCACACCACTATTTTATGAATGAGAATTAGAGACCTACTAGAGACATCTAGTGTTGAGTAGTGAATACTATGTTCTATGAAGAGAAAATAGGTGGCGCTGTCTGCAATTAATGACAGAATATTTTGTAAGAGATTAGTACTTACTAGTACCATCTAGTGTCAAATAGAATAAGCATTGTGCATGCTTGCATAAAGTTTTGTACGATCAGTAGGCCAAGCACAGGGACTGTTCTATAAGATAGAATAGACAATAATGGCATCACATCGCCATACATTGCGTACATTATTGAAGTTGAAGAAATTAATTTCAAATCATTTACGCATTTGATGACAAAGTGACGTACCTAATTTTTTTCTATTCTACATTAGACAAGAAAGCCTGTGCTTGCCCTACAGGAAGTGGGTGGCGCATTTTTCAGGGATTAATGAACGTTGGATTAATGAACGGACCAAAGGAACGTTGGCTTTTTGATCTCAGATTTGGACGAAATTGTTTACCGTTTTTTAAAACCTTAAAAAAATAGTTATATACTAGTAAAAAATTTACATTTTCAACCAAATTAAAAAACTAAAAACGTATTTTTGTTCTCAATTGGGATCTTTGATTCCTAGTTTTCGCGAAATTACTCAATTTCGATAAGCTTAAATCGTTGATTTTTGTGTGAAACATGAACCCGATGTAGTTCCATAAGTTTTAATATCAACGGATTATCAGTGTTGGCCCGTGAAACTTTTAAAAAATTGTTAATAATTTTAAGCAAATTTCTAGTTTTTGTAAATATCATCGTGGTTTGTAACTTTTGATTTATATTGAACAGTGCCTACCTAATACCTTTCAGAGATGAGACAAGTATACAATTAGTTGTTTTTAATAATGTATATAATAATAATAATAGTCACTGTGGCATCAGTGAGTAGGTTTACAACACACGTTAATTTTATTTATTTCTCAAAAACTGCATGAGTCAATCAATGACTTCATTTAATTATATGACCAAGACATCACTAGGTAGGACTTTTTGGTCGTTTTCTGAATACCTCTTAAAGGTAATACTGAACATCAGTTTTTGCTCCTCGAGCAAAACTATAGCATACTCTGAGTTATGGCCTATTTGAACGCACCAAATTGTACTATATTTTCATATCATAATAGTTGCTATCTGTTTAATTGTTTTGTGAAATATGTATTTACACTTATACGACCCATATACTTACTACCGTGTGTTGCAGAAATGTCTTTTTAAATTTTCTTATAGAATATTCAGGACGTAGGTACCTCGCTTAAAATGTGTGTTCAGGAAGCGACGTTGTCATCAGTGATGGAAGTGCTAATATTCGTGGAGCGCTATGAGGTAACAATTTACACAAACATTCAGTTGCTAAAAAACAAATTATCTACGTTATTTGTTCTCATAAGTTTGTTCATAGAAGTGTTTAATTTTCCATAAATAAATGTAAAAAAAATGTTGTAAACCTATTAAAGTGTGTGAGGGCGAATCCGGCCAATTTCGTACCACGAAATTGGTTCAAAACGTGGCCAATAGAAATGGTTTTATTATATCTACTAGCTTATCAGGGCAACCACTTCAACCACCTCTAGTGCAAATAAGGATTACTCGATTATCAATTTTATTGCGGCAGGAATTATTTTTAGAAAGGCTATTACCGCCGATATCGGTACTGAACAATTGTGCAAATATCATGCTATTTTAGTATTCTTTTATTTATTTAACATATTTTTTTGGTATTTTTGAAGAGTTTGCACGTGTAGTTTTTATTGCTAAAGCGTAAAGCACGCAATGACGTCACATGCGTGTGTTATACGCGGCTAGGCGCGGCGTATTGCATAGGCGGGCGCGGGTTTGCCCTAGAGTAGACGCTGAGCTTTTCCAGTTATGCTTTACGTAGTGTTCGCTAGTGCTAAACTCATAGGTACCCTCTTACAAACATATATTTTTTGAGGACTCAACCCTTCTTTATAACTAGGGTTATGTCTAACCTTTGTACGAAGATCAAATGAGACGTATTTTTAACGCAATGCCAAAAAATATCCATAGAGTATAATACCTAGTAAGCACTTTTGCACTTACAGATGTACCCATATATAATAATTTTATATTTAGGTACAAGATTTTGGACGGATTTCTACGTTGATCGCCATTTTTCGTCTCGACCCGCTTAACCCTACAATACAACTGCCCTTGTTTCCGCATGATTGACGAACAAACAAACATTTACGGCAGCTTTTTAACACCAAATGTTGATTCCGTCATGGCTGAATAGAATTCGATGTTGAATAATGTCGTCACGGTAACGGGTTAAATGTTTTTGGCAATAAAATGCTTTTGTTGATATAATTGGGTGTATCATCAGTTTATTGATCGGTTTTTCAAGAAATTGTGGCGTAAAAAGAAATATAATGCTTTTTTTGCTTTGAGCACGTTTATTGGTACGTTTAGAATTTCCATTTTTTCCAATGCAGAATATAAAAACCACTGCTAAAAATTAAACAAGTTAATGCGCTGTATAAAGACAATATTTAGGTAGGTATTAGTAGTATTATTTAGTAGTTCGTAGCGCTTGACAAATAAAGTTGAAAATGGTGATGCGTTTGATTTAGTTGAATCTCTTGTTCGACAATGTCAACATTATTTATCGGTTTTAATTTATTTTAAAAATAAATACACCAGTAAGTTAAAATCTTTATACATATTTCTCTAGATGATAAAATTACCTTTCTTACAGTATCAAAATTATAAAATTTTATCACTCAAAATATTGAGCATTTCGAGACGAAAAAGTATTTTCGTGTTCTTTCTTGCGATATTTTTTTCAAGTTCCTAGATGGTTTTTATTAAATATTTTTGTATTAGTCTTTTTTCCATAAACTTGACTATACACTGTATTTTTTTTGGGCTTGTAATATGTCGCAGTACGCCTAACTGTGCGACGAAAATGTGGACGTTTTACGGTTTCTGTGTTTGGGCAGCGCCTTAAGTCAAGTTATTGCTCATAGATGTGACATTTCCCGATAAATGTTGTAGATAAAAATATAAAAAAAAAGTGTTTGTTCTGACTGACGTAGAAGTATTTTGATTACATCATTAATTGCGTATGGACACTGAGTATGGTTTTGCCTAGTTTTAGGGCGTAACGCTGTGAAGCCATGCGCAAACGAGAGGATATTTTTTTTTTAAAGTTTAAATAGGAAAGTCCCTACCTACGTACTTTATTTCCCAAAAAAACACAGTGTGACGTCGTGGTTTTACTAGCTGATGATTTGATTCGCGTCTGTCTATGATTCCACGTAAAGACAACATACACCCTCAGAAATAAAAGTTACAAAAATAAATGTTGCGCGTTGCACTGGGCCATAGGGGCAACAGGCAACATTAGTTACTTCGCAGTCAGTACCTACGCACGCTCGAGAGATCATGAATGCATTAAATTCGCCCGGTTGTTGAAGGGTTGAAACATAGTGATGGGATGGTGTCGATGAAACGAGATATCGATATGAGAATTTAATATTAGGGTTCATAAGATCGACCTCGAAATAAAATGAAAACAGATAATACGTACAAATACCTGATAGTAACACTTTATGCTGCACATTAGCCCAGAAAGTTTAATCAAGAAGTCAGTACCTATCCGCAATTTTAAGCCGACCAGTCGCCAGATCGTCTTTGTAGACTTTTTCTAGTTGCTCTTGGAATTATAATGTATTGTCATATGTTTGGTAATACCTTTTCTCCCAAACCTTGTGCCACTTTATCGATATTTATTATTAATATATAGATATCTTTATTACAGTCTGCAGTTAGATCAATTGTTTCAATTGAAAATACTTTCTTTTAGTTAGATAATTGTAATTTTCTTTGTTAATAAAGGCTTTTTTAGCCCACTTTATCGATAGAATACGACTGGCCGATACAACCGGTAACATCGCTAGACCATCCCCTACGCAGCCCGCTCGCCACCGAGCATAATTCTGCGGACTTACCCGTTACTATAATTATTTGCTTGTTTTCGACTTTATTTTTATTATTCTTGATTGAAATTTTATTATAAAGTAAACTTTGAGTGATCTACTTACAACTGCAAATTGAGGAATTTTTACTCATTTTTAGAGAAGTGTATTTTAAATGGTAAATCTGGGTATCAATAATTAGTTGATTTTTGGTGATCTATCGATATTAACTATTTCCAAAAATTAAATAGAGACATGGTGTTGTTGGAAAAGTCAAGGCCCCTTAATTAGCCTTTTCCTTGTTTTTAATATAATATAAATATTACTTACAGTTTGTATTATTTAAGCCCTGATACGTACTGAGAATTGTATTTTATTTATTAATTTACCATCTAGAAATTGAAACAGTAGAAATATTATAATTTTCAGTAGTTATATTTTAAATAAGCTCTATTAATTTCGTATTAAATTTATACCATCAAAAATCTTTTCCACAAACAATATTACATCCAAAATATTTACTTACACTCAGGCAAGTAACATGACGTTAATCTTTTAAATATTAAAACATTTATCGAAGTTTCTGTAATCCTGACGGTAAAAAAAAGTTCAATACATCATCCATTGTGGGCCGCAGTTTTAAAATGTTAAAAAGCTTTGTTGTTGAGGGCTTATCGGGAAGGGTTGTAAATAATTACGATGCAAGTCTTTATAGAAAACTAAACGGTCGCCCTTTAAAGGGTTGGATACGAGTGTCGGGTCAAAATGTATTGAAAAATGTAGGGTGTGTAAGATTTGCAATGTTTTTGACACTGATAGTACACAGATGTGGAAATCAAAATATCTTGTGTCTTGTCCCAAACTATCGCGTTTATTATATTTTCTCTATTTTTAATAATAAATAATATATGTGTGTGTATAATGCTAGATAACTCAAAAGTTTAAAAGATAAGTTTTACATACTCTGTTAAGTGTATTGCATTATTAAGATTTCACTGCTAAAAGTTAACAAAGCGTTTCGAGTTGGGATATACTAAGTAATCATCATCATCATCATCGGCCTATGTTAGTCCACTGCTGGACATAGGCCTCCCCTAATGAGCGCCATAGCGTTCAGTTTTTTCTTATTCCACTAATGCTTTCTTAGAATAAGAAAAAAAAAATAGTATAAATTATCTACGCACTAAAAATTGCAATCTACACGCAATTTTTGAAGAACGTTACCTTTAGCTGTCGTTTGATATTAATGCCATTTCCATTTATCTGGTTTTTCCAAACACCTATCCTATTTTACTTCCTTGTTCATTTCAATCATATTATTTCAGTAGGTAATACTAACGCAAATTTCAAAAAATTTACATATTTCTTGATGAGTTTGTGTGTGATTTTCTTTTTATCTACTAAGAGAAGTTATTACTAGTTTTTGCTAGAGGTTTCGTAATGTGCTTCTATGGAAATTTTATATCGTTTGGGAACTGATTGAAGTAGAGTCTGTTATATTCTACACCTAAAAAATCTATATAAAATATGAAACAGGTTTTGTACAGATAATATTGCAGATTAAACTCTAAATTTTGGTTCTATATAGAAAAATCTCTGCACAGGCCTACTATAAAATAATAAGTTTTTTGTTAGTGTTAGTGTTTTATGGCATTGTTGTATAAATGAGATACGAGCTAGCGAGCTACCTGTTACATTATTGGGCATCTTCTTATCACCCGCTGCATATCAAATGCATTTGACATTATCTTGACATCATGTTGACAAGACGTCAATTTTGACAGCTTTATTAAATACAAATATATCGATGTTTTATGATAAATAAAATTTAATGAGAGTACAGTATCGAGTTGCAATCGCATAATAGGTGAAATTGAGGTGTTTTAGACATATGTCTATCTGTAGAGCCGTGAGAAAATATTTCTAGAAACATGTGTCTGATATAGATAGCAGTTTTATTAATTTTTGCAATAAAATAAACCTACTTGATTTCGATGTGTATTGGTTTTGTACAAATATCGTGATTTATTTAACCGATTCTCTTTGCAGAGCTGTGTAAATACAAATATTAATTTGAAAATACAATGATGAACTTTTGGCCATGATTTTTTATCGATATATGTATGATCAAGCGGTCACAATCACCGCACTTGAACACAACTGGCCAATACCGCCTGAATCGGCACAAATAACATAGCAATAGGTATAGCAACTTATCTACCTAAAGCTATACTAAAATAAAGAGGAGTATATTTTCTGTCGTCCTTTTACACAAAGAAAACTACTAGCTTTAATTTCAACTAAATTTTGATTGCGATAATTGTGTGTTTAAAAAATAAACGAATCATAAAGCTTTAGCTTATTTTGGCAATTGGCCAATCTACTCAATTACTCTTAAGAATCTACTGTTAATATTTTTACACAATGCTGCTTCCGTCTGTTAATAGACTAGGTTCATATATTATATCACCATGAATAATTATATAAGAATGTTTTATTTTATGCTAATGCTTTATGTTGGCTTTAGATTAAGTGAAAACTACAAAATATGAAGTTCACTTAAAACAACATTTATTAGCAGTATAGGGCTATACAAGCAAAAGCACCGAGTAAAAGCAAACACAACCCAAGCCTTTTGGCCCATTGGCGTGTCTGATCAAATATTGATGTAATTTATGGCAAGTCGAACCTGCCAAAGGGGTTAGCATAAAAAATGGCACAGTTTGCACGGGCTATTAAACAAAATTAAAGCATGCACTGTGCAGGGTGACAAAAATGGTAAATTTTATAAATTTCTACCCTTCATTATTTGTGAAATTCTTGCAGAAATTGCTTGAAAAAGTTCGTAGAGCCTCTACGAAAATTCATTCGAAAACTCTACGACGTAGAGCGACCCTCTACAAGACTTAAAGAGAACAGAAGATGTATAGTGTCCTAATTAGGAATTGAAGTCAGTTTCTGATAGAACATTAAAAACATATACCTACCCACCTAACTGAATTTTGAACCCTTCAGATATAATTGCGGACCGAATGGGCTCTATGCCGTGGCTTATCAAAATCGAATAATATCGATTTACAAAAATATTAAAAACTCAAGTACCGACTAGTATTGATGTGGATCATTTGAGCTAGGTACTTGTAGTTTGTTTGCAACAGTGTGCAGCTCAATTGTTTCAATTGTAAAAACTAGTTCTATATCGTTGTAATCTTCAAAATAACAGTAACACTAAAGAGATATAAAAAATTGTAACAATGCGGACCCTAGTCTATTTATAATAGCAAATATAATTTGCCGAGTATTCTCTTTATTTTCGTCTGTTACAGATATCGAAAATAAATTATTAACAAGATTGCATGTAAGTAAAATGTCGTATTGATATTGTCTTATATTGTCACATCAACCACTCGATACAAAAGTAAAAGCATCCACTGACTCCCACCGATTTCCACTTGTACCTTGAGTGTCCTTAAAAACTATAGAGACTTTAGGGCGGGGCTTGCAGGGACCATCCCATGAAAACCATAAGGGGTCAATAGGTACCACTATACTGAACTCGACATAAACCGTAGTATAGTGTAAGCGTCGAATCACGGCGCACATACTAGTCATGATAAATATTTATTTATAGAATTTTATAGTAAAATTTCCTTGTAACTTTAGTGTTGTGATTAGCGTTTTTAAATGTTTTAGTGGATTTTTCTTTAATGTTCTGTGGTTATACTAGTGTAAGTATACATGTTTACAATCAAATAATAATAGTGATTTACTTAGTCAAACTCTAGTAATACTAACTCTATTTCTAGTACATATTAGTACAAACCTACAAAAATACTAAACCTTTAGAAATGGGTGTAATAAATTCCTCACCATTCCGCAGAGGTTGATGAATCCTGTGAATCTTTTTGCGTAATAGTTACTACTTTATGAGGAAAGTTTATATGTGTTTTATATTCGGTGGTATGGGCAGCCGTACTTTTCGTTAATTTAAGCAAACTCATTAGGTATTTGGTTTTTTAATGAAGTTATTGGCATTTATTCATCTCGTTTTTATCATTTTAAATCGCGTATCGAAATCATAGTATAACGGACCTGAATGAAAGATTTACTGAACCGATTTGAAAACAGGAGATGCGATACGTAACTATGTTTTTCTTAGCTTATTGAAATTGTAAGATAAATAAACCGCTCACGCACCGACAAATCCCATAAAAATCAGTTACATAAGCGTTAATTATATAAAATCGTATGAAGCATACACTGTCGGTGCTAAGTTAGATGTATTTGTTTAAATGCGATTCCTTCAACGCCCTCGATAAAAACGTTCAATTTATGAAGTGGTTAACAATTGAAAACATTTGAACGATATCAAATGAGTCAAAATCAACCATTAACTCGCGATGGACACGCGTCGGCGAGCACCTCCGCCGGGGCGCCGCCGCCGCGGCGGCGCCCTCGTCGCGTGCGTGACGCGTGGCGGCTGCACCACACAGGTGGCCATGGCCAGGCCATGGAATTCAGGACATTCACTTACCTCATTTAAGCATTGTCTCATAGTATAAATCAATAAATGACGATACATAACCTTCGAAGAGACTCGTTAGTTAATAAATCAATAAAAAACTATATTTCCACTCCTTGCACCGCTTATCATTTCGATTTTTTTTAGATACATAAAACAGGGAAAGAATAAAACCAGTACATTACAAAACAAGAGCTAGACTAGGTTGTATAGGTTAAAGAAACGATTATTACAATATTTTATAGTCATGCGGTGGTCTAAGTTATGTGATAGGTCAATCATTATGTTCATTTCAATTGGAATGTTAATAATAAATATTGTTAGTTAATAAAAAAACTTCTACATGCTACAATAGGCATAATGGTGGCGAATTTCTATCTAGAATTATAAGCGCAAAAAGCTGTAAAAACCGCGTGAGCCTACAACTTCGGAATAACCACTTAAATAATATACGCACTTGACTAAAAATTAACAGACAACCCCCAACAATCGGAAATCTGCGGCCGGAAGTCGGAAGTGATAGAGCTCAACTGACTTTCCGTATCACATTGGTCACGCTATGCATAGGGTCACCTGCCTTCGAATGGTAACTAAATAAACAAGGGTGCCACACTTGTAACGTTTCTTGCACTGCCTGTAGGTAGCGTGTACTGATAAAATATGAACAGCATTTGCTACACGACCATTTTTTTCTTTTGTTATAAACCTAACAAGCAGAATTATAATTTCTAAAGTCATTACGATAAAGTTCATTTTCTTTGTTTGCAGGTAAACCATGTTCGCCACAGACTTTGATGATTACTGCGACTTGAACGATAGCATCTGCAGCAACGACTCCGGTATCGACAGATCTTACGCCGACCTCTCAACTTCAATAAGCAGTACTCCTCTCAAACACGACACGTCAGATCTAGGCATCTCTCTCACACCCAAGAAAGAAAACGCCAGAAGAAAACTATTCAGTGATGAATTCACTTCATTCCAAACCCCCGTTGAAGACATCAAAGCTTTTCAAGAGAATATACATGCAACAGGAAACACGTCTACACCAGTTAAAGAAAAGAAAGTCAAAGACCCAAACAAACCAAAGAAGAAATACGCCAACGGGAAGAACAGAGTCACAAGATGCAAAAGCCCTACACAAATCATGAGGATAAAGAGGAACAGGAGGATGAAAGCGAATGATAGAGAGAGAAACAGAATGCACATGCTAAACGAAGCGCTGGACAGGCTGAGATGTGTCCTGCCAACATTTCCCGAAGACACGAAGCTTACGAAGATCGAAACGCTACGATTTGCGCACAACTACATCTACGCACTAAGTCAAACTCTGGAATCTCTAGACAATATCAGCGCTGAAGATGTAACAGAAGGATTCTGCTACGAAAAGGTTCTGAACTACGGAAATGCTGGAGACAAAGCACCTAAAGATGCTTTCAGAGATATATTTCAACCAAACAAGATTGAGCATAACGGTGATGGCAGCTACCGTAGTTTCGAGGGATTCAGCAAACCGTTTCCAAACGGAACAAATTTCATGCAAACCACTGAAGGAGTACTGATCAATGTTGGAAATGTAACTGTATCAGTCAATAATAAAGGTGGAAATTGCATTGCTTCAACGACTGGTACAGGTTTCTTCACACACCCCTCGTCCTTCGGAGAAGATATGAACCAACACATCTACCAGCCTTCTTACGATGCCAATAGCTTTCACCCAATGTTGGAACAGAAAGTTAATACGGAAGGATATTTCAATCAGAAAAACTATGAGATATTCAAAAATGCTTTTGAAAGTACTCAGAAACCAAAAAGGTTTCCTAAAACTGAAGTTTACGACCATGGGAAGTTTACAAGCACCTATGGATTCAACGAAATGCAATATTATAACAATTGTGACACCAGCAGCTATTTCCCGAACAACTATTACTACGAGGACCAGAGGAATTACCGGCAATTTTATAATAAATCGCTCGTGAACGCCCAAATGTAAAGCTGATCTTTATTTTCTAGTCATTTGTACAAATTATATTTTTACAAGAAATATTTAGACAATATAACACCAGAGACAATAAAAAATGTATTTTCATAATAACTAGTCATGATTTTACTGTATGATAAATTTGTAATAAAGTTTTATAATATTTTTATACTCGCAAACTTTTTAATATAGTTTATATGTATATAAACCCTTAAAGAAGATAACATAACGTAGAAGAAACCTTAACGTCAATTAAAACAGAAAAAGCTGATTGTTCGCATGATTTAGCAGCTAATAATAATAAGGACCATGAATATAAATCAAATGAGAACAATACCCGCTAAAGAGCGAGTAGTTGTGAATCGTTGCACCCCAAGCGGACTAGTACATTGTTCAGATCTTTTGAACCATTACTACTCACCATTCAACTTTCTATTCTATTCCAAAGTCACTACAGCTCAAAATATCTCGTATTTGAACTTACAATAGGGGTATCCGTTTAGATCGAGTTACGAAAACGCCGAAAACTAAATGTTTGCTTTGGAAATTCGTTACGGCAATTGTTATAGATGTCTATTTTTGCCCCAATTATTTGGGTGTCATAAATTCTCTATTGATTTGCACGCAGCTTGACCTACCAGCTTGCAAAATACATTGTTGTATATGTACCAACATCTTCCGTTTGGATGATGATTTTTTTAGTTTGATGATGATGATTATACTTATTTGACAAAGTGTAGGTAATTTTGGTAACACTAATCAAAAGCAATGCCAATGTTAATGTGAAGTTCGAGTCTCTTAACAAAATATTCACTAGGTTTCTTTGACTGTGAGGAAAAGTATTGCTCCTATGTGAATCAAAATCGAATTAATCAAATCAGGGAAATAACAAATAACACAGGAAGTCAGCGCCACCTGGCGTCAAATTTAATAGTCGAAATTATTGTTTGCGACTAATTGTCGAATAAATCTGCCTTTTGTTCCGGTTTATTGAACGCTGTGATTTCATGCAGGAAATTACACCCGATAGGTGTCTCGTACAGTGTAGAAACTAATGCATTTTTTTAATTTTCTTTTATTTTTTTCATAAAATACATTAGTTTTGTTCGGTGTAAAAAACGAATGTGACGAGTTACAGCTCATGAGTTAACTCGTAATTTTTTACTTAAAATACGGCAAATATAAAAATACAAAATCCTAACTCATCGGATTACGACAGAAATAGGTCTACCAGTACCACTTTATTAACAAAGAAAATTAAAATTTAATAACCAAATAAGAACTAGTATTTACAATTGAAACACTGGAGGTAACAGCTTGACTCTTGCAATATGACAATATACAGGTGGTTCAACTGATCCTTATACCAGTCCAGTGTTAATTATGTGCCAATCAAAGTTTTTAGAGTTTCATAGATGGATACGTAAAATTGTTCACTTGAAGCAAAAGTCTCCGTCTTCACTAACAGGCAGGATATTTTTTTATAGACTTTGTAGCTAGAAGCGCGTTGAAGTCTTTACAAAAAATTTTTTACTTATATTTCATTTCGTATGTTTCTAATGTTCCCGTTCTTTGCGTCGTATAATAAAGATTTTTCTATCTCCATAATGACGTTAATGACTAGGATAAATACTTTTCAAGATGATAATATTAAAAATAAACACAAATAAGAAAAATTTTCCGGTTACCAGCTACATAATGGCATGTGGGTCGTAATAAGCGTGAACAGCGACAATGTCACCAGAACGAATGGATTATGGTTGGCGAGGGCAACACCGAACCATGTCACACAACAAAAAACCTCGAGGATATAATGTAAGCAATTAAACTTTTGATTTTAAAACGACATCCATATAACAAAGAGACTTTTCTTGTTTATCATTTTTAACCGTAACATTTTTACAAAGAATATTTTTTTTATCTATTATTATATTTATATAAATGCTAATCTTGGAAGGATTGTAGGATATACTAACAAACTTACCCTATACTTACCCAAAGTTTTATAAACGCGTTGTACGAAGTCTTCAAATATTCAACTACTCTGTGTTGTCAAAATAGAAATGCTGTCTGTTGTTATTCGGTAGAAAGAGGAAGTGAGTATTTTCAGGAATCTTTTACAACAGTAGAAATGTTGATAACCTTTTTATTTCTATCCTAATCAAAATTTTATCACCATTTTGAAAGGTGATCAAATTTTTTTATTCTAACAAAGTGGTTTGTTCGTGTTTTTTCATCAGATATCATTGTTTTTTCCTGAATTTAAAGTGGTTAAAAACTTTATTAACAAAAATATAACAATTAAGAAACCAATTTACAACTAGTACTAACTACTACTAATTGAAACAATTGAGCTAACTGCAGACTGTTACAAACAATCTACAGGTAGTTCAACTGATCCATATTAATACCTGTCGGAGTGTACCCAAGATGTTGGCTGCATTGCCTTGCTTTATGTGACAGGCAATGCGCTGCCCAAGATAATCACCAGCTTCATGAATTTCATATTCCCATGATAAATAACAACCACGCAACAAACCAACACGCTTTGTATCTATTACCCCTTGGAGTCGAGACCCTAGGACCGTAAGGAACCGAGGCTCTTCGGCTCTTTTAAAATTTAACAGTACGTCAGGTCGAAGCCACGCCTGACCTGATAGTATCTGGCGCACCGCATCAGCATTACCATGCAATAACGCCACCGCCTTTGGTTTCTTCCGTCTATAAACAGCTATTTTATACCATCACAAAATTCTTGTAACGACGTGTCAAAAGAGTATTTATTTCGTCCATACGACGAAATCCTTTTCATTATTCGTAATATCGGAATGTAATCAAATTACTCATATGAATGGGTGAATCTGTCGTAGTTAGCGGTATCTCCCCACAATCTGCAGTAATTCGGTGCACTGACAGTAATCCCCTTCATTTCGGGGGATTTTCCCTCAATTCGGTGTTGGTAATAATAATTTACAAGAATCTTTTAATTTTGGCACTAGGCGAAAATGGTGGTGGATAAGGTGATAAGGACCTCTAACTTTTTGCGGTCACAATTGTAAATTGTTTGAGAAAATTAATGAAATGATAAAAATGGTTTTAGATAACTGCAGATAATAGTTGCACCCTACCTATATAGGTACCCCTTCCGAAAATCTACTAGAAAGATTGTTTTTTTTATATACTTTAGTTATTATTAGTTTCCTATCTTTCCATCGAAACAAGATCGTAGAAAGGATCAATAGGATAGGTAATCTGAAAAAATTAAGCTTTGCTTTAGAGTAGCAAGGAGCGCGTTGAAGTCTGTTGTATGAACAAAGGTGGGGCGAGTCTAATTTTTGGTGGAAACCGATCCCGGTATGGGTAGATACTCAATCTGATCCCGGGATCCGTGGATACAAACCCCTTATTTACATGATTTGTACGAGACCTTTGTGTTTTATAAATAAAATTCATGAAACAACTCATGCACATGAAACCTCATGCAGTCTAAATTACTTATATGCCTACAAAATAAGGTTAAAACGAATTTTAGAATCGAGACAAACCTCAGAAAGATTTCAGGATATTTTTATATATCTATGCGTTTTATATAATACTAGCGGCCCGCCCCGGCTTCGCACGGGTATTAAACAAAAATTTCAGAAATTATACCCACTAAAACGATGGGTTTCACAGTTTTCATACGAATCTTTACTTTTTTAAACAGCATTGGGGTTTTTGACATTGACTCGACATTCCAAAACTGACACTGGCCGTAGAGAAAAAGCAAGCACCGTGCGCTATACAACCTCTTTTTCTATTCTGACGCGCCATAATAGAAAAAGAGGTTGAATATACAGCCCACGGTTCAATTATTGAATTTTTCATGTGGATCCGTAACTTTTTTGAAAATATTATATAGCCTATGTTCATCACGGAAAATTAAGGATTCTAATGGTGAAAGAATTTTTTAACTCGGTCCAGTAGTTTCGGAGCCTATTCAATTCAAACAAACAAACAAACAAACAAACAAACAAACAAACAAACAAACAAACATACAAACAAACAAACAATCAAATCTTTCCTCTTTATAATATTAGTATAGATATGTATTTTTCATTAGATAATCGTGATCGTTATTCGTCTTATGAAAATGTTTTCCTTTTCGTTTTTGGGAATGAATATGAATGAAAAATAACGTGATATATGAAGATAGTTTAGTTAAAAATCTTAGTGAGATTCATAGATGCTAAGCAAATTTAGTCTCGCCATATCAACCGTGGTACGGATATCCGAAAACAAAAGCTTCTACCAAATTCAATTCATCAAATAAATACAAGTTTTTTTATAAAACACCTAATCAAATTGAAACCACATGCCTCGTATCACATGTCCAATGCTAGCCATAGGCTAATTGCCTTGTCTGTCTGTTTGAACTGGCCTGCTTAAAATTCATCAGCGAGTACCCCTGCCCGGGGGCAGTGTGTTTACTTACTCCTAAACCAATATTGCTTGTTTGTTTTTTTAAGAGATTGAGTTGTCGAGCGCATTGTGTTTTATATAGTTTAAAATTTTATTTTATTTGTATTGTGTGGTTGCTTAAGTGTCAATCAAATTGAATATTGCATTGTATTTAAGGAAAGAGTTGAAAAATTCCGGCTGAAAAATTAATGGTAAGCCATTATTTTCTCAGCACTTTGTGCCTCCACAAAAAAGGAGGGTTTTGCCATGAGTGATCAATAAATTTTTATTGAACAACACAAACAACTTCGCTTTCTCTTGTTTCCCTCTCTAATGGCCACGTTGAGCAGGCGGAATGGTAATCACAGCTAAGTTATTCAAAATCCGTTGTTTTTAGCTGTAAAAGATAAACATTCTTGTTTTCTTAAGCTCCTATTTGCAATACTTCAGTAAATCTTACAGATAAGTGGGAGAGATTTAATAACGAAATTTATTTGTGCTGGAAAGACATCGACGTTTCATCCTTTCGAGGGAATTCTTCAGAGTGAGTTCGGTTAGGGCTGCGCGCGCGCACTCTTAGCTGACTCTTCAAACAAAACATTTCTGTTGAAATTATGTCTCTTTCTTCTTATAGATACTACGAACATAAATAAAATTCTTAGTTTGTTTTCGACCATCACTGCTAGTGGTACAGTGAAAATAGTAGATGAAACAAAAATAAATACAACTGTTTTTTTCTATAAGCGAAGGGTATGTACCTACTTCGTACAAACAAACAAACTTCGTAAAAAAATGCTTTATTCGCTTATTTAGTTCATAAGAAAAAGAACATAACAAAAGACAAGTACATTAGGGTAGAAGCCATTTCTTACAGACAACCTTTGGATGAAATAATTGTTTTCATATAAGAAAGGTATATGTATCTGTGATGAATGAAAATATTTTTTATTACGTCCGTAACAATTCGCTTGAACCGTAATAATTTCGTCTAACTGCGATAGTTTTGTATTTATGGCAAAACTTTTGTATTTATTTTCTAGACCCACTGAAAATGATGGTTGAAAAAAATAAATACAATAACTTAATTTATTTATTTCTAGGCAAAGGTGTTCCTCAGCATCTACTTTTACTGCTGAACCTGCCTTCCCCCAAACAAAAAGGATTTCGATACAAATAAAATATATATAGTATAGTTTGTCGAACAATAAGCCAATAGTCAAATATTAGCTCGATCGATACACACAGCGTTATACTAAACTAATAGAATATTATGTTATTTTCCACATTTAATACCAAAAGATGAATCGGCATCACCACAAATTAGCTATCCAGCTGACAATATTTAATTCCAAGTACTTTTAGCTTCTATATCTTTACCGTATAAGGGCTAATATCGTATATCAATCAGCTTTGTTACTGACCATTTTATATTGAGCTACTAGTGCCATTGAAGATGTGAAGGTCTGAAGCAATGAACAGGGGTATATTGAAATTAGTCGATGGTAGATGGGGTGTTTTGTAATGATATTTCTGACAGTGTGCAAACATTATAAATATTTATTGAAATAAAATATATTCAGTAGTAAGATAAGCTTAAGCCTAATAGGCATTTTAAAACAAAATACTTTTATTGCGATTACTTTCTTCTACTTTACCTATCTACCGAAATATTTCTAGAAGACCATTTCAAGTTCGGACAATTAAAAAATATTTAGTTTTAACCAACCAAAAACACTTATAATACGAGTACCTTAATATTTTATTTGCAAAATAAATCTTAATTAGTTACAATAAGTTCCTTTATAAAATGCACCACAATTTGTCAGTCCTGACTTGAATATAATGAGGAAGAAAATGAGCTTTATGCTCTGGAAAATAAGAGCTGTGATGTAGGGTTGTCAAGTCATTGTAACAGTTGGTACACTCAACCGAATCCACTTGAAGTTGATTGAAAAATAGCCGAATCTTTGTCTGTTTGTTTGTAAAGATAACAGTGGTTGCGTTTTGAAGTCGAGTGTGCATCTGCAACTAAAATTTTGTTTGAAAGCTGTGAAAGGTGTGATGGTGTTTTTGCATCTGTGATGGCAGGTTCAAGACTGGCCAAAGGGACATCTGGTCCAACCACAGAATGCGATATTTTCCAGTTTTTTTTTTTGCTAACAGTAGTGTTGTCCTAGACGTGTTAAAATCGTGACAATCGGCACGGACTCAAAATCAAATAATGTGAGCATCATGGTTTTTGTACAAAGTCGTTATTAATAATTTCTAGATATAAAATTGTATATGTTTAAAGGAATTAAACATAAAGGGGTATTAACGGAATATTGAAACTCCTTACTCCTCCCTAACTCTACTTCAGAACCTGGTATTGATATGGATCAGCTGAGCTACCTGTAGTTAGTTAGCAATTAGCTCAATTGCAAATAGAAGCTCTAAAAATGTACATTGTAAACTTCAGTACCTAAAAAGTATCATAATTTTGAAGTGACATCTTGACAAGTGGCTAGTTGGTGTGTAATATGGTAGTTAGGAAGGAGGCACGCGACCCACTCTATGTTTAAGCTGGGCCACGCGCCTGTGGTGTGTCAGTTGTTATGTCGCCAATGATGACACCAACCCTGAGTTCATTCTGTTTAATTGTAAAATAACAAACATAAAGACCTTGGACAGCTATTTCTACCTATGGAGTCTTTTAGATACAAATGTACTTATTTTTCCATACATAGATAGCGTCAGTAGGTACAAGTGCTCTAGTATATTTTTATAAGGGTTAAACATAATAACACATTGCTTTGCTTAGAGATAATTTATGTGACCAGTATTAATGTATGATCATGATCAGATCACACAGCTACAGCCTAACCCTTATGGCTATGATATATTTCATCATATGCGAGCTTATATGCGAGTATACTAATTGTCTTGTCTCCTATCTAGACAAACAATAGTTAACTACCGTTTAAATTGAACGGACAGCAACGAACTGACATCAGATCAACGAATAAGAATCAATAAGAAACCTCACAGAAAAAACATCGCTAGACTGACGATGCATTTGTTCCCATGTTAGATTTGGCATCCTTCTATACCACAGTATTTTATTTCTCACTGCTCTATTATGACAAGGTCTGCCATTCATATTCGGTTCGCCCCGGCTCCGTACGGGTATTCAACAAAAAAAAATCCTGCAGAACCCTAATTTATTGAAAATATAGTATAGCCTATGTTTGGTACGGAAAATTTAGGAATCAAATCTTTCCTCTTTATATTATTAGTATTGACAAAAACTCAACAAATTTGTCTTCCCACGTAATGGATTCACACATTAAAATATCAATATAAGAACTTTTTAAGTAGGTAATTTTAACGATCCTTGAAATAATATTCACACACTCCCGAGCCGCTAAAAAATTAACCCTATAATGCTAAATGCTTTTTGATCATTGTTTGCATTGTCATGATGATCCCACTCGAAAATGTGCGTGTCATTTCAAAAAATGGGACAACAGAAAGTAGCTACTTACCTATTTTTTAGGATTGAAGTATTGGCTTAGGCGCCAGATCGTAAACAAATTCATACTTTATTTGGGTGTTTTAGAGTAGGGTCATATGAAACGTGAAAAATATTCACACGGGTAGGATCCCGTGTGAAAGTGTGTGAAGAAATCAAAGTTGTGGAAACAATTTGAAAATCCTTCGAGGGTATACCTACCTTAATATCATTTTTTTTTCATTTATTTATGTTTAATCGGTTTGTCCGTACGCTTTTCAGTCTCTAAGGTAAATATATAAAAAAATAATATTGAATATATTTGTTCAGTAGTACTTTGTATATTTGATAATACCCTATGAAATATATAAAATTTTCTCAATAATACCCTTAGGTACATTAGAGTTTAAATTTAAGGGACGAGTTCTTCGAAAGACTATTCGCAGCTTCGACGGTTAACTTTAATCACTTAAAGTAATCGTCCAATTATATTTTTACAAGAACAAAATGCTTAAGCAAAACAAATAGATAGGTATTTAATTTAATTTTGAAAAAATCCTGTCTCATAAATGATGTAGGCGTGTAGTTGTTTGCAAATGGTTGCAAGTGTCGAAGTGTGCCTCGCACGTGTCCAAGGCGTAAAAGCGTGCTGGCCGCGTGTCTGTAGTTACGAGACTGGGCTATGATACCCAGATTGGTGGCAAATTACTTAAATATCCAAGTGGCATGCATATGGCTGAGTGGAACTAATAAAATAAGCACCATAGCGCAGCAATAATATTCCTCATCATATCTCGTTTCTCTTATAAAATATTTTTTAACTAAGAAAGTACAACAAATAGTATTTTAAAATGATTCTGCAATAGAAAATATATATTTTTGTTATTCAAAGTAATAACTAGTCAGTTGAGTTACCTGTTGTTTGTTTGCAATAGTCTGCAGTTGGCTTTATTGTAAATACTAGTTCTAATTTGGTATAGTATTTAAATGTAATTTTCTCTGTTAAAAAAAATAAAAACCCTTAAAAAAAGTAACGACAATAAATTCAACTGAATGTGAATTAACTTCATATTATAATTAAAATAACAACGTTTTACGGTACACATTAAGTAAATAAAGTACTACGAAGTTCGAAAATATAATAAAATGCAGTTCAGACCCCAATGAGTCTTATGTTTTTTTCATCCAAAGCGGATATTTTATAAGAAGTTTTAACTCGTATAATGAAGTGTGCAGACCCCAATGAGTCTTTTATCTTTTTCCATCGAAAGCGGATAATTTGTAAGTTTTAAATAGGATGCCAAACTAACGAGCACACCCACGCGTGACGAATTTACCAATACCATGCTAGTTTCACGGTCTTCGCGCGTAATTGCTGATCACAATAAATACTGCATTGAGCGACAACTCAATTCCATTTATGTTTTCATAAATAAATATAAGCCTGTTTAAACTTTTTTTTCTGCTTAAATGCAGAGATTTTCAATAAGCCTAAATCAAATAGAAAATAAAATATAAATAATAGTTAGCTCAAATGCAAATACTAGTTTTAAATTGATTATTATAATTGTAATATTCTTTGTTAATTATAGGTAAACATTTATCTGTAGAAAATAATAGAATAATGGGCGGTCGAACAGTTATTTTTTTAATGATTTTTTATTTGTTATTCTTCGCTTCAACTTATTACAGGCGGGTAAAACTAATAGTACTTCATGTGCTTTACAGACTTTCAATACAAAAGACTAAAAAAAACTTGGTCTCGGTGTATCATCATCTCCCTGTGATCCATTAGCATCTAGAAAGAGATAAATAATATATTTTATTTAATAAGGTACCTTAAATCAACTACAGAACTACATAACTAAAGACTAAATTAATCGTAGGCTGTTTTTTTGTGCGTAACAAAGTTTACGGCAAATATGGCCTACAGCATTGTGCTGGATAGATACTGGTGTGACTACCTATTATAAATAGGTAGTCAAACCAGGTATGTCACGTCACGATAATCATCTGCGATGTTTTTTTTTACAATATTACTCCATCTAGTACGTATAGTTCGTCCCAAATTTCTGCTTACCAATATCTATTTACCAACTTGACCGATTGGCATGGTGTCAAACCGTTTACCCTTATCGTAGGGTAGCCATCTGCCAAAATGCGTCGCTGCACCGGCACAATGCATCCATTCATGAGTTTTATCAAAAAATGGATTTTCGGTACAAAACACGGTTTGAGGGAAACGGTGTTGGTTTTAAGTGGGGTAGGAGATTTCGTTTTTTGTGGTGATAAAAAATGTTACATACAATCGTGATCGCATTTTTTCGTAATAAATTGCCCTAAAGGTATGAGTGAAAGACTAGTATTTTAAAAGCTGTACGATATTTTATAACTTTGGTTGTTTGCTACTTGAATACTAATACTTGGGTACTTTATCCGCCGGTGCACTAACAGCATCCTGATGATGATAGCGGAAAAGCTGGATGGTCCGCTATACAAACACAGCACTGCTGTGCTGTGTTTTTAAATTGATATTTCTCATTCACCATTAAGATAAACAAACCTAGATTTAAGATAATTGCTACTAACTTTTTATATGGATTTTATAATTATCTGAAATAAATGACTATTATTATTATTAATTATTTATTGATTAGCGACTTAAGAGTATCTGAGAATGGAAAAAAAACACAGAATTCAAAGAATGCTATTTTAAAGTTCATCTTTGCTACTCGTTGTATGAAAATAATAAAAGTTTTATGAAGCTAAGCCTAAGGTCTCTACATTAAAAATGTATCCAGTGGTATTTCGTTCTCCGAATCCCATTTTCGACAGTACACACAGCAATAGATCGATTTTATGGGCAAGTTTTATAAATACTCCTATTATTTATTTCCCCATTCAAGTCCATAAACTCGCGCAGAATCACAAATAAAATAAAGTCAAATCTTTTGTGCGCGAGAGCAAGGCACCTGGCGGGTGTGCACCCTCCTTTACTTTGTCAGGGTTCACTAGAACAAAAATCGAACCCGCATCAGAAGCTATGATGTTTATACCAATAAGCCTGCAAAAAAGGTATTCAAATAAAGCCTTTTAGAAGCTTTTAAGATAATATTGACACCGTAAAACGCTTTTCATTGAGTTGTATTTTGGGTTGTATTTTTCTTAACTTTTTATTCGAGTATGACTTCAAGTCTGAGAATTATTTTGGCGTAGCGACTTAAAGTTCTACACCAGAGATTACCTTCACCCTTTCTGTCTGCTATTAACAGCATAATTTATGTCTGTCTACAACAGAAACTTTTTTAGGTTCATGCTCTACATTTCTTCAAAAGCAGTCCCAAACTGACCCCGAACCTAAAATCCAACACTATTACTAAAGTAAAAATTAAATTGATAAAATACCTACGGAACCATCACACTATTCTAAGCTCCAATAACGAGGTACTAGTACAACGTACCCTCATTTCTCTCAAGATTTAATTACTGGCCTTTATGTAACCGCCGCCGCCGCCGGCGCAGTTAGTTTAGCAGTTAGAACTGCAGGCTACTGTTTGCTTTTATTATTACTCGTACTAAGAATTGTTGTGGGTGAAGCGATTTTAGAATATATGGACATTGTTTAGCTAGTGACTCTCAGAAATAAATAAATATAAAAGGTAATTAATTTTCTCAAACTCAGATTAAGAGTACCTAAGAGTTTTTGGTAGAGTAAGCTGTTGGATACGGATATTCTAGAAATATTTCTTAATGTTTTTCTAATTTATTAGTTAATTTCCAACATGATTTTAAATGGGCTGAGAAAATAAATGAAATAAACTGAAAAATAAGTGAAATGCTAGCAAGTACAATATCTTTAAAACAAATATCGGAAAACTAACAATAAAATCAGTGAAACCTTTCATAACTTTGTAGTAGTTGTTGTTCTATTGGCTTATTTTATTTATTTTAAAGAATGTTGTTTAGGTTTTGAATCGAATAGAAATAGGTCACTAAAGTTATAACTCTGAGAGTGCCTTATTTCAAATTTAAATTCAAAGTAATCAAATAAAAGTTGGTAACTAAATATCGCAGTAGTTCTTTGATCTTCTAAATCCCCAAAAATCCTTCGGGAATGATTATGAATATCAAAACGGCTTCGCATTAGGGTGCGCAGGGTTCTGTACATTACCACCGAATATAATATTACCGAGTATATTGAACTCGCGTAATGTTATATTCTGCGTTTCCAGAGTTTGCGGTTTGACCAGGTTTCGATTTACGATTATATATTCGATTGATTCTGCCTGTGGCAAGAAAGAGATTTCAAAAAAGTTGTAAAAATGCATTGATTATGAAATTTTTGTTAAAAACCCGAGCGTAGCGTAAGCGGACACTTAGTAATATGATTAGAGAACTATCACATTAAGTTTAATTTCAGTTGTTCAGTAGGTAGTTCTAGCGTTCGTACGACACAAACTAGATTGGTAGTTAACCCGCTAAGATTTTTTTTGTACGAAACAACTTCAATTAATTTTTTTATTGTTTGACCTTTTTATTTTATAAGTTTTGAAAATTGTAAGCTCTTCTGAGAAACACTATAATGTCGTAAAATTACCGAGAGACACTTTCAATCAGATTTCAAATTCAATAACTTTAGCACGAACATGCTTTAGCTAAAAATAAAGCTCTTTATTCACAGAACGCTATTCTACCATGTTCCAATCCCAATGAGTCCCGTAGGTTATCTGATCCGGATTAGAGGTAAAAAGCGGTTATTATTCCGCCTCCGTGGGCTAAATGGGATTTTTTATTTGGCCCACACCTCGCGGCATTGTTGATTGTTGGATGTCGCTGGCCTGCATGATTCTTTTCTCTTTTGTGTTCTATGAATTGGACTTTTTTGCCCAATATACGACAATTTTACGGCTAAGATCTTTTCATTAGATATAGTGATTAAAGACGACCTCTGTGTATATTGTATTAAGTATCTATAACATCTAGTGCCTTTAATACAAGCTCTGCTTAGCTTGGGGCTAGATGATTCTTTTCTCTTTTGTGTTCTATGTATTGGACTTTTTGCCCAATATACAGCAATTTTACAGTTATAATATCTTTTCATTAGATATAGTGATTACAGACGACCTGTGTATATTGTAATAAGTATCTGCATGTCATCTAGTACACATAACACAAGCTCTGCCTGCTTAGCTTGGGGCTGCGTGGATTTTACAGCATTATTTTAAATTCGAATACGTTATAGATTGCTGGCTTGTTATAGAATTCCAACTCTGAAGCTTTTAGAAGTTTTCAAAGTTTTCTGTTATTTTGTAATTAATTAATGATTATGCTATTATTGGGAGCAGCGAATACTTCAATATTGAAGTGATACAAATCAATATTTTTGTATTTCTAAATTTTAATCGTTTTGGTTCAGTAGTAGACATGTGCAGGCGGATAATGATTGTTTTTTTTTAATTGATGTATTTTTTTGCTTATTCCGAGAGTTGTCTGACCGATAAAGATACATAACGTTTAACTAAATTATATACATGAACAAGGCAATCTTCTCGAAATTTTATTATATATTTTTCCAGAAATAGATCAAAATTAATAGCAGAATACGGTAAATCCTACTGATCCCCTGGAGATTCGATCGGTACATTAGTGCTATCTCTCAGATGTATCTCGGATCAACTGTCCCGATAGCATCTACCCCTGGCAGTGACAGTTATTTGTCGGGCTTTAGCAATATTTATCAGATATTTATTTTTATTAATCTATGGCGGAAAGAACTCGTAAAATTAATATTTTGTGCTCATCTACGTCGACGAGTTTTTCGCTTGAACTTAAAACAAAAATATTTTATTTAACATTCATATCGTCATTTTCCTGTATTAATATTCTGCGCTATCTATATTTTACATAGGAGGCGTTTTTGTACAAATTTCTAAACTTACTCCCATAGATTTTTTATCCACATATTTGCAACTCCAAACCGTAGCAAACGGATTCACTCCGCGCTTTCGCCTACCAAACAATGTCACACAATTAAATATTCAAAACAATGTACTCAAAGGGATAAAACTTTGCATTTGAATAGTTGTTTACAAGGATTACACCGTGAACTAGGTGTGAAGGACTTGATTTGATTTATCATGACTGCTTTTGTCATGGTGGTTACAATTGAACCGGGTTTGTTTGCTTTTGACCATACTCTCCTATCATGAGGTGACCACACCAAGGCCTATGAGTATAGTTTGTACGATCTACAGATCTTTCTAGGAGGACATTGTTCTAGGTTCATTGTTCTTGGTGTTTTCTATATTATATCAAAGTATCTATTATGTAGTGTACCTATTTATATGAATTATCTAGTAACTAAGACAAAAGCTCTGATTACCTTTGAGATAATAGTTATTTATTTATATCCTTCATTATTATCAGCTTGAACCATTTTTTATAATGCTTGCGACAAAAGCTTTGCTTACTTTGGTGCTCGATGTATTTATATCCTTCATTATTATCAGCTTGAACCATTTTTTATAATGCTTGCGACAAAAGCTTTGCTTACTTTGGTGCTCGATGTGAGAATCATAGTTATTTTAAAAGTTTTACCTACAAATTATTGGTGAGTCCCTTGTGTCAGTAAGCCGCCTGGAAATCAGGCGATTAACTTGGAACTTGTTACACAATACCTACCTGATTCTTATTACTACTGTATTATTTGATTCAACTAACTTCATAATCCACAGGCAAACTTCGCTGGCCAAAAAACATTTTTGTAAATATAATTCTCTAGAATGTTAAAATCAAATATTCAGAACTAACAAGCGTCAAAAATGCAAATTAACTTACACCGACTGCATACAAGAAGGGTGCTGTCAACTGAACGCCCAACGGTGGGCCCTGTTGCCCCATCGATCTGCCATTGTGCGCTAAATGGGGTCCTCCCCCATGCCTGTCCACTTGCCACCCTCGAACAGTTTGGAATTTTTTCAAAACTTATTTGAAACTTTGAAATGAGATTGATTTTCTTCTACTACCCAGTTTAAATATACTATCAGAAAAATCAGGAACACAAAATTATAAATAAATAAATAATGCCGGACAATCTACACAGCATCATCTAGCCCCAAGAAAAGCAGAGCTTAAATTATTACATATATAGATATTTTTATTATACATAGAAAACGACCAGAACACCCTGCAGATCGTACAAATATTTGTCCCGAGGAATCGGGAATCGAACTCGCAACCCCCTGCGTCGCAGGCGGACCTTCGCCCACCGCGCCACAGAGGTAGTCCACAAATGCAACGGTAGATTGCAAAAAAGCGTATTGCTCAGTTGAGCTACCTGTAGTCTGTTTACAACGGTCTGCAGTGAGCCAATTTTTATTAATTGTAATTACTAGTTCTAATTTGGTGATTTCATTGTAATTTTCTATGTTAGTAAAGGTTTTACCCGAAAGCTAACAAACCGACGAATTAATAATAATATTATATATTATAACTAGCTGTACCCGCGACTTCGTCCGCGATTGCCATACATTTGTTTCAGTTACAGTTTTTCTACTATTAAATAAAAACAAAACTTCAATGTGCAGTATTTGACTTGTTTCACTTTTAATGTATTTACATACATATATTTAGGTAAATAGCAAAATTTTATCAAAGCCCAGGATAGAATTAAAAAACCTAAATCAAATATTGATCTACGCGGGACAGCACCTATACTGTGCCGCTGTCATCTTCATTAACATTCTGTACACGACTTATATTATAATGCAAGAAATGTAAAAACAATTTCATTTACAAAATTTAACAGAACATTTAATAATTCAAACCAACTTACATAAATAACAAACAATAAAAAAGAAAAAGCAATCAATTACAGAAAGATAATACATAAAGTATTTGATGACCGGGTGGACAGTATAGTTTAGAAGCGATTTGTAGCGTCAGATGAGTAGCTCGCCGACACGCACCACACGACTGCACTGCAGCCGCGCCGCTCGCCGCGCCGCCGTCTCCTCTCCTGTCTTGCCGGGGAGAGAAAGATGTTTTAAAGCATAATTATTTGGAAAAATATGTATTTATTTTAGAAAGTCTGTTCTAAGCGTTCCTTGCTTGACTTGACTTTTTTAAGCCCCGCATGAGCCCTCTTCTATACTACTATTATAAAGAGGAAAGATTTGATTGTTTGTTTGTTTGTATGTTTGTTTGTTTGTTTGTTTGTTTGTTTGTTTGTTTGTTTGTTTGAATTGAATAGGCTCTGAAACTACTGGACCGAGTTAAAAAATTCTTTCACCATTAGAATCCTTAATTTTCCGTGATGAACATAGGCTATATAATATTTTCAAAAAAGTTAGGGATCCGCATGAAAAATTCAATAATTGAACCGTGGGCTGTATATTCATTCAACCTCTTTTTCTATTATGGCGCGTCAGAATAGAAAAAGAGGTTGTATAGCGCACAATGCTTGCTTTTTCTCTACGGCCAGTGTCAGGTTTGGAATGTCGAGTCAATGTCAAAAACCCCAATGCTGTTAAAAAAAGTAAAGATCCGTATGAAAACTGTGAAACCCATCGTTTTAGTGTGTATTATTTCTGAAATTTTTGTTTAATACCCGTGCGAAGCCGGGGCGGGCCGCTAGTAACTTATACTTTCATAGCCGCAGACGTCTTCCTCCTGCCCCGTGTAGCGGGGCAGTTAGCGAAGCGGGGCAGTAAATGCGTAATGAAAAAAAATATTTACTTGCTCTTATTTAAGGTTTTGGTTTCGAGACATTCGACTGGGGCCCCTTTTCTACTGAACTAATCACTTCATTATGCTGCTGGTATCGTCACAGAATCACATGACAGATTTGAGTATTCTTCCAGCAGCGGAAAACTGTAGATAAAGATGGAGCTGCGTGTCAAAAGTCGGAGCGGTGCGAGCAACCCACGCAATATCATAGTATTTTTTATCAAAAGATTCTACTTGAAAATAGTTCGTAAATTGAACTTACTTGTAGAAGACCCAAAATCAAAATCAAAGTGTAGTATATTTCCTTAAGACCTTACAGGACTTTTGGACATGTCACCCAGTATCAGTGTCCAGAAATATTATTCATTTACTGCAAAAAAAAACATGATTGATTAAGTTTCTTGCTCGTAGTTTCGTTCAAACGGAGACAGGACAGAATGAGGTTTTCTTCGATGAAAGAAACTGCAGATGCCCAAGGACTCGCGTCAAGTGTCCAATTTTAAACCATCATAATATAAATCTAAGTTTTTTCAGATCTATTAAGGAGAAGCGTGGAGCCGTGGGAGTTACCGAAAAGTAAGGAGTTACGTGCTAAATGTTCAACGACTTATGCTCAAAATTGTTTAAACACCTTGCATATATCTCTCAGTGCAGCTACCATCGGACGAACTATCTGTAATTTCTTTGATCTAAGGATTTTACGTGACGTTTGAACATGTTTATGAAGATTGCATGGACCATACTTACATTTTACTTCGCCTGAAAAGTTAATAGGTAGTAATAAGTTCTACCTATTAGGTACCAATTCAGGCGAAGTAGGGAGCAAACAGGAGCAAAGATAAAAAAAAAAATAAATATATCATAGAGCGGTACTTACCTGTAGGATATTATGTACAACACATATTGAACCATTATATTATGACCTTCCGTAACGTTCTTGGAAGGATAAAATACAATAACGGAAGGATTTCTGCTAGTCTTCATGTCTTGACTTGACTTCTTTGATATGGCAATATGTGTCTTCATGTCTTCATTGATCACAAAACAGAAAACATATTGGCACTTTGACTCGTTGTCGTGGAGAAAAAGACAAAATGTCACGCCATCGAGAAAAAAATCTTGTCTATTAACTCTTTAGACTCCTTAGTCGAAGCGCAAGAGTGAAGATCAGGCTTTAGTCCGGCCGGACCCTCGGTAAACATAAAACTTAAATGTAACATAATTATGCAATAATATGCATGATTAAATATATCCTATACTAGCGGCCCGCCCCGGCTTCGCACGGGTATTAAGCAAACATTTCAGAAATTATACACACTAAAACGATGGGTTTCACAGTTTTCATACGGATCTTTACTTTTTTTAACAGCATTGGGGTTTTTGACATTGACTCGACATTCCAAAACTGACACTGGCCGTAGAGAAAAAGCAAGCACCGTGCGCTATACAACCTCTTTTTCTATTCTGACGCGCCATAATAGAAAAAGAGGTTGAATATACAGCCCACGGTTCAATTATTGAATTTTTCATGCGGATCCCTAACTTTTTTGAAAATATTATATAGCCTATGTTCATCACGGAAAATTAAGGATTCTAATGGTGAAAGAAGTTTTTTACTCGGTCCAGTAGTTTCGGAGCCTATTCAATTCAAACAAACAAACAAACAAACAAACAAACAAACAATCAAATCTTTCCTCTTTATAATATTAGTATAGATAGATATAGATGTCCTTACTCCTAACTCAAATCATGTTAAGTTTCATTCGAATACGTTCAGCGGTTTCGGTGTGATGTGCGGTCAAGCAACTTTACTTTCATTCCTCTCCCACGGGAACCTTACTGAGTTCCGGGATAAAATATATTATATGTCCTGAGTTCCGGGATAAAATATATTATATGTCCTACCCGTAGTATGGACTCAAATTGAGCTAAGTTTCATTCGAATGCATTCAGTACTTTCGGCATGATGCTAGGTTAAGTAATTTTGCTTTCATCCCCTCTCCCAAGGAAAGCTTACTGAATTTCAGGATAAAATGTATCCTATGTTCTGCCTCGTAGTATGGCCTCAAATCACGCCAAGTTTGATTCAAAAATGCATCCAGCAGTTTCGGCGTGATGCGAGGTTAAGGAATTTTGCTTTCATCCCCTCTCCCAGGGGAAAGATAATGAATCCCAGGATAAAAAGTAACCTATGTCTTTCCTCGTAGTATGAACTCAAATGGCACCAAGTTTCATTCGAATACATCCAGCAGTTTCGGCGTGCGTTTAAGAAACAGACAGACAGACAGACAGACAGACAGACAGACAGGCATGAACAAAAATTCAGTTTTGGCTTCAGTATCGATAATAGACTGCCCTCCAATAAAAATTTTCAACATATCTTCAATTTACAGAATTGGACCTGTTACAGTTTTATTATAAGTATAGAAGAAGACTAGCGGTCCGCCCCGGATACGCGGGTATTTAACAAAAATTGAATATTTTATGCGGATCCCTAACTGATTTGAAAATATTCTATAGCCTATAATATCAAAAATGTTCTTATTTCAGACACAGTTAGCCTATGTTCATCACGGAAAGTTAAGGATTCTAATGGTGAAATAATTTTTGAAATCGGTCTAGTAGTTTTAAATACTCAAAGAACAACATGGTAAAACTTTTTGCCTAAGCCCTTTTTGAACCTATTGAAACTGTTTGGTTATTTCACTGGCCTTCAATCAAAATTTTAAAAACCCTCAGTAGTAATTGAATACAGAATACATTATTTCAAAATCGGTATGCCTATCGGACGGGTGACGTGATTCGCACTTTTTTTTTCAAAATTCACCGTTGTCTTTTAATTTTGTAGCTAAACTGTTTTAGTTTTATTTATTTTTTATACAGTTTTTATCTAAATTACTAGTACAAACTATGGTAAGTGTTTTATAGTAGTTAGGATCATTATTATTGTCCACACCTTCTACCTCAGAGTCACTTGTATGAGGTTGCAGTAGGCTCATTTTCATCAGCGTAGTAAGTTATGAACTAAGTAATTCATTCCAAACCAGATTATCAACTTTTTATAATCATGTTCCCGCTAATTCCACCTTTATAATGGTATACTGTAGTTACCAACATCCAGGTTGCAATGGTGGGGCATTCTATGGGATAGTGGGTTCGCAAATCCGGTATTAATTTATAAAATTTCAGGAAGATTTTACTTACAATAACCTGTCAGTTACTGTCAATTTACTTTCGTTGCTCGGCGACAATGGATCTCTGCCTATAACTTCTCTAGGCATCTCGTCACTGAGCAGCCTCTCACTGCTAGCGCGGGGTTTGCGGAGATCGCCTTCTACATCGTCCAGCGATATCGGTCTACTATTATGACGTATCTAATCTCTCAAGTAATGCTTGATAAGGAATCTATTGAGTAACGTGCCACCTGTTTTTGGCAAGCAGAGGGAGTGCATATCAATCCACGTCGGGCAGGCGGGAGTGCAGATGGGCGCTGCTTGTTGGCAGCTGTACTGCCTCGAGCACGGCATCAGGCCGGACGGCACCCTGCCATCAGCGCCCACGCAATCTGACTCCTGCTTCAACACATTTTTCTCCGAAGCGGACAGAGGGAAGATGGTGCCGAGAGTCGTGATGGTGGACCTTGAAGCTACTGTCATAGGTATGTGTGCAAGTCATTTTATATGAGCGAACCTCCCCTTTAACATTGAAAGGATAAGTCAAGCATTGGATATTTACGAATGAGATGGGAGATTTTAGAATCAAAACAAACGTTATTTTTTGTTACCTCTGACCAATGTTCTGGAACCACCTATCAATATTGTTTATTATTTCAGCTACAAAAATGCCTGGACGAACACTGTCTAAGATCACATACGTACTCTTCAATCTTTATAAGATTGTCTTCATAACTCCACAGATGAGATCCGCTCCGGGGAGTACCGCCAACTATTTCATCCTGAGCAACTAATCACGGGCAAAGAAGATGCGGCGAACAACTACGCGCGCGGGCATTACTCGACAGGCCGCGAGGTGCTGGGCCCCGTTATGGAGCGCGTTAGGAAGCTGTCCGACCAGTGCACCGGACTGCAGGTACGAGTTTCTTCTGCAGCCTTGTACTGGGTCCTCTTACACTGGTCTTGTTTCTAGTGGGAACAAGACCAGTGTGAGAGGGATCCTTTGGATCTCGAAGGTTTTACTCAAGTTCGAGTTCAAGTTCATTATTGGTAACAATTGGGTCACAAGGTCGCGAGGTTCCTGGACCCTGAGAGTGGTCCTTCTCCTCAAGGACACGATGAATGCTAGATTAGATGCCAACTACACGCACGGGCAGCAGTTATCTAGGAAAAATGCCTCTCTACTTGGGCAGGCTCTTATGAGCCGCCCTACACTCTGATATAGATCAATCGAGGATTCATTAAGTTTGATATGTATACTAATTCTAGTAGCCTTCAGGATCCATAACCTTGTATCGACAACCTGTATTAGTGCTGGACGCAAACCTCCCCCTGTTAAACGCCTTATTGGCTTTTATCCCATGGGGAGCTAGTGCCGATAATCCTAGGTGGTAGAATTCTACTGTCCGCCCCAGGATCCATAAATATGTCAATCCTATCTGTAAATAACTAATGTGTTACAGGGTTTCTTCGTATTTCACTCTTTCGGCGGTGGCACGGGCTCAGGCTTCACGTCACTGCTGATGGAGAAGCTTTCCGACGAGTTCGGCAAGAAGAGCAAACTCGAGTTCGCCATCTACCCTGCTCCGCAAGTGAGTTCCTTTATTTTTCGTAGGTAGTCTTAACGATTTTATTTTATTTTTATATGGTTGTCTTTTTGTCATAGGCTTCCATATTCTTTTTGAAATTAAACCAGACAAAATCATCATTGACTCTACTCTATCACTGTTAGTATAACGAGTATTTTTACACGTCTGTTCTGGAGCTGGAGCTATTTTTGTTCATTTACGGCATTCTCTTCAGGAAATACGAAGTTTTATTTAATAAATAAGAAGCCTATTTTCATCAAGTTTTTTTTTTATTTATTTATTATTTTATTTGACAACGCCTCTATACAGCTGATCTTATTTTTATATTTTTTTTATATCTGCTCTAAACCTAACTTTAATTCAGAAGCCTATTCCATGTTTGTTTTTTAATTTTGTATATTTGTCATGATCAAGTGTTCCTCCTGTGATCCTATGGAAAAGTAGATAAGGATCATCTCAGCAAGCGATAGTCACTACCTGCAGCGTTATAATACAGATGTTGTACGACCAGGTGTCGACAGCGGTAGTGGAGCCTTACAACGCAGTGTTGACAACACACGCCACAATTTCGCACTCCGACTGCGCCTTCATGGTCGACAACGAAGCTATTTACGACATCTGCAGGCGGAGGCTGTCCATCGAGAGACCATCTTATGCTAATCTGAACAGGCTTATTTCACAAGTGAGTTGACTCTTCTCTAAATTTTTTGTTGCATTGCGTATCAATTAAAAGTAGGTTACACGTTCAGTCTTGGAATGACCTGTGGAGCTAAGTATTTTAACATTAAAATACAGTTTACAATAAGAAATCGTACTTCTATGTGAAAAACAAACCTACTTCTAACATTATCACAGCTACACTTCTGAAATGACCCTTTCGGTTCATGAGTCCAATTACTTTTATTCACAATTCCCAAAATTCCCACTTTCTTGATTTTACGTACTTTTTAGGACATTCATTAACTTAAACTCATACTTCATGTAATATCGACTTCCCAAAATTCCCACTTTTTCAGATTTCTTATGCACGAATATGTAGGTAGGTGATCCTCTTTACAATAATAACTGGCCACTTGAAATATCATAGATAAAGAACATTTGAGTGTTATATTGTTAATTGTCACCTTGTTTATGTCAAGTTCCTTGCTGTGCAGTGGCATATTTACGTTTTTTGCTTACCTATATTTACCTAGACATGAGTGATTTTATATTGATAAAAAATCAAAATGGTGGGGATTTACTTTTACGGAATGGGTATCGCTTTTATTCTGAAAAACATAATAAAGGAAGCACACTGTGGCGGTGCACTGAAAAGCACGAATGTTCTTCGAGCGTCACAATAAACGAAAACAGAACCAAAGTGATAAGAGAAAAAAAAAACATTTATGTCGTCAAGAGACTCTGCGATGATTATTACAGGTTTTGACCAACATTGGATTTGACGAATGCATTTCATTGCAATATTTGCTTGTCCATCCTCCCATCTTAGAAAGAAACCACTCTGGTATCTTATGCTATCCTGGTACTTTCGAAATCCACACAGTTCATAGGGAGGGTCGTTTATTCTCGTTTTAATGTAACGAGTAAAATAGTTGGTTTAAAAAGTGGACATTTTGAGAAATGATAATTATAGGCAGTAGTGATTGTAGATAATGAGCAACATATGAGTAGGTATTTTGGTAAGTGGGAATTTTGGGAATTGTGAATAAAAGTAATTAGGACTCATGTACCGAAAGGAAATGACAGGTGGGGTAAACGTGTTCTTGAGTGGAGACCGCGACTCTGTAAACGTAGTGTAGGACGCCCGCCTGCCAGGTGGGATGACGATTTGCGAAAGACTGCTGGCCGATGCTGCTGATGATGATGATGATGATGAAGGCGAAATACTAAACCATGCATTTTGACCTCGCAGGTGGTTTCATCAATAACAGCATCGCTACGGTTCGACGGCGCGCTGAACGTGGACCTGACAGAGTTCCAGACGAACCTGGTGCCGTATCCCCGGATACACTTCCCGCTGGCCGCCTACGCGCCCGTCGTCTCCGCAGATAAGGTACCTAAGACATTACGTAGTATTTCCTTTTGGCTCAGGAAATGCGATGGCGGCGGGGAAACTTTCAATAGGAATTGGCTAGGCAGATATTATCAAGAAAAGCTTAAATACATAGTTTGTTTATTCAGGCCTAGTCCATAAAATGTATAGCCAGTTAATAGTGCCTTTAGCTTTTCAGCAGTTAATATTGCACGGCACTGCCGAATATGTTTTTTATAAAACGAACATTTCGGACAACTGTTTCCCTATATTTCGATATTAATTGATATTATTTGGCACAGGCATACCATGAAGGCATGTCGGTCGCCGAGATAACATCGGAGCTCTTTGAGCCTCAGAACCAGATGGTGAAGTGCGACCCACGCGACGGCAAGTACATGGCGTGCTGCCTGCTGTACCGCGGCGACGTCGTACCTAAAGACGTGAACGCAGCCATAGCGGCCATGAAGGGGCGCGCGGGGATACGCTTCGTGGACTGGTGCCCTACTGGGTTCAAGGTACGTTTTACAGGAAAAAGAAAGTCCACGCTCTCAGTGATAAAGATGAGGACGATGATTGTAACCCCTTTTCCTTATGTAAGCGGCAAATGAGATACGACTACGACTCCCGCATTTTTTGAGTTTTGCCTTGGAAGTGGCGTCTCGTCTACCATGTGGCGTTTCTCACAAGATTCCTACGAAAATAATGCGCATGATAAGGACGTCGATGACTGCTCTATGATGACAGCCTAGCAGTATTGTTGACAATGAACACTGTACAATATCGAGGCCACTCATAAGCTTTAGAAACCAGGTGCTAGACTCGCGTTGGCAACGATTTTCATGACGGGAAAGATGACAAGTGACAAAGAACGCTGGGGCCGATGACAATGAAAACGAAAATAAATCGTGATCAAGATCTTGTCATAAGTTTCACTGTATCATAGTTGTATTCGATGTCCAGGTGGGCATCAACTACCAGCCACCGTCGGTGGTGACGGGGGGTGACCTGGCGCAGGTGAAGCGAGCCGCCTCCATGCTGAGCAACACCACGGCCATCGCAGAGGCCTGGGGCAAGCTCGACCACAAGTTCGACCTCATGTACTCCAAGAGAGCCTTCGTGCACTGGTCAGTACCTAACCTTCAGTATTTTGTAGCACATTTGTTTGTGATTTTTGTCTTAACTATCACTATTCTCTTTCTCTCTGTACAAACTATTCTTTTACAAGTCATGTATTCCAACTTAACTTTACTTCAAGCTTATTCCAACATTTTAGTTTTAGCTACACTATATCCCCCTTATAAGTATGATAGCTAACTTGAAGTACCTAAGTATTGCTATTTCTCTTATTGACACTACGCTATGTCTTTCTCGTCGGTTTTTTAAAACACTCCAAATTATTATATGCATTCTTCGTGCGGTCAAAATTTTCTCAACTTACTAAACCTTTTCCGTTCTCGGCAGGTATGTGGGTGAAGGTATGGAAGAAGGCGAATTTTCGGAAGCGCGTGAAGACATGGCAGCACTGGAAAGGGATTACGACGAGGTCGCTATCGAAACCTCTGACATGGTGCCTGGAGACGATGAAATGTAGCGCGCAGCACCTCGCCTCACTAACGGGATGTCATCAAAGACATCTAGTTAGTGCCTGGTCGTTCTCTGAGCACGTCAAAGGGAAACGGAAGTTCCAAGAAAGATAGGAAAGAAGCCGAAACCACTGAGATTTTCCATTCCATTAACACCTGAACCTCGATTGAGTCGAGCCAGTGTCGCATATACCTCTATTAATGCAATTATTTTAAACAAAGTACCTTGGACCACACCACCTGCATCGAAGATGCAAGAAATATGTTTAATACTCTGCAGATCCTTGCACGAGAGACTGTCATTCTTGTGAATCTGAATCTGTTCTGGACGCAATCTTTATTCTTAATGAATCATCAGGCATGATGAAACTGTTGGAAATCAGCTTTTGAAAAATAGGAGGTGAATGAGCTTCCGAATGGATAATTCTGAGAATCCGAAACAGAGAAATCAGATCCGAAAATGCAAAAAAATTGGTATAAAAACCTATCAAGTATCATAGATATTTAATGTTGTTGCTGATGCTGTTTTCGATTGGATTTAGTCCCGGATGATGCATTGAATTGGATCACATTTCCCGATTTTGACACTGAATGAAAAACTCTTCTTCTTTGGGACACGTTCGACCCCTGTCTATTCCCTGATTACTTCTGAAAGGACTTTCCTTTCTTTGATGAGATTCTATTTGTTGGATTTATAATGAAGTTTTCTTGCTCTGGAATAGATAGATACAAATGGGAAAACTACTTTAGACTTAGAAAAAATGATTCTTTTTCTAAATTGAGATTGTGATCCCGAATCTGCGAAGATTCTGTAATTTGACAGTTTGTTGTGCATGGTGCTGGTTAGCGGCTGTGCGTCTTCGCCGAAGCGGATGCCCAAAAAATTGCGGCCGCGATTAATAATGTTGAATATTGCAGAACTTGCGAAATTTAATGAAAGGTTCGAAAATGTCCGCCGAGGTCATTTGATGTCATAGTTGCTCTAACGATTTTTATATAATTTTACACATTTAATATAATTTGTTATCAGATATGCACTTCCACATACAGGAAACAGTATGATTCTTCGCCCAACAAACTTGCGATAAGTTTTACACGTTCGGATATTTTTCTAAATTTTTTAGCAAATCTTGGACGAAGAAACATCTGTTAATTGTCAGTTTTTACGATTTTTTTAGATATTTTGGAATATTTTGTTAGATGCGCAAAGAGTGCGCTTGTAAGTGTAATCGTCAAGTTTTGTGACTGTCTTGTGCTGTGGTAAAACTAAAAATTTTACATATTAACGTCCCATGTTTTGTTCAATAAAAGTCCGCCTTTTCCGAAATTGTAGTTTTTTTGCTAACATTTAACACCTCTATTGGGGAAGGATGAAGCTCATTTGGCACTCCTCGGCCGAGTCCCACGACACACGAACAGTGAGCCCACTACGGAGATGGTGTCACCTAGCCTGACAAGCCTAGGAGGTAATAGTGAGAAAGAAGAGATATTACATAGGTAGTCATTTATAGACGGTTTTAATTTAGTGGGTAATATAAAAAACAAGATTCGTCAAGTGCGAATGTAACTCGCGCGCCGAGAGTTTTGAACTTTTGTCGTATAGGTAAGGTAGTAGGTAGGTATGTACGTATATTCCCTCTTTGCCCACCGTACACCTCGTGAGACCACCTGGGTGTGCAGTGGGAAGTTTTTTTTTACTACTGTTCACCTCTGAATCATACCGCTAAACATCTTTAAATTTATATTGGTGACGGACCACCTTGGACGACTTCATGATTCAAGACTTCACGACTTCTTGGCACGGTGGGTCAAGGTCTGCTTACGACGCAGTAGTTTGCGTTTTGATTCCCGCTTCGGAACTAATATTTGTACGATCTGCAGATTATAAAATAATCTGCAGATCGTAATAAACTCCTAATATCGTAATAACTGTAGACCAGAACACACGAACAAACACAAGCTCTGTTTAGCTTGTGGCTAAATAATACTGTGTGGATTTTCCAGGATACATTACTCTATTCATTTCCCTAGCAGTAGGTACCTACCAGTCCAAATCAATAGTTTTTTTAAAAACATGGAAAATTTCAAAATTGTACGACAAAAATTTCAAGTTATAAAAATTTTAGGACGCATCACACTTTCGACATTTCTATCCTATTGTGATTCTTGTCGCAATGTTCACTGGTGTAACACAAAACACTGTTTAAAATTACAAGTTTATTAGGTAAAAGTACATAACGTACATTATAAACTCTTAAATAATGTTATAACATTTCACTTAAATAAAAACGAGTAATAAACAACTATTTAGATTATGATAGTAACATTATAATTATGCTCTACAACAATACCTACCTGCATTATATACCGAACCGCGACACCGATCACACGGGGGCAACAAACACCGAGCCCGACCCAGAGGAACACCTACAGGATATTCTTTTTTCAGCTATTAAACCAGCATTTAAGGAAGTCATTTTGACTGAAAAATCTGGAAATGGAACTGACATTCCGAATACTAATAATTTATCACCTACCAGGATAATACTCTTTATCTATGTAAGTCTTAAAATACAAAGCGTCGCCTTCAAGTGCATCGCTCTAAGCCTATACCAGAAAGACGCGACCTGAGGTGGCGGCCAGTACAAATGTTGCTAAAAGTACTAGACGGCAACATCCGGCATCAGACCGTTTCGACGCACAGTACCAACATCCAACACCGCGTCTATTTGGGATACGTCTAAAGCATCCTAATATAATAGTTTTGTGATCTACCACATTACTAATTAGTGATACCGAGCTTTATCTTTCTAGGCCTGCTAGATCCTAAGTTAACGTTTGAAACTTTCTTGAACTCTCCAAAATTACCAACAATTGCAGATAAAGAATCCTATTTACTGTAGACCACTGTAAACTAATACGTCTATGTAAAAACGACGTACTTCATTTTCCTAAAGAGAATTCGTCTTCAGAGTCTATCTTCCTACAAGGGGACTGCATCTTCATAGTCTTCGGATTATTTAAAGAGTCGTTATTCCGACTGTCCTACTCCTAAGCCAAAGTTATCTGATACGGTGGTGGTCTACAGATTATCTTCTTCTCTTCTCCCTTTTGTTCACACCGTCTCCTCTTCACACAAGGAGTCGGTGAGCTTGACCTGGAAATAAATAAACACATTAATACATCCTGCCAAAAAGGCGAAGTTTGTGTTTGCGTAACGTTGCGTTCGCTAATATTTAATTGTTTTATAATAAATAATGATAATTCATAATAATTTTATTGTTTTGAAAAAAAAAACTAAAATCTGACTTCAAACGTAGGTACAGGATATGGTAGGCCTAGGTATAGGATTGGCACATCAAATTAATTTTATAGCGCACCTTACCAATTTTTTATAGTCCGAACCACGATTTGCTGCTGATTTGCTTTCTATACATTGCTAATGTAAAATGTATTCTTCGGTTGAGTAAAACCAAATGTACGTTTAAGTAAGATCCTACAAAAAATATGGTAGCAACATGCAAAGGCATCCTCGCCAACCCTAGTCGATACGCACCTAGAGTTTCCTCGCCGCGGGCGATTCAGCAACTGTTGGGGTGAGGGACAAACGCCTGATGTTGGGCTTGTCATACTCTTCCATGGACATGGCCCGGGACATCCGCCGCTCTACCCCAGGCGGAGGCAGCGAGGTCAGTAGCCCCTGCCCTTGGCAGAACAGCAGCAAGGATTGCGCCACTTTTGCAGGCTGGAAATAGAATTTTACAGTTAACCAAGTGCTCGTAATACCTCTGTTAAAGACGGTCCTATTTCGCAAGTTAAGTAAGTCTGTAATGTAAAATTAGTGTTCGCGAGCATTACGTTAGTGGGTTATGAGCTAGAACAATAACGGTATCTGCGAGCGTATAGTACCTGAAGAGCATTTGACTGTAACATTACAAGAATTTTTACATAAAAATCTAACAAGATTCGATTTTGAGCATTTACGATACTCCTCCCCTCATTTGGATGTAATGCTCGAATCTGAATGTAACATTACAGATGAATACTCGTTGTGAGGTTGCTCATATAGCTAAACGAAATTAATATCTGAGAGAGTACATACTTTCGGTAGCATTTCGTTCGAATGCGTATTCCGCCTAACTCGTGTTGTTCCAATGTATTTAACCAGTCAGATACCTTTGAATGTTATGAAACGAAACTTGTATCTTAAAAAGTTAAAAAGTTTTTTTTTTCTTCTTCTTTCTATCTTTTTTACGATCCCAAGCCAATATGATAATACAAAGCCGACTTATCCGTCCGACTACGACTTACTGTTAAGCAATAGCCGCAATTGAATAGATCGCCTCAATAGCACTCGTAATTGCAAGTAGGTACTGAGGTATATTTCTGCTATCTGTCAATATTGTAAAAATGGAAATCATTGGACTACAATAAAAGAAACTGCTGTTTCAAGACATTTAATCGATTTAAGTACCTACTACCTACCTAGATATATGCTATAGTTGTCGAAAGCAGTTTTCAATTTGTGTTTCCCTTAAGCCGACTAGTCTGACCGATTCTTCCCAAAGTTTATAAGCAACATTATCGTCAAGAGCTTTATCAGAAGCCCGTGAAAGTTCACAGTTTTTAAAATATTCCCCACTCTTATTAACCACTCTTTTACTCGTCGCCGCGTACAGGGCAGTTTGTGCTCCGTCCCAAGGATGTTTGAACAGTATCATGAAAATGAAGGAAATGAAGCCTCCGAAAGAGTTATGTTGAAAGATTCTCGTCCCGACGGCCCCCGGATCCACCACGGTTATAATCACATTCGAATTTGAATTCTTTAGTCTCTTTGCCAGTTCCCTCGCAAATAGAGTCAGGCACAGTTTACTGTTTCCATAAAGCTGCCATTTGTTCCAGTAACCAGTTTTGTTCAAGTTTTCTATCTCAATCCTTCCAATTTTGTGCATTATTGACGACGTGTTCACTATCCTACTTGGTTCCGTTGGCTCGCCTGTCTTATTCAGAAGCGGTAGGAGTAGCATCGTCAGCAGAAACGTTCCAAAGTAGTTCACTTGCATTATGAAATTCATCCCATCTGAGGTTTGGAAGTCTCCCGCAGTGCCGACACCTGCGTTGTTTATCAAAATATCTAGTCGGTCTTCCGTTGACAGGATGTCATCAGCGAATTTGTGAATTGACTTCAAAGAAGCCAGGTCCAATATTTTGAAAATCACGTTGCTATTTCCTGAGCTTCTTACGATCAGATTTCTTCCATGTTGGCCCTCGTCTTGGAAAGGGCACGCCACAATGACCCTGGCTCCTCTGTGTGCGAAGTCCGCTGCTATCTCAAGCCCCATGCCTGAGGTGCCGCCCGTCACAAGCACAGTCTTGCCGTCGAATCGTTTTTTAGATTTGCACACTTGATTCGTATTTTTCTGGTACAATCCCACTATCATTCCACCGATAATTATTATTTCTATGATTAGCAAAATCACCGACATTTTTCTATATAATTTAAGATACTATATTCATATATCCACCCGGTTAAGTTCTTAAATTGGCTTGAAAAGTCAATGAACGCACATCAGCACACCTTTCCTTTCGCTAATACTGCGCAAGTGCCCACGGAGTTATTGCAATCGGTCTTAGACAGCGGTGGGGCAGCATAATACACAAATGTAGCTGCCTAACAGGTAGGTACTAGCGATATGATTGCCTGGCAAATCGCTGCTGATGTAGAAATCACGTGGGGGAGATGCGGTTGAAAAGGTTGCGTGATGCGAGGTACTCGTATGTTGTTGATTTTTGTTCTACTACTTACGTGTTATTGATTTTATCTTCACGTCAATAACTTTATTCAAAATCAAAAATCAAAATCAAAGTGCTTTATTTCCTTTAGACCTTACAGGACTCTTGGACACGTCACAAAATACAAGTTAAATAAGAAATAAAAATGGGAAATAAAGTGATCACTTTGATTAATTGTTCACTTCAATCTTTTTTAGGTAAAGTAAAGAAGCGAACAAGAAACCTTTACCTTGTTAGATTGTTAGTTTTAGAGTTGGAGCATAACTCGTCCCAAACTTTTTTGTCGTCTAGATAATCTGATATTTTATAGTAAGCTTTTTTACAAAGTATATTTTTGACAATCCGTTTGAATTTATTTATAGATAATTTTTGCAACTCACTTGGAATTTTGTTGTAGAAGCGTATACATTGCCCTTTAAAAGATACATTAATCTTACGTAGCCTAGTAGTGGGCACAGCCAGTTTGTTCTTATTTCTAGTATTTAAATTATGTATATCGCTATTTTTAATGAACTTATTGATATTTTTATGAGTGTACAACAAATTTTCATAAATATATTGACATGTTACTGTCATTATGTTTATTTCTTTGAATTTTTCACGCAAGGATTCTCTGGGACCCATATTATAGATTGCACGAATAGCCCTCTTCTGCAGCACAAATATGGTGTTAACATCTGCAGCGTTCCCCCACAGCAGTATGCCATAAGACATAATACTATGGAAGTAGCTGAAATAGACTAGTCTAGAAGTATCAACGTCTGTAAGATGACGGATTTTTTTGACTGCATACGCTGCAGAACTAAGTCTCTTCGATAGCTTATCTATGTGTGAGCCCCATTGAAGTTTACTATCTAAAGTTATTCCTAAAAATACAGTACTTTCTACTATTTCTAAAGATTCCTCTTTTACCTTTACATCGGCCTTAACTTGTTTTACATTGGGTAGAATAAATCTAATACATTTCGTTTTGGTTTCATTAAGCAGAAGATTATTGACACTAAACCAATTGACTACTTTTGAGATTGCATTATTCACATCGTCGAAATTTGTGTTATGACGTTTCATTTTAAAAATTAGTGAAGTATCATCAGCAAACAATACAATCTCGTGATTATTCTTAACGAGATGAGGGAGGTCGTTAATATAAACAAGAAATAGGAAAGGACCGAGGATAGACCCCTGCGGTACACCCATTGTAACTACAGATCCCGAAGAACGTTCCCCATTAATGTCAACTCTTTGTATCCTGTCACACAAGTATGAAGTAAGAAGATCCAAAGAGTTGTCTTTTATTCCATAATGATGTAGTTTCCTGATTAATGTTACATGGTGTACACAATCAAATGCTTTTGACAAGTCGCAAAAAACGCCTAAAGCATCTTGCGACTTCTCCCAAGCATCAAAAATATGCGATACCAACTCTACACCAGCATCAGTGGTAGACCTGCCGCGAGTAAACCCAAATTGCTTACAGTGAAGCAGGTCATTGCCATCGAAATGCCTTAGCAATTGATGTAAAATAAGTTTTTCAAAAACTTTGCTGAACGTTGGCAAAACTGATATTGGTCTAAAGTTAGTGGGGTCAGACCTACTACCTGATTTAAACAATGGAATTATTTTACTATGCTTCATTAGATCAGGAAATACACCACAGTCAATAGATTCATTGAATATAAAAGCTAGATCTGGTGCAAGTGTATCAATCAATGGTTTAATAAGTCTAACAGAAACGCCCCAGAGATCTGCAGTTTTTTTTACATTCAATAGATTAAAAGCTTTTTTAATATCAGTTTCATTGACATGATTGAAATTAAATTTATTTTTGCATTTGGGTACATTTTCTATAAGCAAAGACTCAGCGATAACTTGAGATGAGTTTAAGCACTTTGTAGTAGAAATTGGAATGTCAGTAAAAAAGTTTTCAAATGCTTGGGCTACGTCAACGTCATTTTGGACTGAGCAATCATTAATCTTTAAGTTATAATCATTATCGTAAGTACTGACCTTTCCAGTCTCACTATTTATTATTTTCCATGTCGATTTTATTACATTTTCACTATTTCTGATTTTCGAGCTTATATAATTTGATTTTGCCATTTGACAAACTTTTCTGAACATTTTTGAGTAGTTTTTTACTTTTTCTTTGAACTCAAGACTAAAATTGTATTGTTTTTCATTATACAGTTCATACAAAGTTTGCCTACTCTTATGTATACCTACTGTTGCCCACTCACTAAAGTTGAGTTTTTCTGAGACCACAATCGACTTGGGTGTGAATATTGAATTGAATGCAGTGGTGAATTTGTTAAAAAAACTGCAATATGACTCATTAGGGTTGTTATATGAGTAACAAGGTGGTGGTTTAGAATCCCAATCCAATTTCAACCGCTCAAATCGACTGGTGGTCACAGGTATGTATGTTATTTTTTTTTTTACATTATTATTTTTAACTTTAATTTGTAATTTGATTATTTGACCTAAGTGGTCTGATTTTAAGTTACTTATTATATTTTTACTAACAATTTTATCATTTAAGCAAACAAACATATTATCTATACATTTTGCTGAAGTTTCAGTTATTCTAGTGGGTTCCAAAAATAGTGGCTTTAGATTATAAGAGTTAAATAAGTTAATTAATCTACTACTTAAGGAGTACACTTCTAAAAGATTAATATTAAAGTCTCCACATACTATGAGATTTTTGTTTGATTTTGATATTTTAAATAAGATGTCATCCATAATTTTTTCAAATATTTCAAAAGAGGCTGATGGTGGGGTGTATACGCTTACTACAATAGTTTGCTCCAACTCAACACATGCTACTTCAATGTGGCTTTCAATCGATAAACAAACTATGTCTTTACGTTCTTTAAATTTTATAAGTTTATTTAGTAATATTAAAGAGCCTCCACGAATAGCATGTGATCTGCAAAAAGAACTACCAACCTGATGGTTACTAAAGTTAAACATGATCTCATAGCTTTTCAGCCAGTGTTCTGTTAAGCAGATGATGTCAATATCAAATGAGTTCATGTATAATTCTAATTCTAATAATTTACTTCTCAAACCTTGAATATTTTGGTGCACCAAGTTGGTAAACTTTGCATTTATTTTACAATTTTGTTTTTGTTGTTTTTTCTTGTGATTAATAATATTTGACTTTATAGGGCTAGAGACTTCCTCTATTGTCGTTATTTCTAATTTAAATGACTTGGAATAACTTCCAAGGTATTGTTTGTCAATTTAAAAGAATGCTCAAAAGAAGCATTTTTTATAGCCAAGTTTTTGGCTGTTGTTTTAAAATAATAGGATAGCGAAATTGCTATCTGTCTTTTATAATAATTGGAAAGGTAATAATTACCTTGAGTCAAATAATATTTTTTACTAACAATATTGTTAGTGTCAATCACATGTACATTATTATTGTTGCTTGAAATAGTGTGCAACATCATATTTAGCTTATATCTAAGGTTGTTTTCTGATTGTGGCAAGCTGTCGCTGTAAGGGAATGTGAACATCACAATTTCTTTTAAGTTTAAAGAGCACAATTTGTCCATATACCTGATTAGGTCAGATTTGTTCACATTACCCCTATTTCCAAGGCAAATTATCAGATTAGTGTTACTTTTGAAGGTTAAATTATCAATTATTTGCATAATATTATGCAGGTTAGAATTTGGAAAACAATTATTTACTAGAGGATGTTCCATACTCATATTTAAAAACTTACCCATATTTTTTCCAATTTCATCGCAGTACATAATTGTTTGTATACCTGAGTATGAAGTGCTGAGATCCAGATGGGATGTGGCTGACACAGTGCTGTCCGGACCTGAGTGGTCACAGACTGGGCCTGGGTTACAGCAGCCGCAGCCCTCCAGAACCCTGCCCTCCAGACTCACCTGGCTCCTGAGCAGTGCATCCATGGCCAGATTGAGTTCCCTTGTCTGCTCAGTAGTACGTTCATAAAGACTGACATAGTGCTCCAGGGAGTGCTCGGCCTGGTCAAGTTTACCTCTCAGGTCCAGCATTTCAGCCTCATATTGGGCCTGATTATAATTTAGCTGCATTGAATAGAGCTCTAATTTATCTAAAACTTTTCTTTTACATTTGAGTTTTGTTACTACATTTTTTTGGTTTTTTAATAATTTTTGAGTTTTCTCTACAAATTTATTTATTTTCACATATTTTTTTAACTTAGCTTTGCTAATATTGCGTTTATAGTTTCTGCTGCGGGCCTCCACATTACACACAGAGTCATCTTTAGTCAGGTCAATTGTTGTTTGCATAGTGTGTAAGTTGCAGCCCGCAACAGAAACTTGGCCAGAGTTTGATTCAGCGGATATCAACTCATCAAATAAACTTTGTGTTTTCGCGGTGGCAGAGATGTCGGCCGCTTTCTCCAGCTGGGTGATGTGTTGGTGGGCGTCACACAGTTGTTTCTCCAGCACCGAAGTTCTTTGCAGGACGGACTCAAACTCAATGCCACATGTTTGATCGAGCCTATCTACTAATAACTGAAGCCTATCCCGTTCCTCAGTAATAGAAGCATACTGAGAATGCAACGCAGACATTTCATTTTTAATCTTTTTATTATTATCTAAAGCTTCTAAGAGAATATTTTCATTCTCAACTAATTCTGCTTCTAATTGACCAATCTGCCTCTTAGCGGACTTTAATTCCAGTAAAACCTGGTTCATCTTGTCGGCTTTACGAGTCAACATTATAGATGAGTGGAGTGGGTCTTGTAAATACTCAAATAAACAAGGTACTGAAAGGCAGAATGTTCAATGTCTAGGTTATGTCTTGAAAGGGATTGTATGGACTTACGTGACTTTATGGATGTTAACTTTGTTGGAAATAGTATTCCTTCACAAGAGAAAAGGGCACTTGTAAGCACAAAACACCTCAAAACACAAAACGCTAGCAAAAAAACTTGTAACGGAAAACGACGATTTTACGTTGGCCAAAAACGCACAAATAACACGACTTATCCGCTTATTAACTATTTAGACAGTTGTTTTATGATAAAAATATGCGATGAAATCGGAAAGGGCTCTTTAGAACTACGTAAAAACAATTATTTTATATTAAATTCGTAGGAAACATTTGCGATCAGCTGTTGCTAGTAGGGTTGCCAACCCAAAAAAATTATTCCACCACCAAAACTTGAATGAAATGGGTGGTGTCGTTTTAAAAGATAAGTGGATAGTTCCACTTTAATACTTCATTATCATCATCATCCGCAGCGTAAAATGATTTTCTTAAATTTTACATTTACATATAATAATGACTTTTAAAAGTTTTGATTGTAATAATGAAATTATCTATCTTCCCGAAGAGAACAGTAAATTCAGATGGCATGACACAAAAACTAAACTAATTTCAATATAATATAAATGAGGCCATCCGTTTAACATAGAATCGATCTTACTGTCTAGTGTCTAGTGTGGTGTAATAGTGTCCATCCACAGGTTGAGTCAGCAAGCTCAGACGTGTTCTTTTATATCTTTAGCAGAAGAAACTCACCGTCTCAGTAAGAGCGTCTCCAACCCGCTCTATCTTGAGTATAGTGACCTTGTCCTTGTCCAGTTCCTTGTACATCTTCTCGACGACGGAGGAGTAGGGGCTCAGCATGCCCGTGATCAGCAGGATGTCGGGCTGACAGCCGCGGAGCACCAGGTCTTTGCGGCTGCAGGAGGAAATATCATTTCTTAGCGTTTCTTAGCAAAATCAAAATCAAAGTCGTTTATTTCCTTTAGACCTTACAGGACTCTTGGACACGTCACAAAATACAAATTACATTAATAATAGCTGGAAATAAAGTGATCACTTTGATTAATTGTTCACTTCAATCTTTTTAAGGTAAAGTAAAGAAGCGATAGACCCGCCCCCGTTGTACCTACTTATAAGTCGATGTTTTGTCTGTTTTTAATGTTTGTAGGTAATTTACATATTTCTGTTGATTTATAATAAAGCGTTCTTGTATTATTGAATTGTATAAGTTTTTTTTGACCACACCATGGTACCGCCGGCACGATAAGACGATGTCACGAAGAAGGTCCAAAAAATTGTTCTGATTCAATCTTGTCTTGAAGAGACTTAAGTTTAAATTATCAGGAAAAAGAGGCTCGAAGTCAAAATAAAAAAAATAGATGTTGTTAAAGAGCAATCATACTGTATCGCTATGAAATTTAGAAAGGGGCGATCTTGAGAAATTTACAGTTAATATTCAAGAAGGTTTCTGAGACCCTTCTGAATGATAGAAAGTACGCGGTGACTTACTTGATGAAAGCCCTGACGTACTGCTTGATATTGTGCGTGTTGAGGTTCCCGCGGAGCCGTGAGCGGTACTCCGTCAGCAGGCGTTCACGTTCCGCCAGCTCGCAGGAATCAGACGACATTTGCTGGAACACCAACAAAACAGAATTCGTATACCGATAGAATAAAACCAAAATATTACGATGCGTCCTCGGAGCAGAGCGGAGATGTGTATAGTAAAAAGATAATTTTGAATATTCATGTCGCATGGACACTTTTTGGTAGAAATTATCTTAGTTGTGTGTGATGTATTCTTCGTTCATGTAGGAAAGATATAGATATAAGGTAGGAAAGAAATTAAAAATTAAGGGATAGATGAAACAGGCATAAATCAAATTACCCAAACTAGAGAAGAGTAGAAGAAGTCGTCGTTAATTATAAGGTTTAATTCATTCTCATTCTTTATTAGATAGCTTGTTAACTAAGTACTAGTACTAGTAATCTAAGAAAGCAAAAAGCACTAAAAGCGAAAGGTCTTATACTTAGAATGTTAGTCGGTTAGTATCGGAAGAACTAAATTGACTACTAGCGCAAAATTTTAACACGTTTGCTGTTAAAATACAAGTAGGTCTCGACAGTGCCTACGCATTTGCTCCCTTTGGTGTCGAGACCACTCGAGACCTTATATCCGTAGGGTACCGAGGCTCTCCAGGTTTTAAAAGACAATCTGATCGACGCGTGATCCGAGAGTTAGCGAGTATCTGGCACAGCACAACACAACATTATCATACAACGAGCCAGCGCAGCGTCTTGGAGAAGCTTCTGATTGGTGTTGATATGTAGAGATTGTTTGCAACAGCCTGTCGTTCTCTCAATTGTTTCAACTGTCAACTATTAGTTAAAGTTTTATTAATTTATTGTTGGTTTTCTTTTTGTTAAGAAGTTGGTTATTCTTTTTTTGGTCGGTTTATTTTATCTCACTGAACGTGATCGTGGAGTTCGTATCCAAGTCAACTTAAAAAAAAAACAATAATATGATACAAGAGTACTGCTGACGATACGATAATTACATCTACTGCACAAAATCAGAGAACATAGCTATCTATCAGTGATAATTAATGTGTCAAGAATTACCTTTACCATCCCAGGTTAGTTGATTAGCAACAAACAAAATAAGGAAAATACCTGGTAGTTGTAATCAACCTGCTCGGGCAGAGAACTCACATGTCCAAACTTGTGGAAGATCAGGAAATCTTCCTCCGACTGAGAGATATCTGCGCCCTTCCATCGGGAGAAGCGAGTGCGGAACGCATCAGCGACGGAGGATGATGAGGCTGTGCAGTTGAAGAGTATGAGGCCGAGGAGTCTCCGCGGGTGCGCGAGGCCACAGCGGGCCAGGACGTTGGCGCCGGCGCCCTCGCCGAGGCCGACGGCGTAGCGGACGTGCAAGAAGTCTAACACTGTGATCAAATCTTCTCCTAAAGTCTGGAGAGACGGGAACTGATAGCTGAAACACAAATGATCATGAAATTTTTTATTAACAAGGTAATCAACAAACACATAACTTATAATTACTATCTATGACGCTTATTACGGGAGGTCAAGGTGAGGCCTATGTCCAGCAGTAGGCTATTAGGCTGATGATGATGAAGGTAAGGACCTACTTGAAAACATGACCAATGACGCCATTGTGTAAAGTCGTTAAAGTTCAGCATGGACTAAATCTGAATTAATATCTCTATTATTACACCAACTCCTTCAAACTTAAGTGATTCAGTTGTTGCATTTTGAAAAAAACTACTCAGTCTATAATTTATTTCACATTCATTTAAATGTTTTAGGATTATTTAGTCTCAGAATGTACTTCGGAATAATTTTCACATTCACACACACACATTTTTCAGATTTCACGAATTCTGACTTTTAGGAAATCTTAACTTCACTAATCATTGCAAAAGTAAACCTTATGTTACCATAGCGATTAACCGGTGTTTAGGTTAGCTGTGGTCATTGAAGTACTATTACACCTCACTGGCTGTAGTAGGTAATGGTGCCATGCCATGCCATGTCTTAACTTTTCGACTTACGAATCAGGCAGATCTGGCGAGTTCTCCTCGTGTCCTGGCACGTCGACGTGAATGAAGCAGGAGCGTTCCTTGATCTCCGACATCGCGGGGCAGTTCACAAAGTCCACCAGCGACGAATCTACAACAATCTCTCCCTCTTTATTGTTGCTGCAATACTACGCTTTTAAACCAAGCTACGTTAGTACTATAATAGTTATTCTATGATTAAGCTAAATTTCATATAAATAGATACCTAATTAAAGATCAACGTAAAGGTTCCGGCAGGGGCACGAATCGATGCTAGACGAATATAACGAAACGATGGTTGGCGCTTTTGAAAGGTAGCAGGTAGCAATGATGAGCCAAAACTCTCAAGATGAAATGGAGATAGAGGATAACGTAAAGTGATATTTTCTTAAATCATAATTTGGAGATTGTGGAGGAGAAACTTCGATTAGTAACCTGATGAAAAAACTTACGATTGGTCCCAAGATCGTGTACGGTCAGGAACACGCATCTTTTATCTTGTTGGCTCAGGTCACCCTGGAAACATAAATACAACACAATTGATCGCCTCCTGCATAACTAGTATTAGTTTCATCGTAACTCTGTATCAGTTTCTTATAGGTCGATGGGAACAGCCTATTACAAAGGACTTACAGGCTATTCTAGTCCCTACATCGTAGACTTTTAACTTTTATTGTGTTGCTATTTCGATACGTAAACTAAAGTGACTAAGAGAAATCCAAAAACGAAACATCATAAAATTTGGTTCAGCCATTCCTGAGTTATAATTGAGTTGAAATGGTGTAACACGACTTTGTTTTATATGTAGTGAGATACAATTAAACAAATATCTAGTGAATCTCAACACTAATGCGAACGGCTCCAAAGCCCTACGATACAAAAAATGTTTATTCTTAGATATTGCCGTGCCTTCGAACTTACTAGCAACACGCCTTGAGCTTCCAAAGCCATGTTAAACAAGACAGAACCTACATCAACTATGCAAATTTCAAAGAGATGTGGGATCAGGATGGCCTAGTTTGTGAAGAGGCAATATCTGCGCCCGCATGGACGTGTTAACGATATTGGACCACGCTATACATAGTAGTTACATAACAATTTTAACACCCTAAAACCTAGCTATCAATAAGCTACTTTTAAACAATGGTGAAATTTGTAGAAAGCTGTTCTGTAGTTATTTGTGAATAATGTAATTGGTTGTATAATTAAACACACATAGAATTAGCCATTGCATTCTGCATTGTACAATTGCTTTTATATCCTGGCTATAAAAGCAATCTGAATCTGATAAAGAAATCAATATGGCAAAAAAAATCTTATATGGCAGAATGCGTTACCCGATACCCTTTGTAAGGTATGTAGTAGTAGTGTAGTAGTATGGTATTTTTTTGTGTGTGATGATTAACAACTAGCCCAAATTCTAAACCCACCAGGCAAGTAAATAATGTGGTCCATGCTCGCAGTTTTTTACATTTATAGATCCAAAGCACAAGGCAAACAGTTTCTTTGAACATCATTATGTGAAGATGCACGGGAATTGAGATCTAGGTAAGTATAGACAAGGCATTGTTAATATGCACAATGGCCGTCTTTTCTTCAGGAAAATGTATCTAATGAGATGAAGGCTCGAGCTAGCCGCGTCTTGTTTCGATGTATTGGCCGAGTAATAAAAGTTCTATAAATTTAATTATATTTTGATGTTGTGAGTACAAACCTGACCGTATTTTGGGACTATTCCCTGTGATCCAGAGCAGCGTGAAAAATAAAAAATTAATAAAATATGCACGAAACTGCTACTCTAGTAAGGTAGCAATTTGGTACAGATTTTATTAGTTTAGGTAAGTCACTAAAAATATAACAGAATAAAAATAATTTGATTTACAATTAAAAAAATTTGAGGGTTCGAAGCGTTTTTACAAGTACCAAAAAGCTTTGATTTGGTATGTGTTTACCGTGCATGTAACTTATGCTAGATACTAATGAAATTTGCCAAAAATATGGCATATACCTGGCAACAACAGCAACACTTACAATTTCGCAAAAAGATATTTAATCTCGGTTCTTACTGCTTGGTACCTACCCTTTAAGAAAATACTAAGAATCTTTTTTCCGAAATGACGAGGTAATTTGTCCCACTTATTACGACAGGCAATTTAGGGTGGCGAAACGACTTGACTCGTTCCTCATCGCTGACTAGATTGCCATTTTACCGCAAAATTTACTTCACGGATAGAAATGTCAGTACATTAATGAGGCAGAAATAAAGTAGGTACCTAAAGTAGTTGCTAGGTTTATATGTTATTATTATTATGCGGCTAAAAATTAAGAATTATTTAATAAATTGGTAGATTTCATGGATAAAGTAAAATTATTCTGTTCCTAAATTTTCATAGCCATAACTTTAGTTTTTCATAGCCATGCCATTATATTAACAATTGACGTCCCGACAGCTCTGATAAAGATCCTTTTGGTTACAGAGCAGAAATTATAAGTAATTTTTTTATTTACTTTATTTTTTTTAGTAATTTAATTACTAAATTAATTTTTTTATTAAGTTACATATACTTACTTACTTGTTACTGGACTGGTTTCCGCAACTAGGCCACAGGTGGGCCCTTTTTGCGTAAGTTACATAATTATACATAATTATATAACTAGTAATCAAAAAGTTATCGATGTTGTGAAAACCTGCTGTACCCCTTAGGTACCATAATTTATTCTTGATTATTGCTGACAAACATACGTCCTACCAGTTTACCAGTTTACAACTTACTTGAACGTGGACGTGGATGTCTCCGCTCCTGTCGGTACTGACAACATATTTCTGAAACAATACAGAACACATTGTATTGATATTTTTCAACTTACGCGATCTGAACTGGTTAGTACTATTTTAACGGGTATTTATCGGGTTGTTTTTTAGTCATCTCGTGACCATGTCAGAGTGCAAATCTGTTTAAACGTCGAGAAAAAAAAAACAAAAAAAAAAACGCGATTTATAGGTACTCGTTAATAGTACTAAACATTGTATTAATAGTCAATTACATACAAGCACTGTGCTGTTGAAACTTGTTTGTGGGAACAATTTTAATAGTTATGCACTCTCACTTAGGAGCAGTAGGAGCGTAGCAGATTTTTGGCAATTTTCAAAGGAACGCTGACGCGTTGGTGGCTTTAAAAGCATTGAAAACTATCAAAAACCGCTTTATCTGCCTACTGACAATGCACTATTATCTTAGGTATGTTCTATGTGCCTACGATGCAAATAGGCAATCAAAATAATTACACATCTTTACCACCGCGCATATATTCTGCTCGATCGATGACCTGAAAATATTGTACAAATGCAACTCAACAAGAAGGCGTGTTGAAATAATAGAAGCAGAGCACACAACACAAGCATGAAGACATAACTCCACTCTGAGTAATGAGGTTACTTCGACATTTCAAGCAAGTTTACGACTGTTGACATATGTCCACTGTATGCCGTTTCTAGCGTTTTGAAGATTTGGTAGCTCTACTTGTTATAAACTCTATGTAACCTGTTTTACTATAAAAACTAAGTACTGCGTAGTTTGTGGATCACCTGATCATGAATGTAAGGAACATCAACAGGGTGAGTATGGTTCTATATAACAAGGTAACTGCTGACTGTATTCAATCACACTTTATTACTTCAACATCATCATCACCAGCCTATAATAGTCCACTGCTGGACATAGGCCTCCCCTAATGAGCGCCATAGAGGGCATTATCATTTGGGGGTTATTGCCCATAATCCCCACGCTGGGCATGCGGGTTGGGGATCGTAGTTCGGTGGAGTTGTTCTGCAGAGGGCGCTGCTGCCCGCCCCCGGTGTGTCTCCCTTAGTCGCCTCTTAAGACACCCACAGGAAGAGTTGGGGTGATGAAATTCTATGCCGGCACCACACGGCCATATTACTTACCAGAAGGTAAGTTGCATAATATTATCGGCATTTACGTGCGAGAATGTGAAAAATGAAACGGCAGTAACCCTAGTGAAATTAAATGCGCAAAAACATGCGATTTCATTCTAAGATAACGGAGAATGGCACAGGTCGTAAATGGAATGGGACTTCAATGTTGCATCATAACTCCCTTCTTGCGCAGTTGGGTTAAAATTAAAACAGTTGTCCTATAATGATCAGCACAGCAAGTTATCGCTTTAAAGATGCTGATTTTACGTACGAAGAAAATGCTAATTGTATTACACCAATAAAAATTGCACAAGTAAAGATTGATTTCATGTGCAGTAAAAATTTAACCAACTGCGGAAAAGCGCGACCTCGCTTCAAATCGACAAACAGACGTGCCAGTAAACAACGCGCACAATAATTCTGTTTACAAGACGGGAATAAACGGACATTCTGGCGTATTGGCTATGCGACCCGGCACGCTGTTCTAGACACTTAAAAGTTTTTAAGTGATTACGGTTACGGTAATACATTTATCATGAAAATATTAGTTGTTATTAGTAAAAATATTAGCAAGTTATTAGTTACCTTTTTAACAAAGGAATCTACAATTAAGTAGCCAAATTAGAACTAGTATTCAAGATTGAAATAATTGTAGCTACCTGCAGACTGATGCAAACAAACTAGGGGTAGCTCAACTAATCCGTATCAATACCGCAAGCGTTCCCAACACGCTAACTACATTGTCGCGCTTATGGCAATGCTGATGCGAAAGTCTTAGGATGTAAAATGTGACTCCCTATCCTATGTCCAGAATTCAAGGACTTTAACTATAAGATGTAGACCGGTGAAGATTTAGTGTCCCATTGCGACCCTTTGTGTGCAGAAAACTAAATAAAATACAGGAGCTCAACCTTTGTGTACCTGAGTGTTTAATTTTAATCATCATATCAAATCTAAACGATGATAATAATGCTTATCGATGAAATGCAGTAAAATTTACTGTTATGTCCGTCTAAACTGTTTATTTATTATAAAATAAAATAAACATGTGTCAGTCCAGTCGTGCACTACAAATTGGATTGCTTTTAAATTAATTTGTTCAAGAACTCTTCTGGGAAATTAATTGAAAACACTTAAACCCCACACCTGCGTCGAACATCACGGCCAACCAATAATAGCTACCCTTATCGGACGGTTCGACAGCTCAGTTAATTTCAGTAGAAACGGTATTGAAGGTATAGTCAAAGATTTAAATTATCATAAAAGAAGATAATATACCTACGGTTACAGATATCTGATATTTTAGTAGATAGGTTATACAATGCCTTTACCTACTACTACAAATATCTTCATCCAAGATATTCTCGTAGTCCAGAAATAACATTAATTTTCTTTAGATAGGCTTTAAAACTGATTCATTTCTAGTTTACATTGAAAGGAATGTAAACAAATACTTGTAGGGAATATAACTATAAGCTCAAGTCAAAGATGGCCTACCATTATTTTATTTTCTTCCAGACAATCGTCGTAAGCAGGAGATCAAGTCGCGGGTAGGGCTTCAGGTCGCTTTTATCTCTCACGACAATTGTAAGTATTAAAACAAATACTATTTTTATCCACCAAAAGCTCTTACTTCTTGAAAGCATTTAATATTCGCTTCTTATGCGATTGTTCTTATAGTTCCAGGTTCCAGGATACAGTCAATATTTATTTGTTGGAACTTGGAACGTGGTAGTTTTGAGTTTGTTTGTAATGGATGATTCACTGAAATGATAACATTTGTCCTATGCCCAATTTCTCCGTCTAGACAACGCAACGTCTGTGCCAAATTTAATCAAAATCGGTACAGTATTTTAGGTGTGAAAGATGGACAGACAGCCAGACAGTTTTTTTTAAATTTTAATATTACTTTATGTTAATATGTAAATCGCAAGTGTCATTGCAAATTAGGTAGGTTTTTAAGATAGAAAGTATATTTTTATTCTATTCTACTTTCGCATTTACAATATTAAAAAGTAAGGATTCAGGTACGTGAGTTACCATGGTTTGGCCGCAGCGTTTTTTCAAAAGTTACTGTTGTTTTTAGAAAATAATATGCCGGGGCTACAAGAATACTTTAAAATAGTTTAGTTTGGTTGAGCTGTTTTTAGCAACGTTTATCGACCGAGCTCAATTCTAGGTCAGTGCTAACTCTAGAATCTTAAAATAAAACTATTGAAGGAACTCTAAAGCGATAGAGATTGTCCCTCTTATTCATAACAGTCAGTCAATTTAAGACATTGCTATATCTTACTCTGTCTTTTTCAGTGACGTAAGTGAGATATAACACTACTTAGTAACTGTTTCAAGTTAACAGAAGATTAAGAGCCTATTAGGGTTCGCGTGAAAATAATGCTATCAAACATACTACATAGCAAACTTTGTGGTAGGTTTGGTTGCATTTTTGTCATTGTATGAGTTATCAAAAAGCTCAATCTGTGTAATAAACTAGAGGGTACAACTGCGACCGACATAACACATAGTTTTGTATTTTAGATCATAAATGTAATACTGTTGAATTAAATCAAATATAACGTTTTCGTAGGTTCTATACAAAAACCGCATAAAGTTACTAAAACAAATTGACCGAACATTCTAAATGCAGATGATCAATCTAAAACCAGCCTATCTATTGAAGGGCTTCAAGAGAAGTGCTCTGAGTGATTCCATCGAGCTACCGACGAGTAGTTCTGAGTGGAACACAATTGGTTTATCTTATAAGGGGCTAGGGTAGTGCCTGAATAGAACAACATGTAGAGTGCAACGAAGAATGTACCTATGTACTTACAGGCGACTGTGACGTAGATGTAGTAAGATATGTATATGAGAACGACGCTGGCCAGGCCATCAACTGCGAGCACTGTAGATCGATGATTAGCAGTTTCTTTTCCTTGTATTTAAATGAGGCGTTAGATATCGTGAAAAATCCTTTAGCAATCAAAAATCAACAGCAAAAGACAATAAATAATTATAATAAGGCAGCAAACTAAAAGCCGTTTTGTTTGCAAACTATATACAGCCCAGATGCAGTCCGGCAAGTCAATATGTGATATGATACATCTTTGAGCAGCTAACTGTACTGTAGGTACACTAGCCTATTTATTAGGATGTTGCTCGGCCATCGTCAAAGCGGTATTCAAAAACTGTTTCCGCTTCCGTCTGCACTGGTCGACAGACCAGGGCGGCGGGAAAAGGGTAGTTTGTATAACTTCACATTCAACAAACATAACTTTGGTTTACTGGGTTACACAAGAGATAGGTAATATTTTGCAACGATGAACCCAAATTGAGGAAATTGTTGTTATTAAACTATGCCAAAGTACTAAATATGTCTGATGGAGAGGTGTTTGGTAGAACTCTATAAAATACCTACGTAAAATATTCGCTTACGTAACAAGAATATTTTCCTAGCACCATTTCGACCTTTTCTCTAAAACTAATTGAGAGTTTGACCTCGAAATCTAAATATTTACGTTTATGGTTATTCTTCGGTCATCGCCTCCATTATTCAAAACGATTTTAATGCTTCGTGAAATATGCTGATCTTAGGATTTATTTTCTGCTGAAACTGAAAATACACTTTGTTTACAAATAATCGAGCGCGCGGTAAAAAACATTTGCCAAAAGGCGCGTGAACTTTCCATTTACTCAATCTGCTTTTTTTGGTATATTGCTCGTATAAATTGAACTTATTTTATACGAAAGTAAGATAAAATAACAATGTCAGCAGTAGTCAAAAAATATATGAAAATAAGACTCTAAAAACCTGTAAGTCCACTGCTACCTGAATATGTATTATCTATGAAAATTACTGAACTTATATAACAGAACAAAACAATTACAACTAGATTTACGTTTATACCTATTTCTTACATATCTAAGCCGTCATAAGAAGACAGAGTACACAAAATGCATTGCCAGGTTGAATGGCGATGATTATTTGTTGACTGAAATAAAAGCCAGTATTTCGATCCTGTGAAGATACCTTGCTGTTTCATAGGCAAGTTGACTCAACTGGCCGTGATGCTTAATTGCGAGACATTGTGATTTAAAGGTTACCCGCTAACCCACCTACCCTTCAGTTTTACGTGGTAATAATTTCCTCCTTACTAAAAATGTTTATCATATTACTGCAAATCTAGGGCAGTGAAAGAACATGTAAGAGATAACCGAAAAAAATCAAGACCATACAACAGCTGTCAAGGTGAGCTTGCTTATCAGTCAAGATTCAAGACATTAACCCCTAAGTGAATTCAGTATAAGATTAGTGTCCAAGTGTGTCTCGGATCAGGGGACGTGACCGCGGGCACGGTACCGATCGAATGTCCCCGTAATTAGTTTATGTGATAACTGGGTTCTAGGACGGGGCTTCTGATTGGCTGACGTAATTCGTTTTTAGGATTCCGTATAATGTAGACAATTGAGATTTTAGCTAAAACAACAAATAAATAATATTTTAATTAAAGGCTCTGATACTATAAATGTTTTGGGCTATTTGCTATTGTTCTATTTTTGTCAAATTCATAACGGTTTAACTACTAACCTTATTTGCCTCTGTATCAGTAGTACTACTAAGAAGTACAACTGGTAGTACAAATGACACACCGTTGTATCTCTAGTACTACCTGTAGTACTAGTAAGCCTCCATGTCAGTAGTACTGCTAAGAAGTACAACTGGTTGTACAAATGACGCACCTTTGTATCCGCCTCCGTATCAGTAGTACTACTACAAAAATTCAAGTAAATTTACTCGACTTTATTATTATTATTAAAACGTAAGTTCAACTGGTAGTAAAAATGATAAAACTTGTATTTCTCTAGTATAAAAAAAAAACAGAAAACTTTAGTTCTACAACAAAAAACTTGTCTCTAGTATATAAAAAAAAAACTTATCTACTACGATAATGATAAGAGCAAGCCCTTGTTCCTTCACTTAACGTAATTTAAAAAAATGTATAATTGTTGGTCTTCTTTTAAAAAGTTTATTGAATTGACCGTTCCAACCCTCACAGACATTATTCGTCCGGTGTCGCTCACCGAAACTACACCATAAAGCTTTTTTCGGCATCCAGTATTTTTATGTAAAGTAAAAACTGTTGTAGGATTTTGTTACTTCCTACAATTTCACTCTCCTTCAGTATACGAGTATAACTAAACCCTTCTTCAATTTGTGCTTCTGGGAGAAAAGGCAGCACCATGCATAAACTGACAATTTTGTTCAAATTCCGTTTCGTATATTTTTAAATCCTTTTTGTAAGCATTAGTTAAGCCGTGTGGTGCCGGCATAGAATTTCACCACCCCAACTCTTCCCGTGGGTGTCGTAAGAGGCGACTAAGGGACACACACCGGGGGGCGGGCAGTAGCGCCCTCTGCAGAACAACTCCACCGAACTGCGATCCCCAACCCGCATGCCCAGCGTGGGAATTACGGGCAATAACCCCCAAATGATGAATAATGCCATCTATGGCGTATTCATCATTATTAGGGGAGGCCTATGTCCAGCAGTGGACTGTTATAGGCTGGTGATGATGATGAGTTGCTTTGCTTTTCGTTTAAGCTTATCTTCAAAATAATAAAAACAACAGTAGTGTTTTATCTGGGGGAAAATTGTTTTTCATCGCAGCTTGCAGCTTGTTTGAAATCTGTTATAAATTTCATTGGTTCCCATTCTGGAACTTGCGACTTGATGATCTCAAACATAATTATAATAATATGACTTTTTTAACTTGTTAGGCATAAGTGCATAATATGCCATAAGTATATAGTATCATAGTATCGATTGTCATGATAACTAAATGTCCAGTTGTATACACAGACTAAACAGAATAGACACTACATAGTAGTAGGTACTACTGATACGGAGGCGGATACAAAGGTGCGTCATTTGTACAACCAGTTGTACTTCTTAGCAGTACTACTGACATGGAGGCTTACTAGTACTACTGGTAGTACTAGAGATACAACGGTGTGTCATTTGTACTACCAGTTGTACTTCTTAGTAGTACTACTGATACAGAGGCCCTTATTTGTGTTAGAACTTTTGTCAAAGCTGTGACTTTAACAAAAGTCTCTTAATCGTAATACTCGTAAGTACAGATAAGATTTCGTCAAGTTGTGTATAAAAATATGGTCGCTAAAACTACAAATAATATAAACTGGAAATTGTAAAATTAAACAAATACAATAATTAAGGTGACCAAGTTGAGAACCGATCACCGATGTTATGCAATGTCGCGGTCAGTACTTAGATGAGTGTGATAAAAAAACAGTTATGGTTTGCTTTCCTTGTAGTTAATGTACGATGGCACGGAACCCTCCCGTATGCGCGTCGACTCGCACTTGGCACAGCTATATGTTTGGTAGGGAGAGCTCCATCGATACCTACCTCCTATATCAAGTTCTAAGTCAGTAACTACCGGGATCTCTGTGACTATTTAACTTCATTAATCATCGAGAATTAAAGTTCTTCCTACTTTGTGAATGAAAAGCAATTGATAACCAAAATATTTTTTTAAATAATTAAGAAAACTTTTGCTGTAGGGGTGTTTTACTACATTTGACGACTGTATCACTCAAAAGTAATTAGGTAATTAGTTAGCAAAAATTGATTGAATTATGTTTAATCGCATACGTTTAATTTACTTACGGATTTTTTATTTTATTTTGAATGTGTTTAGAACTTTTTGTCAATATTTTGATACGTGTAAGATTTTTTTATAGCTATGTTAATTTATAAACTGAAACTAAAATAAGGAAGTAGTACCTAATTTAGTTGAGAAGTCAATACTTGAGAGAACGAATGTTAAACAAACGGACACGCTAAACCAATGATTTATTTTCGGAGTGGGTCGATACGTCGATTGCTAGTTAATAATGTCGAAGTTACATAATAATTATAATAATGGCGAGTAGATTTCCAGTCCTTGAAGAACAAAGGCTGTAACAAAACCGAAATATATCGTCAACCCCCTCAACTTCTTTCTGAAAATAGAAAGAAGTTGAAGGGAAGCGATTTATATTCACAATACGCAATGAGGGTTTGATCTAAGAAATAAAGATCGCGAATGCTGACGGTGCTTAAGAGAATACCGCTGACAGAAGCAATTTCTCCGGAGAGGCTTTCAATACGTCGATCTCGATGGCAAACAGAAACATCGTAAACCTTTTATCTTCGCTATTGAGGACAATTATCGGATTAGGTATCATCTTTTGGGTTTTGTATTATATTTATTAAACTTAGATCGCGGAATACCAAAATTTTCGATATTCTTTTGATTTTTCCTCACTGTGACTTTGGCGGAAGACTAGCTTCCTTGTCATCCAACTCATGCTGAGCCAGAGCCATTTTTGTTAACGGCGCGTACATGAGTTTTTTGCTTCTTTTTAGGTTTTGTGTATCCTTTGTGCAATAAATAAATATATTTGATTTATATCTGATTTTAATTTTGTATTCTACTGAAATACTAAAGTGTTCGACGTTATTTCGTTTTTTCTTTACAAATTTCACGGATATTAAGCTCCGACCTGACTTCGCACGGGTATTTATCTAAAATTTCAAAAATTATACACACACATTGGGTTTCACAATTTTCATACGGATCCCTAACTTTTTAGCACTATTAGTGCTTTTTGACATTGACTTGCCTCCCGCACCCAGTGACGAATTGTGAAGTTTATGGCACTCTTTAACTGACACTAGCAGGGGTCGTAGTATAGAATTTATTGCCAAAGTTTAAAAAAAATCTTAAGGCTCTGTTAGAGACAATGTTTAGATATTTCAGGAGGTGAAGCAGGGGAAGTGGTGCACGTAGCTCCGCCCCTACGCTACGCGTTGACAGCAGCGCGTAGCCTTATTCTGGCGCGGCATCCGTATTCTGTTCACCGAATGGGAAATCCCGGGATGAAAAACCGGGATTTCAAAATAAATTTTGCATTTGAGTGATGATTGTGACTTACTACATATAGTTAAAAATCTTTTGAATTGAATTATATTTATAATCTATACTAATATTATAAAGAGGAAAGATTTGATTGTTTGTTTGAATTGAATAGGCTCAGAAACTACTAGACCAATTTGAAAAATTCTGTCACCATTGGAATCCTTGATGTTCCCCGATGAACTTAGGCTATAGAATATTTTCAAAAAGTTAGGGATCCGCATGAAAAATTCAATAATCAAACCGTGCGCTATGTATTCAATTCTTTTTTTATTATGGCTCCGCTGCTTGCTTCCCTACGGCCAGTGTCAGTTATGGAGTGTCGAGTCAATGTCAAAAACCCTAATGCTGCTCAAAAAGTTAGGGATCCGTATGAAAACTGTAAAACCCAACGTGTTAGTGTGTAAAACTTCTGAAATTTTGGGTTTTTGTCCACCGATCCCGGGATCAGATTTAATTGGCCACTGATACCGCCAAGGTTTATCCACCGATACCGGGATCGGTTTCCAATGAAAAATGATTAAATATTTTTAACCACTGATCCCGGGATCCGTGGCTACAAAAAATTACTTAAAATAGTTTTGGAAACGGATCCCGCTTGTAGTGTTTAGAAGTTTAAATTAAAACAAATGTTATTATTGCATTATGTTATATTGATCAACGGTAAATTATTTTAATAAATATCTAAAATCACAGGAATCATCACATAATTATTACTCTTACTAAACGAGAATTGTTTTATCATAACTTTGTATTGCTAGCATAAATAATTATTTTCTCTTTAATTTAAAACTTAAACATTTATTATTAATGGAATTGGACTCTAGTTAAACCTCATTTAATATAATATAAAATAAGTGATTTTAGATTTTTATTAAAATAATTTGCTGTTGATGCTGCTGCTGGTTAAGTAATGTTTTGTAGCTACGGATACCGGGATCAGTAGATAAAAATATTTAATCGTTTTTCATTGGAAACCGATCCCGTTATCGGTGTATAAAACTTGGCGGTATCAGTGGCCAATTAAATCTGATCCCGGGATCCGTGGACACAAACCCGATTTTTTTTTTGTGGATTGTCCAGCAATATTTATTTATTTATTATTATTATTTATTTTATGTGCGAAGCAGGGCGGACCGCTAGTATTAAATGTTTATTGTTTTGTGTTTTTTTTATTGTTTCATGTATTGATTGGGTTTTCTGGTCTAATCAACATATGAAATACAAATCAATAAACAATTCAAATATATGAACAACTAAATAAAACCAAGGAAATACAGATCGTTACACGAAAGCTGATTTCAGGCTTTCGTTAAAAAATGGGTTAGCTGCTACTACTGTTACTGAGATGAGAATCTCCTAGCAAGAATAAAAAGTGATATTGGTTAGCGCGGCAGTACTATTAAATATACAATCATACATAAGTATGATCCAATCAAACTAAAGGCAACGTTGTTGTTGTTGTTGTTGTTGAGCAGACGAATTTTTCAAACCTATGAATAAATGGTAGCCATATCCTTCGGAACTCCCAGATTATGATTGAAGTAGTAATTTAAAATTAAGTAGTAAGTAATAATTATTTTACATTTCATCAAAAGTTAGCTGTCTGCTACAACAGGGCATGTTTTCTTCATTGACATTTGCAGAAAGAAATTAAAAATTAACTCTGATAGGTGGTCAGAGGTATTAATTAGTATTATGTTATCTGTGACAAGAGGTAATTTTTCGTTAGGAAAGTATGGAAGCGACTGCTAAAAATATTTTATTTGAAAATAAAATCCCGGGATTACGGGATTATATCTAATACATAATCTAGAAAAATGATTCCGTGATTCTCAACAAAGATCACTCAATCCTGGAATCGCTACATTTTTCTGATACAAAGTACCTAGGTATATAAGTCAAAACCTAAAGATTAGGTCAATATTAGCATCCGATTATAATCGGAAAAACTCAAACCGGAAAAGATCAAAACCTAAACTTTAGGTCAATATTAGCATCCGATTATAATCGGATGATGTTTTGACTTATGTTCCTAATCAAAGTCGCTCGCTTAACTCTCGCGCGGCGTAAACTAGCGCGGTGGTTTCACACTCGACGTATTGAGGAGCGAGGTTCTGAACACCATTCGGTATTTTTGTATCGGAAAAATGTAGCGATTCCAGGATTGAGTGATCTTTGTATTACTTATCCGATCTCCGCTATAACCCAGTATATTATTTACTAGCGGCCCGCCCCGGCTTCGCACGGGTATTAAACAAAAATTTCAGAAATTATACACACTAAAACGATGGGTTTCACAGTTTTCATACGGATCTTTACTTTTTTAACAGCATTGGGGTTTTTGACATTGACTCGACATTCCAAAACTGACACTGGCCGTAGAGAAAAAGCAAGCACCGTGCGCTATACAACCTCTTTTTCTATTCTGACGCGCCATAATAGAAAAAGAGGTTGAATATACAGCCCACGGTTCAATTATTGAATTTTTCATGTGGATTCCTAACTTTTTTGAAAATATTATATAGCCTATGTTCATCACGGAAAATTAAGGATTCTAATGGTGAAAGAATTTTTTAACTCGGTCCAGTAGTTTCGGAGCCTATTCAATTCAAACAAACAAACAAACATACAAACAATCAAATCTTTCCTCTTTATAATATTAGTATAGAAGACTACACACATACAAAGCTTCATAATATTCCAGTGTGAGATGATCTCTCGTTGTTTAGGCTTTCTGTACAATCAGAGGTCAACTTATACTGGAAATTTATATATTACCACACACGCAGGACACAAATGTCAAAAATAAACAAAGAAACGTGACCTATCTCTGTAACAGCTCGCGGCTGACTGGCGTGATACTGCCAAACGCGTGACAGTAGTTCTTTGCGCAAGACAAATAAAGTTGAAAATGGCGTTGCGTTTGATTTTAGTTGAATCTCTGGTTCGACAATGTGAAAATTATTTATCGGTTTTCATTTAATTTAAAAATAAATACACCAGTAAGTTAAAATCTTTATACATATTTCTCTAGATGATAAAATTACCTTTCTTACAGTAACAAAATTATAAAATGTTATCACTCAAAATTTTGAGCAATTCGAGACGAAAAAGTATTTTCGTGTTCTTTCTTGCGATTTGTTTTTCAAGTTCCTAGATGATTTTTATGAAATATTTTTGTATAAGTCTTTTGTCCATACACTTGACTATACACTGTATTTGGGCTTGTAATATGTCGCAGTAATCCTAACTGAGCGACGAAAAAGTGGACGTTTTACGACTTCTGTCTTAGGATAGCGCCTTAAGCTAACTACGCCAAACGCTTTTGGATGGATTTCGACGCTGGCGACGCATATACTAAAGCAAATGTTTAGGTATGCCACTTTACAACTTTGGAGGTGTTATGAGGAATAACATTTAAAATTATTCCTGGAAAGCAATAAACAAAACAGGTCCAGAGAGTTGTTTTTTACGTTATTTTATAACTAGGAGTTTTAATTTCATAAATTTTAGTAACTTAAAGTTTGACGTTTTCAGACTTAGTTTACTTCTATCGTATTAAGTATATCAGTCATACTTACACCCATTACTTAAGTTTTGCTTACTTGGGGCCAGATAACGCTGTGTAGATAGTCCACGAATATTTATTTATCGGACTAAGTTTTTGAACGTTCAATTATTTCAAAATGTTATTACCTCGCTACTGTAGTGCGTCAGGGATGTTTGCGGAATACCAAGTAGATGGTTTTACAGCTATTCTCCGCAAAAAGACCGCCTCCCTGATGCGCCGAGTCCGGGATAGCACGAACAGCATCCTGAAAACTATTGCTGATAGGGTCTCCTCTCCTATGTGGTTATGTTTTGTACATAGGGTAATAGGTGTAGTGTGATGTTTACGTTGTGTTTTATGTGTCATTGTTACTAACATTAGTCTTAAGTAGTTTCTGTGTTATTTTTTACTAACAAATTATGGATCCTGGTTGTCCGAAATAAAATATTTTTATTTATTTATTTATTACATAAAGTGTAATTTGGAGAAGAAAAAGTCATCTAAAAATTTAAAAGTTGTGAAAAGTTGACTTTGTTTGTATTTAACTTATTTGCGTTATATTTGTTTGCCTTCCAGGTATACTTTTTGGCATGGGTGTACCCATGCCCGGTGATATCTCAAACAAACTCCAAGCAAAATGGTCTGAAATAAAACCCCGTAGGGCATCCACAAATAAAACGTGAGCAAATAGTTCGTACAAACTTTACCCACGTCAAACACATTGAGAGGGATTGGATAGAAAGGTCGGATTCAACAATAAATTATTTTAGGTCAGAGAATAGGACCCAATCGACTTGTAAGCCTTGGAATCAATATGAAATGCTTTGTTATGTTCCTCAAAGCTCCAAATTAACCTATAAGGTACTTTAGTACTTTCAAAATTTTCTAAATCTTCTGTAAAATTTATAATATTTATTTTATTTCCATATATTGTCAAATGGCTTGTAAGCATTGGTTATGTATCATTATAAAAGAAAGCATCTTCGCAGATAAGAATATCTGCAAGATTATTTGATTTTTTAGTTTTAATATTATTTGCAAGACCAACATTTTTTCATTTTAATAATTAGATACTTTGTTTAACAACTATTCTAATTTCGAAAGTTTGATGTTGGGCTTGGGCGGCTTTGAGAATCTGGGGCGGGCGGCTTAAAAGTAATGTTATATCTTTATACCTACTGATACGGATGTATCAGTATAAGTATGTTGTTTTCAGCATTTAGGATTGAAGCGTTAAATATAATTAGCTGAGATTTAAAAAAAATCATGTAATTGTACAATACAGAAATGCTGAATTGTACACCAGAAAAAAAACATTAGGGCCAGTACGATAGGCTTCCTTATCGCGACGCGTAATTTCTTCCTGACAACTATTGGATGAAAAGATTGTAACTTTCTTTGTTAAAAGAAAATTAAAAGAAGAAAAGTTAATCCTACTAATATTATAAAGGCAAAGATTGTAACGTTGTGAAAATGAGTGGACGTAGACAACACGAAAATTACTGAATTGATCGCTCTAAAATTTTTCACACCTGGATTAACAAAGGACTTATTAAATTCTATTTCAAAAATCCGTGCGAAGCTGTAAACTAATATTAATCTAAAAATAGAAGTGGAAAGTCAATCCGTGCAGTTTCGCGTCGAGGGGTGGTTTAAATGCATAATTTTAGTAATTGCACAAGTTTCCCTAGCAAACAAGACAGAAAATTGCTGTACCGCGTAAGCATAATGGCTGAAAGTAGAATTTTATAGTCAGGCACAAAAAAAATCAGTAATCTGAATACCTAAAAGCTAAATACAGTTCCCGTGTGTCAAAAAGTTCAGGCGTTGAACGACCCAGCAATAAATTATATTATCAGTTGTCCATATAATTTTCTAAGGGATGTGTGTAAATCCACGTTTAATTTAGCGTGTACCAACCGCTGTTTTCAGGTAAGAATATTATGAAGTTCCCTTTAACAAAGGTACAACAAACAAATCAATAAACTACGAAAACAAACTCACATGAACTCCTTTCTCGTCTGTCTCAGCCATTTCACACAAATGTAGTAAGTACAGGCAAGTTCAGAAGATAAATAGAATGTAAGGTACAGACGCGACCACCGGTCTGGAGATACGGGAGTGCAGTGAGGGATCGCCGAGTGAAGCCGTATGGTTAGGGACGCCGCACAGTAAAGTAGGATACATTATATTGCTGACTTTTGATTGAGTTATTTCATAGAAATCGATATAGATTTTCAGAGTTTTTGTTGGACGTCTTAAGTACTTTTTGCTATCTCTTGATACGGATTATAACAAATAATAAGTGGTGTTTATACTGAAATAAATAAAAGTATAATAAAAATCATTTATTCGAGCAGATAAACACATAAAAATGTATACAGCGCGTTTAGAAAACTTAATTAAAATGTTAATGTCAAAATTTATAATATAACAACATATATCAAGCAAAAATACGCTTAAAATTTACAAATATTCATTAAAAGTCATATTAAGAGTCGAGACTTGCAGCATCTTTTATGTCAACTTTGAGCTACATTTTCATGTCACGTTATAGACTCACCAGGTTCTTGCTACTCAGATAAAAAGAAACCTTTCGCCTTTTTCTGCTGTGTGTGCGATGCGTCTAACATCTCATATCTTCATGGAAGATGTTATTTTTGGTGGTACGATAAGTATCATCATAAATAAAGTTATAAGTACAAAAGTTTTGTGGGTATAGTATCTATAAAGGAACGATCGGACAGCTCGCCACGTATCGAAGCAACAAGTGTAGAGCTCAAATTGCAGCTAATTGGGTCGCCTCTAATTGCCACTTCCTAAGGTGCCTCGACTCAAGACTTATCTACTGGATGTGAGTAATGACGAATTGAAAATGAAACAGAAAATGTTATGAAATTACTTTGCCATTTAATCTAACCTTCGATAATACACCAGTATCTCGCTGAAACTGACTCAGTATATACGCTTCACTCTTTGCCTTTCCCTTTTTCCTTGGTGTCCTTGGTTTTTTCATCAATGGGATCCAGAACGGGTTCTTTGAAGTCGAATTTTGGGAATTGGGTCATGTCTTCTCCAGGGGCACCTCCGTACTGCCGTAACAGCTTCTCCATATCTTTCTTTAGTTCTTCTGTAATTTCCGGAGATGGTTCGACGAGTTGACCCCCAGCGCTCTTCTGTTTGTATTCTCTGATCATCTGGAGGAACAGCTTTTGGACGGGGTCTGTGGCTTCCTTTGCAAGATTTCTGGAGAATGTTACAGAGGCGCCGGCTAAGCGAAGACCGACGAAAGTAAGGAAAAACGTACTCGTAGGTAGTTTTATCATTATGATTCATGAACGAAAAATATATTTTTGATGAGATTGATTTCTTTTGATTTCCTGCGTAAATTGATTAATTGCCATATTCAAAAAATCTAGCTAATTGACTTTTACTGACGTATTTGTCAGTAAAAGTCAGGTAGGAAAGAAACTCTTTAGCGGAAGAAGCACTATGGCGTTTTAGATTAATTAAAAATATCTAATGCGGACTGCTAGTTAATAATGAATATAAAAATATCTAGTATTTAATCTATACTAATATTATAAAGAGGAAAGATTTGATTGTTTGTTTGTTTGTTTGTATGTTTGTTTGTTTGTTTGTTTGTTTGAATTGAATAGGCACCGAAACTACTGGACCGAATTAAAAAATTCTTTCACCATTAGAATCCTTAATTTTTCGTGATGAACATAGGCTATATAATATTTTCAAAAAAGTTAGGGATCCGCATGAAAAATTCCATAATTGAACCGTGGGCTGTATATTCAACCTCTTTTTCTATTATGGCGCGTCAGAATAGAAAAAGAGGTTGTATAGCGCACGGTGCTTGCTTTTTCTCTATGGCCAGTGTCAGTAATGGAGTGTCGAGTCAATGTCAAAAATCCCAATGCTGTAAGAAAAAGTAAGGGGTCCGTATGAAAACTGTGAAGCCCATCGTGTTAGTGTGTATAATTTCTGAAATTTTTGTTTTATACCCGTGCGAAGCCGGGGCGGGCCGCTAGTCTATACTAATATTATAAAGAGGAAAGATTTGATTGTTTGTTTGTTTGTTTGTTTGTTTGAATTGAATAGGCTCCGAAACTACTGGACCAATTTGAAAAATTCTTTCACCATTAGAATCCTGAATTTTCCGTGATGAACATAGGCTACATAATATTTTCAAAAAAGTTAGGGATCCGCATGAAAAATTCAATAATTGAACCATGCGCTGTATACCATGTACCTACCACGCGCACGGTGCTTACTTTTTCTCTACGTCCAGTGTCAGTTATGGAGTGTCGAGTCAATGGCAAAAACCCCAATGCTGTTAAAAAAAGTAAGGGATCCGTATGAAAACTGTGAAACCCATCGTGTTAGTGTGTATAATTTCTGAAATTTTTGTTTAAAACCCGTGCGAAGCCGGGGCGGACCGCTAGTCTATATACTTAATATACTTAATATTATAAAGAGGAAAGATTTGATTGTTTGTATGTTTGTTTGTTTGTTTGTTTGTTTGTTTGTTTGTTTGTTTGAATTGAATAGGCTCTGAAACTACTGGACCGAGTTAAAAAATTCTTTCACCATTAGAATCCTTAATTTTCCGTGATGAACATAGGCTATATAATATTTTCAAAAAAGTTAGGGATCCGCATGAAAAACTCAATAATTGAACCGTGGGCTGTATATTCAACCTCTTTTTCTATTATGGCGCGTCAGAATAGAAAAAGAGGTTGTATAGCGCACAATGCTTGCTTTTTCTCTACGGCCAGTGTCAGGTTTGGAATGTCGAGTCAATGTCAAAAACCCCAATGCTGTTAAAAAAAGTAAAGATCCGTATGAAAACTGTGAAACCCATCGTTTTAGTGTGTATAATTTCTGAAATTTTTGTATAATACCCGTGCGAAGCCGGGGCGGGCCGCTAGTTAATAATAAATATAAAAATATCTAATAGTCAATTTTAAAATATCTATGGTTTATTTAGTTTTATATCATTTTTAAGGTAAGCTGAAGAGTTTTTCGTATATTTGTATTTTCCTGTTATGTAACTGTTTTTGGCATTGTTACTAACAGAAAAAGTATTTACAATTAAAATGTCATTTAATTCATTCTTTAATTTTTAAAATATATATTAAAAAAAAAATTTCTTAACATTTATTTTGTATATCTTTTGCCCGAATATAGAACCTAGTCTACTTTATCTTTGGAATATAGAATTAATTTGTATGGCAAAAAAGCCTTTGATTTAGTTAGAAAATTACAATTATCAAACTAAAGTAGAGCTAGTTTTTACAATTGAAACAATTGAGCTAACTGCAGACTGTTGCAAAGAAATTACAGGTAGGTAGCTCAACTGATCCATATCAACACCAGTTGGAAGAAGGTTGGAAGTGTACCCAAGATGCTGGCTGCATTGCCTCGCTGTATGACAATGCTGATGCGCTGCGCCAAATATTGACCAGCTCTCGAAGATAATTTATCCTCAGAATAAATATATAGATCGAACATAGACCGTCTATAACTTCTACGACATCAAATTTTATTAGAACCTTGCAACCTTTCCGTCAATAAAGTGCGTGGAGCGCCCTCTCACTATGTTATGAAAAAACGTGTTACCAATTAGAAAACTACATCGCCATCTAAAACATGTTGCTGAAATTCAGGCAAATAGTTCCGTCGTAGATCGCTTGGCGCCACTATCGTTTTTCATGCCAAACTTTGTCACAGCCAGAGATAAACAAGCCAAATAATTTTATCGTGCATTATTTTAGTGTACATTCGTAGTGGTTATATTCTCTTTGGTACATTCTTTAATAATGACGTATTTAGACCGATATTTAATTAATAGCATTCATTTGGAATTATCATCAAGCATAAAAAATGGTCCCTCATTTGTTTTGTTTGAGTTGATTTTGTAGGCAAAAACTATTATGCCCGATTATTAGAACATTCTTCGAGTGGTAAATGCAACGAACGTAGCATAACGTTCCTAGATACCTATGTGGGCGATGCGATGGTTGGGATACCTACTCGCAGTTAATTGTGAAATTGTGACTCGTGACTTCTGACTGGTGAGTGCATGAATACGTGATAGTCAAGATGTTTCCTATTTAGCTCACAATCGCAGCATCTAGAACGAGGCATAGACAAAGTTCCTGCGCAGAATACCCAACGAACGAAAACTAAGAACTCAACAAAAATAGAGCAAAACTCCATCAAAAATCATTAAAATATAGTATTTGATGTTATCAATCATCATCAACAGCCTATGATAGTCCACTGCTGGACATAGGCCTCCCCTAATGAGCGCCATAGAATGCTTTACTCATCATGGGGGGGTTATTGCCCATAATCCCCACGCTGGGCATGCGGGTTGGGGATCGCAGTTTGGTGGAGTTGTTCTGCAGAGGGTGCTGCTGCCCGCCCCCCGGTGTTTTCCCTAAGTCGCCTCTTACGACACCCACGGGAAGAGTTGGGGTGGCGAAATTCTATGCCGGCACCACACGGCCCCAAACGGTTTGATGTTATACCTACTCCCATGCAATGATCCAGTTTTACGTGCATGACATTTAGCAATATTTTTATTTGTATAGAAAAAAATATACAACGTCCGTATAAAACTGAATTAGGAATGATGTGAACACCAATAGACCGGCAGCCATAAAGGTATTTTGTATCTATTGGTATTCTGTATACATATATCTTTGTTAAAATTATGTAAAATACCAAAACATGCTTTAACTGTTCCTTAGCCTAATCACTCACAATTTTTTTAAGGTGAAGTGGAAATACTCTTATACGGGATATAGATCCATACAGTGAAAGCTTTAATTTCTTTAATTTCTACATACATAAAACAAAGCGGATTAACAAAATTTTAAACTAGTGTAAAGTAATATTAATAACTAACTTAGCGATTCCTGTTTGTAATAATGTCATTTATATTAATATATGTAGTTGCAAACTGTACTCATAGTAAACCAATTAATAAATAGTCTCTCTTTCTAATATTATACATTTAATTGGTTAAACTGCACCAAAGCGAATCTTTATGCAAACCTATTTCAGGAATACTTAGAACCATCTTCCCCTTAGATCTTTGCCTAGGCGTGTGCATGCTTGGGGGGCTCGGCAGTGGGCCCGGAGCCCTATTTATAGCCTGGACATAATATTCAATTGATTGCTATTGTGCAAGTGGGATATTTACAGAGCAATTGTTGGTGCAGTGTCCACACGTTACGGACAAATAAGGTAGGTCTATATTTATCTTGCTTATTTTACGAGACTGCATTGTCACCCAATTATTTTGTTCAGTAACTTAACATAATACCACAAATAAAAATAATTGAAAACCCTCTTTGAATGTAAGAATGTGATAAGTTAATCAATTAAGAAAACAAATGTATTACCATGAATCTATTAAGCCTTTCTCTTAATCACTTTATGTCTTCTGTTAAATTAACATTTTCTGATTTTGTGATTTGATAATTAAATTAAAATTGCGAAAAATATATGTCTCAATGTTTTATTAACACTATCTTTCTCAGTCATAATTTAGAATTTTATTCTGCACATGTTTATAAAAAATTGTATTTATTATTATTACTCGTGTGTATTTAATATTTATTTTATGAATTATGTGTTTACATGTTGTATGTTGAACAACTGCTTCGTGTCCATACCAAGGCTGTCTGGAAGAATAAGCCAAAGCCAAGCACTGTAGTTGCACATTTGTACAACTTTGTACAATGTGATTTTCCTGGTTTTGTATATTTTTCTTGTTAGGTGTCCAATAAAATGTATTGTATTGTATTTTGCTATAGACGCGTTAGGATTACAGGCTTGTTACTCCTAAATTTACTTGAAAACGTATTGTCTATAATACTAATAAGAAGAATTTTTTTATTGTTTGTTTGTTTGAATTGAATAAATTACGAAACTATAGGACCGATTTAAAAAATTATTTCGCCATTAGAATCCTAAATTCTCCCTGATGAATATAAGCTATAGAAGATTTGCAAAAAAATTGGGAGCTGCATGAAAAAATATTTTTTTGTTTAATACTCGTGAGAACCTGCGGCGGGCCGCTAGTTTTAAATAAATTCACTGCCACTGTAGCGGCTGCTGTAGTTACAGCCGTTGACTGTAGTGTGCTGTAGTCAACAATCCAGGCATTGTAATGTCCTGTTGATGCCCTCACGCATCTAAAAATTGATGCTGCGCTAGGATTATTTGGTATGCATAATAGGTATGGTATGTTCTTATAGCGGGTTATTAGAATTACATTAAAAGATTTTACAAAACAACGGGTGGTTATGCAGTGTGTAACGGTAGTAATTCTACGACGCATTTATTGTAGCCCATCTGGCTACAGTAAATAATAAATGCGGCGTACAGGGTCTACAAAATGTAGTAAGTCTACGACGTAGAGGGGCTACGATGTGTAGTACCTTTAACGTGGAGGGGCTACAAAATATAGTAAGTCTACGACGTAGAGGGGCTACGATGTGTAGTACCTTTAACGTAGAGGGGCTACAAAATATTGTAAGTCTACGACGTAGAGGGGCTACGGTGCGTAGTAAATTTAAAGTAGAGGGGCTACAAGATATAGTAAGTCTACGACGTAGAGGGGCTACGATGTGTAGTACCTTTAACGTAGAGGGGCTACAAATTGTAATAAGTCTACGACGCATAGGGGTACGATGTGTGTTAAATCTACGGCCGACGTAAAGGGGCTTTAAAGTCATTACATATACATTGAATTATACATTGAGTCTCATTATCAAATTCATAATTTGATTTGTTTTTTTTTTTATTATTCATGACTTTCCGAACCGCGCTGGACCAATTGTGCCAATTCTTTTTGTTGAGTTTGTTATCATCGGGAGAATGTTCTTATGTAAGGAAAAAAAGGTAAAAATCTCCTTGATAGACCTCATAGACATAGAGATATCATTTATTGCCACTACAAACACAATACCTAATTAATATTCACAGAATAAAGAACACGAATTACAATACATTAAAAAGTAGTAGGTACATAGGTGACCAAAGTAAATATTGATCGCGGGTAGCAGACGCGCCACGAGGCGCAGTTAGTTTATGATAATGATAAAGTATATACTATTACATTTAATCTAGAAATCATTCCACAGTCCTCGGTCTTATAATAATTTGTTTTATTACCTGTCAACGATTTCCGTCTCTTTAAGCGCTATCCACACATTTCCGGGTCAGTTTCGGGTCAGGGCTATCCGTGTTCCGAGTTGTGTGAACAAGTTCATACAATTCCCTGACGCCTGACACGGAGCTGTGTGAACAAGTTCATACAATTTGTACGTAACCGATTTTTTCCCCGTCCCTGACGGAACACGGCCGGGACGAGTTCCCGGAAATGTGTGGATAGCGCTTAATGCTCAGGAAAATTAAATAGCTCTTTACTTACCTGTATAATGCCTGTATAATATTTCAGAAGAACGAATAGAGAATTCAGAAGTAACGGAAACGTTATTCACACCACGTTGTCTGGAACTTTTAATATATTTTTGAACGTAGAAAAATAAATTTCAAGTGTTATGTATGAATGCCGTGTGGTGCCGGCATAGAATTTCACCACCCCAACTCTTCCCGTGGGTGTCGTAAGAGGCGACTAAGGGAAACACACCGGGGGGTGGGCAGCAGCGCCTTCTGCAGAACAACTACACCGAACTGCGATCCCCAACCCGCATGCCCAGCGTGGGGATTATGGGCAATAACCCCCACATAATGATGCCATCTATGGCGCTCATTAGGGGAGGCCTATGTCCAGCAGTGGACTATTATAGGCTGGTGATGATGATGATGATGTATGAATATTTGGACGCTATCTGTCAACACACCGCATGCGTGGGTGTCTTTTATTTTGTCTGTCTGTCTTTCAACTAACTCATCAAGTCATCACACATGATCAAGAATTACTGTACCTACAAAAGTATTTACTGTTTGTCGCAAGGTGGACAGTAAGAGACTGTTAGTTATGATCACCACCACTTACGGAGATATTATTATTTATTGTTTTCTAAATAAATAAATAAATTATTGATAAGAGGTCTCAACAGAGACTACGCATTTGACGTATGAACCGAGAGCTGGTCAGTATCTGGTACAGCGCATCAACATTGTCATACAGCGAGGCAATGCAGCCAGCATCTTGGGGAGGCTTCCGACTGGTATTGATATGTATTAGTTCAGCTATCTATAGTTTGTCTGCAGTTTGTGTCAATTGTTTCATTTGTAAATAGTAGTTAGTTAGTTAGACTATTTTTAGACTATGCTTGATCTTAAGCTGATGATCTGGATGACCTAAAGATACGCTGCTTGGAGTTGTTTACTTAGTTCACACCCCATCTAGCATTCAAACAGAGTTTGAGTATTTGAGTTACATCTCAAACATTTCATTCAATAGTACTCATATTATGCCCACAACACCAATTTATTATTAATTATATTTATATGTCGGTCCTGTATTGACTAATGTTTATTATTTTTGATAAGTTCTGGATAATTGTAGTAAGGACGAGCGAAACCTACATAAAACGTAAACGTACATGTTTTCTGTACTTCAAAGGAGGATTTCAAATATTGTCAACTCTTGCATTTTGTAAAAGAAATAAAACATTTGTATAAATATAGCTATAAAGGTCAACCGAAAAAATAATCGTACTTAAAAATAGGATCGGTGGTATAAAATTTCCATGATCATTTTTCAAATAGTTTTTTTATTACCAACGTTTATTCGATAAGCATAAATCTATAATTTTCCTATGAAAGCTACCTCTGGTTGATTCAAAAGTTTTATAAGTATTTAAATACCTATTTCCACCCGTATTACAAACTAAAATGATTCGTCACGGAAGCTTTCAAATCTGTATATTCACAAATTGCAAGCTCATAAACCGATCGTACCAAATAATGACCCAAATAATGATGCCATCTATGGCGCTCATTAGGGGAGGCCTATGTCCAACAGTGGACTATTATAGGCTGGTGATGTTGATGATGTTGAAACCGATCGTAACCGAGAAAGGTCGTTCCCTACGTCACGGGGGGCCCTGACTCCGCGGCTAAATGTGTCGCCCGCCTTGCACTCATTGTTCTATTCCGCGATTTACGTTCGCCAATCGTGAACAACGAACATTTACACCGTTAAACTGCATTATAATACCTACGTAAAACGGCACAAACAATGTATTTTTATGTATTTATTTTCGCAGCGCACCAGCTTTGCTATACAGCGACGCAATGCAGCCAGCATCTTCGGGACGCTTTTGACTGAATTGATATGGATCAGTTGAGCTACCTGTAGTGTGTCTGCAGTTACTTCAATTGTAAATACTAGTTCTAATCTGGTTGTTATTGAAATGTAATTTTGTTTATTAATAATGGTTACATTTTCAAATGAAAAGTACATAACAACTTTCTGCCAAACTGTACTTACATCAGTTTGTCAACAGTTGCTCTAATCGACAATGTACCTCGCTAGGAATAAACTCACTTGCTAAAGTACGTGGACGACCTCTGGCGGACGTAGGTCCGTCTACAACGCAGGAGGTTGCGGATTCAATTTTCTCGGGACAAATGTGTGGATTTTTTATAAGACTGGACCATTCAAGCAGCATCAGCTAGTCCCAAACTGAGAAGAAGTCGCAATCATTACGTACATGTATCATTAATCATTATGTACATAGATACATATTTTTAAACATAGCAAACTCCCAGAGTACACAGAATAAATATCTGCTTAATGTATCAACAATTGGTCGAAAGTGAGAATCGAATCCACGACTTCAGCATCACAGGTAGACCTTCGCCCGCTGCGCCGAAAAGTTTCGGCGGTAATAACTTCTTTGATACCTACTAAACAATATTTATAAAGTTGATTTGCTTCTAAACCCACCGATTGTTGTAGCGATGAAACCACGCTTCCTTCTTCTGATTTTATGATAAAACCACTGCCATAACTATTTGATTTTTTATTTTATGACCACCCGTTTTTATAGTTTCAGCAAGAAACTAAAAATAGGCAATAACAGCCTCATTATAAACAAATACAAAAGATTAATTAGCAATAAAATATAACGTATGCGATACTGATTTCAGTTTGCAAGGCAAATTTCAAATATCATATTTACAAGGTAGTATCTTACAGTAAAATTGATAACCGTGTGAAGACCGGGCATACATTTTTATATAAAACCTACAAATAATAGTATGAAACAAACACTAATGAATTTTACCATCACGTCTTTTACTACCACCCAATCCTGTCCTTACATAGGTTGCCTGGAGGAGATCTATCTGATATGCCACACACACAGATCTAAATAGTATTTTGTTATATTATAAGGTGTAGTTAAGATATTATCTATCTATCTACGAGCCTAAAAACTCGTGAGAGGGGTCACAGATCTAATGAACATCGCTGTACCTTCTCTCTTCATAGAAATTACTAATTGGTACTTTTTTATGTGTCCCAAAACTTCACTGATACACCTGCCACGTGAAATCATTTCGTTCTGAACAACAATTTCTGATAAGCAAAGTTCAAAATAACTTTGAACTTATCACTGCTTAACACATTGGGGGTATTTGCCAAGCCGTGGTAGAAGATATCAAAAAATAAACATAGAGATTGGCCAAAATATTTTCCTTTAGCTATTGCTTCTAAAAATGTTAAGGGTTTGTGGTTTGACTAGCTAGTGATTGCATAGTGCACATTGCATCCCTATCGCACCTACCAACATAACGTGTTGTTAGTGTGAGAAAGCCAGTCATACGACGCTGCTGTTGGCCCAGTTATTAGCATTTATAAACTGTGGATGAATTGTTTAGTCTACTCGGTATTTGAGCCAAGCGTTGTACACAAAATGTACACTCGCCAACAATACAAACAATACAAACATCTACAAGGGGCATACGAGTACAATGTGTGATAGGAACTTTAAAAAGAAAATAAAAATCTTTACATTATTAACAAAGAAAATGACAATTAAATAACCAAATATATTATCTATCTATCTTCGAGACTTACTTACTCTTAGTCACTGATCTAATGAACACTTCTTCTTTCTTCATATAAATTACTATTATTACTTTCTTTATTTATTATATGTCCCAAAACTTAAATAATCATACTTTTAATACTTTTTTTTAATACTTTTTTACCAAATTAGAACTAGAATTCACAATTGAGTTAACTGCACTGACTGTTGTATTTTGATTATTTGAAACTTTTCATTGAAACTAAAACTGATCCATATCAATACCAGTCGGAAGTGTCCCTAAGACGCTGGCTGCATTGCCTCGCTGTCTGGCAATGCTGATGCGCTGTGCCGGATACTAATCAGCTCTAGGGTCACACGAAATGTTATTAAATTAAACGAGCTATTAAAATCTGATTTAATTTTCTACAATAAATTCTTCGTTTATAAAAAAAAGTACACAAAGTACGCAAAGTTCTTCGTTTATAATGTTGCATGATATCTCAACTTATTTATGCATACCGTCAAGCATGTTGTTACTCAATTATACAACGAAATCAATTACATGAAAAGCATGTGTATGGAAGGTAACAGTATATACAGTTATCAATAAAATATTTTTTTTTATCTTATAAAAACACGAAAAGGAGCGATTTTTTTAAATATTCCTTATATTTGTTTAACAGAAAAAACTTTTTCTTCATTGTTACCTTATTACGAGTACTTTTGACTTTTTTTCGTTGTTTTATGTTTCGTTCGACTTTGCCCGGAACCGCGGGCAAACATGTTCCTATCGAAACATTCAAAGGTGAAAGGCAAGTGATAAATGACAGAAAAAGATTTCGTAGAAATATCGTAGAAAGTCAGATTTTTGATTACGCGAGGATTCAACCTCTTAAAACAAATACACAACACGATTAACAGATTTGATCTGTTAATTAAAATAAATAAACATTGATTACCTACGAACTACAAATAAAAGTAAAACGATCGCCGGCCGCTGCGGTAATTCTATAGGAACCAAAAATGGATCTAGCACTCCCTGTGCTGTGTTAGGTCTTTCTACGAATTACCGACATCAGAGCTCAGTTTTTTGTTCACCCAAACAGTAGTTAGTAAGTCAAATAAAATCAATCTCGACCAAAATTACAGTTGCGTAAATCCATTTGGTGCAAACATACAGACTTTAATCGCAGCGGCGATGGTTTTACTTTCGTTTGTAGTGCGTGGGTAATCAATGTTTATTTATGTTTATTTGATCTGTAAATGCTGTATGACATCAATAGTTGATATTAGGTAATTATTGTATTACTTTTAAGTGGTAAAATTGATTCCTTTTGCTATCAAAAAACTAAATCGTAGAATTTGACTGTGTAGATAAATAAGTTCCATGTAGATTATTTATTTGTTTAAAGTTGACTTATATAAAGAGATTAATATATTCCAAAAGTCAAACATTATTTAATAAAATATGTAAACCATCTAAAAAGTATTATGTACCTATTGTATAGTTATAAAAAATTATATTTAGGTACTTCAATTACTACTTAATTATTACTTAATTCTAGGTACAAGCCGAGAATATAAAATAATATCCTGAAAAACATTTAAAAATAATCATGAAGCAATAGTATCTAAAATATAACAGTTATTAGAAAGAAATCTGGGTGAATAGATACAAACAAGCCGAATGTATTATAAGCGGTCACATGGCTCTGGCACACTGACTGACGCGGTAGCGCTGTTTTTGTATTCATAACATAACATAAATTTGCATATTCCCAAATCAGCGGAAATATTGTTCCTGGGTGAGAATAAAAACTCCAGAATTGAAAAGTCACAGTGCACACTTGGATGTAGACAGGAGAATGTTATACGAAAAGAAGGCACGGAACTCCTTTTGCGTATGTCAGCATATTCACATGATTCCGAACTAGAATAATTACCTAATGATATTGAACAAATATAAACGGAATACAAACGAATAAAAAGAATTTCTTTCCCGAATTTTTAAAAATATGAGCGATATTATCACGTTATAAGGATTTTTATGATATTGTAGGCATTTTTACTAAGGAAAGGGAGGCTTTGCGATGCAGTGGGACAATGCGAGCTAAAAATTATATGTCACGAATACTACCTCTATAATATTGTCATACTAAATAAAGATATTTTGCTATCGCTTTCGCATTCTCTGCCTATTGCAATGTACCTAACCCGTGTGTTGTTGATATCTCAGAACAGCTTCCACGCCTCGTGTGCCAAAACCTATAATTTTAGTCAGCATATCAAACGTTTATTTATTTAAAACACATCATATCCGCGGATCCAGTACGTTATTAGTGTTATATACTCAGAAACAACATGTAACCAGAGCTACATACAATATGTGTGCTAGTTTTGAGAAATGTTTGTATAATTTATGAATGAAACCCACCGATGTTACTAGAAGTTCTGGTCTCTTAAAATTTATCGATATTGCAACGATAATTAATATTCTTTTCGATGTGTGTGATCGGTGCATTATTTAACCCTATAATACTCGATGCTTTGAGTGTAGGAGTATATGGGACAGCAGAAAACTGTAGGAGGCAGGATATGGACACCAATAAGTCTTTTGATGGTCTGTCATATAAAAATGACAAAACTGTTGGTTTAATGGAGGTAAATCAAATAATAGAGTATGCTTCAGGCGGAAAAACTATTAAGTAACTTATGACCTGCTAGGTAACTACAACTGCACTATAAATGTGCATTGATCTAAAATTATCTAACTGATTTCTGACATGTGTAGTGTAATGAAATGCAGCAGTTTAATCGATTGTCAATGACTTTCTGACCAATGATTATCTATGGTAGGCATTATAACGCCTCTCCGTTCCTGAGAGGGTAATAACAAGGCACGCACATTGTATGCAGCTGCGGCAGCCCAACACGTCTAGTACCTGAGAGCAGCAGTTTGTAGGGCAGGGTACCAAATGGTAAATGTGGCTCACCGGTGTCAACGGCGTCGGAATGCTGGCCGTCCTCAGCATGGACAGCTTCCGGCGCTGCTCGGCAGAGAGCGAGGCGCGCCGGCTCCTGTCAAACCCATAGTCAGACGAGTCCAGGCTCAGTTTGCGAAACAGCGTCGGGCGGAACATTCTACTTAGTAAAGCCGAAGCCTGCCGGGATGCTAAGCTGTTGCACTATACTAATTGGAATTAGTAATCCGTGTATGCCTACGCTGCGGTGCTAGAAAAGTAAAATGAAATCAGGCTAAGCTATGATGCTACTAAATGAAAGTGTCTCTATGACTTATGTGGATTGATTAAGGGTTAACGACGGTTTTAAGACGGCTGGTTATACTGAGACTCAACTAAATACTATTGTACTTAGTGTAATTCGATATTTACCCACTTTCGTTAAGTTACCACTCAACGATTAGGCTTGCCTTTTTGGAATACCTGCGTGTTGGTATATTTTATCACAACTTGACACGACTTAGAATCGGTAACACTTATGAATTAGGCCAATATAAATGCAGCACTATCTTCTTGTGCAATTAGATATTAGAAGTCGCATTTCTGCTTTTAGAAGAAAAAAATAATTAACATATTGTTAAAATAGCGTTTAAACAAAATATTGTCAACAATAATTTGTTTGGGAACCAGCCAGTTCTATCGCAAGCCGAATTATTTAATGAGCTCTAATAACAAATGGCATTAAATAATGATGTTCTTTCAAATGGATCGTTTATTTAGTGGCATGTGTAATGCAAATATTTGATTACTTGTCAAATCTTAAAGAGATGGACCGTATCATTTTGAGCACGTAGTTTGTTCAGCACGTTTAGCACAATGGTTTTCGAGACACTGATTTTACACTGAGTTTCGATTTACGTGCTCGCCTATGGATGTCTGGACTTGGTTTGTTGCTAATTGTATTACAGCTGGTAATCAAATTATTGTTTCCACGCTTACACTTTGGTCGAGACGGTTTCTGCGTCTATACCTTGTCTTCTGTCTACGGCTTAGTTCCTTAAAGAGGCTACGAAAAGCGATGAACTGCTTGAATTAACTTTAATTTAATCAACTATTAATGAATGCAAACTTTGTTAGTGATTATTATTTTGCAAGTAAATATTCTGCCATTTTAAACCGATATTAAAAAAAGAAGGATCAGTTATGGCCTGATTTAGATTTTTTTCGCTAATAATATATTTTTTACGATTCTTCGTAAAAAATGATTCGGAAGTTATCCCGTATTGTTAAATTATATTTATTCCCTATCAATTTCGACTAGGTAGTAAAAGCCCAGCAAAAGTTTAAAAAATATAAAATTAAGGGAATCATATTACAATGTTATCAATATCAATGTAAAGTAAACCTTCAATGATAGTTTTGTTTTTTAAAACAATCTAACTATCATAAGGGCTGTTGGACGAGTTCTGTCCTGTCCGTAGAAAGAGTAGATTTGTACCTACGTAGGATATCCCTAAAAACTATAATATAAAAATTCAACAAACGACGACGCGTTATTTTGTGATGTTATTTTATTACCATGAGTGATGCTTGATTGCGTATAAATCCGAGCGCACAAACAAATAATATTTTGATAACATCGAAATTAGCTTTTTAATCACCTTCGCCTGTCCAGTTTTTGCGTCGGATCCATTTAATCCGTCAAACCGAAAACGAAAACACAAAGGAAACCGAATTAGCCTGACATGTCCGTTATTTTAGGCGCGAAAGGAAAATAAAGTTTTAAAAATTGGAACGTTTTTGTGCGCGCCTCGCGTTTGTTACAAGAAGTACGAGAGAACTAAAGTATTTTAAAGTCGGGAGACAGGTCTACCGCGGCCGTTGATCGGTCGCCAAAACGTTGCACAATTATCTATCTGACATTTAAAATTGGATCAGACGACGCGTCGGATAGTGCTGGAGATAGTAGGGAAAGCTGGAGTAGGTACATAGTACCTACATCAGTGTTAGAAATCATTCTTATTTAATTTATATTGTTTCGCTAGTAGGTAGGTGCATTGTCTTCCGGACGCACCGTTTGAAAATTATCTATGAGCACACAAAACACTCGATAAAGCGGTGTCATAGATGAATAAATAATGAAGGCTGGACAATCCACACAGCATCATTTAGCCACAAGCTAAGCAGAGCTTGTGATATGGGTACTAGATGACTGATATACATCATAAAATACAATACCTACGTGACACATATAAATATTTTTGGTATATACCTGCATAAAAATATCCAGATATGTGCATACCTATCGATGCATATCGAGGAACGCTGCGATCGATATAGGAAGTCAATTTACACAAACATTCCGTACCAATAAATATATTTTTGTTACAAATGACAGTTCTAAAGATTTCATCTAACACTTACTGACATAAAAACACTTTCCTACGGGCACAACGGTTCTGGTAGGTACCTATCCCAGATATTCGAAAACAAAGGGCTTAGGTATCAATATCAACATCTGAAAACATTATATTGTCTATGCACATATCCTTAAACTACATAATTTTCTCTTTACTAAGTAGTATTATTTTACTTATATACCTTTCGCGTACAGCTACCTATATCTAACAGAGTTCTATTCCGTAATCTCTTTTCTGCTCTTCAAAGAATCAAAGTATTTTCCTTAAACCCAAAACTACAAACTTTACAGTTGCAATATAAATTTCAATGCCAAAAGACCCTTCTGCTAAACCATTAACATAATCACATAATGGATAACATATTGACCAATTCAGATGGTAGGTATGGTTGTTAAGGAATCCGTTATCGATTCTCTATAAATAAACACGTCATTAAATAATAATATTATGTACCTAATAATAAATTTAAGAGTAGGATGCAGCACGTTGCAAGCACAATGCGGGTGCGCTGAGATGACAATGACGAGTTTTCCGACAACCAAAAAGATATTCACCTAGAACTCCTAGAAGTTAGAATTTAATAGATGGTGGGATTATTCGAGAAAGGTTGTTCTTGCGATGCCATGTCAAAGAATGCATGGTGTGCAGAGGGTTTATGCCATTTTTATTATAATAGGTCCAAAGCGTACCCCTGACACTCCCTTCTCCATACAAAAGTCTCGTCTCGGACATGTGCATGACCTACATGACATGTGCAACAACTGATTCACATGCAACTGTGTGTGTGTCAATGTGTAGGTGAGGAGAGTCCATTTAATACGTTGGTATTATTTATATACATACATATAAGATTCTCTTTAACTCAGCGCTATCTTTTCAGTGTGGTCGAGCTGATTGTGTTCTATTTGTATAAAAAAATATTGAAACAGAATATATTACTATATTGTATTGCAGGTATATTAATAGTAGGTACTCGTTAATTACCTAATTAATGCAGTATGTTTGTATAAAAGTGTTATATTATTAGGATTGGGATTGCCTTAAACTAGATAAAAAAAGAAAAAGACGACAAGCTGAAGACAGGCGCTATGGCGCTCATTAGTGGAGGCCTATGTCCAGCAGTGGACTGACTATGGGCTGATGATGATGATGATGAAATAAATAAAAAACAGAACACATAAGCGATCAACTGGATGCTATTCTGAAATTTGCATATTCAGCTGGAAATAATCATATCTCGATATCCGCCTTAAATGCAACATAATCCAAACTGAAACTGCAAAAGCCTGGCTGCACTTGATTTATTTCCACAAATACCTAAGGACGAGAACTGTGTTGAGGATTCATCTTATTGACAATGTTTCAGTCGTTGCGACAATTGAGACGCAATTATTCTCAATTAGCTAGATTGGTTAGGTTAGGTTACTTAAAGGAAATTGAAATTCCTCTCCAGTCACACTCATAATATGAATAAAATAACAAACAATAATGCTGGATAGTTCACAGATCATCTATCTAACCCTAAGCTAAGCAGAGCTTGTGTTATGAGTACTAGAACTAGATATACATATTTAATACGATTTAAAATTATTGTAAATTTTAGTATACATAAGTACCTAGAAATCACCTAGAATACCCTGAACATCAGACCGTTTAAACATTTGTTCCGAGGCGGGAATTGAACCCGCAACCTCCTGCGTCCTCTATGCAAAAGAGGTTATCAAATATTAATACCGTAGTACTCGTGTAGCATAAAAAATTCAACATCCCAACTATCGAAATCCAAAGGTCTAGAAAAGGACAAATGCCAATAACACCAAAAAGCATAGAGCAACGCGGTTCTCCGGCGGACCGGAGGGGAGTGGCCATAGCGTTATTTGTCGATTCAACATTGTCAGGCAATTTTGGCGGGGGGGGAATCTGCGCTGCGCACTCATTTTCATACGAAATTAAAAATACTCTAACAAATTCACCCACACATTGATACATTCTGTCACAGAATGAACTAGTTTTATAGTACGTGTAGGTCCGCGTGGACTTGTACTTTTGACAGAGGGGAAAGCTGCGTATGGCTACTCCCCTCCGGTCTCTAGGGTTAGCGTCAGAACCCCTGGACCAAGTGCGATATTTTATGATTGGAAACTATGAAACTACAGTACTTTTTTGCTACTATTTGATACCTCAGTTAAAAAATTTGGTACCTCAATGAACAGTGAAAAAACTAGAAAATAAAGTGGTCAGACATTCTGACGTCAGGTTGTCTGGACCAGATTTATTTCACATAGTTAGGGACAACATTACTTAAATATTTTTTTGTAAATATTTAGTACCTTTTTAGTACCTTATAATACCTTTTATTTTTTAATATTATAACGTCGCAGAAAAAAGTTATATTATAAATACGAAAGTTAGGGTGTGTGTATATGTTTGTGGATCTTTGTTACTTATTTACACCAAAAATTACGGAACGATCAGGCTAAAATTTTGCAGAAGTGCAGTTTATTATAATCCTACAATCAAACATAGCTTTTTATCCCCTAAATCAGTTCCCATAGGATAGAAGACGTTTCCATAGAGAAACAACGCGTGCGAAGCCGCGCTTTCTCGACCTCTTTTCATGGTTGGAATAAATAAAAAAACATAATATCCACTGTCCAATATATTTGTACGATTTGCAGATATTTCAAGGTGTTTCTGGTCGTTTTTATGTACGAGTATGATAAAAATATCTATCCGTGTAATGTTTTGTATTATGTCTATCAGTCACCATAAAACAAACTCTGAGTAGCTTGAGCATGCTGTGTGGATTTTCCAGCGAGTGAAATTTATTGGAGAAACGAGTAGTCACGTGACAAACAAATTTTAGTAATGAGGGTACCTATTTCAAAATCTTTTCTAGACTACCCACAAATATCGTTGTAAATAAAAAAATATTTGTACCTATTAGTGTTCTCGTCAAAATGTGGTAAAGGCAAATTATATTTGATTTCTGCTAGAGGTTTCTGCGAAAACTTTTTAAGTCCCATAAAAACGGATTTATGGCATACAAAGTAGCCTAAATGTATTTTTGATTTAAAAAAATGTATTTACTCGACCAGGTTTGTAAACCTGGTATTTGCATGCAAGTACGGAAACCTGGTACGCGTCGAAATACTTTGAAGGTCTTGCGAGTATTCGGGGCTCGGGGCGTGCGGCGGACTCGGTAACTGGCTTCTGCCGGCGACAGTGACATTAGACATTGAGTACCTACAGTAGACAGTAAGTGACATTTTATTACAATAGACAATGACATTTAGGTACGAATCTAGATTGATTTTACAGTCAACCACCTCCTATGACTACAACATTTACACTATCTATAATTAGATTGATTTATTTGATCCTGAAAATCTAAATTTAGCGGCTTTTATCAAAATCATTGAGTACATTTAGTCTTTTCCGAGATCACAATGTAATCGGCATTCATAATTAAATCTATATAACAAATAAATAATCTTATATAACAAATAAATAGGTAGGTATACTTACAAACATAAAAATACATACGGTCAAGTGATAGTAAAGGGACCTCATTTATGTATAGGAAAATATGTACCTACATCAAACTGAAATTAAACAAGTGCGCACAGATCATAGTTTCTAAAAAAGTACGTCATACCTACTTACCTAAAGTGAAAAGCGAGTCTCTTCCCATTCAATTAAAAACTATCATACGACCCGTTTCAAATTCTAATCCCAACGCCTAGTTAAAATTAAGAGCAGACGCTTTATATACCTACCTACTTATTGAAATGTTTGTAAGTACCATAATTTTTCCAGGCTCGTGGACACTATTTTGTTCATTATAACAAAGCATGCACGGATCAATTTTCCATGAAAGTATTTTTGTCGTGCGAGCTTGCAAGTATTTTTTTCGAGTATACTTGCTCTAATGGTATACCATTAACTGATACAAGAAGGTTGTTTTTTTAAGTTTAATACTACCCCATTCCAGGTAAACCACTGTAATACCTGGCGAGCAGCTTCATTCAACCGTTGTTCAAGCCCTTCCACCAAAGGGGCGCTAACGACAACAGCTACGTCATCGGCCTACATAAATACATCACTCGAGTTGACGTGCCTTAGAAACTGAACAGATTTTCAAAACCTGTTTTGGATTGTCTTAGATATTCAAACCACAAAACGGAAAAAAGCGAACCCATAGGGTTTTGAAACGGATGTCAAAACCCTAAAAATTACCGGAAAACCAGGTTTATTTACTGTGTATTCTATTGTACCGTGAAAAAACCGGGTATACCCGGTCCGGGATGATTGAGTGTGTGCCCTAGAACGGACTGAGCTTTTTGCATAAAGGTAATTCTTATCTTTAAATCAAAAATACATTTAGGCTACTTTTTATGCCATAAATCCGTTTTTATGGGACATAAAAAGTTTTCACAGAAACCTCTAGCAGAAATCAAATATAATTTGCCTTTACCACATTTTGACGAGAACTAATAGGTAGGTACAAATATTTTTTTATTTACAACGATATTTGTGGGTAGTCTAGAAAAAATTTTGAAATAGGTACCCTCATTACTAAAATTTGTTTGTCACGTGACTACTCGTTTCTCCAATAAATTTCACTCGCTGGAAAATCCACACAGCATGCTCAAGCTACTCAGAGTTTGTTTTATGGTACTAGATGACTGATAGACATAATACAAAACATTACACGGATAGATATTTTTATCATACTCGTACATAAAAACGACCAGAAACACCTTGAAATATCTGCAGATCGTACAAATAATATTGGACAGTGGATATTATGTTTTTTTATTTATTCCAACCATGAAAAGAGGTCGAGAAAGCGCGGCTTCGCACGCGTTGTTTCTCTATGGAAACGTCTTCTATCCTATGGGAACTGATTTAGGGGATAAAAAGCTATGTTTGATTGTAGGATTATAATAAACTGCACTTCTGCAAAATTTTAGCCTGATCGTTCCGTAATTTTTGGTGTAAATAAGTAACAAAGATCCACAAACATATACACACACCCTAACTTTCGCATTTATAATATAACTTTTTTCTGCGACGTTATAATATTAAAAAATAAAAGGTATTATAAGGTACTAAAAAGGTACTAAATATTTACAAAAAAATATTTAAGTAATGTTGTCCCTAACTATGTGAAATAAATCTGGTCCAGACAACCTGACGTCAGAATGTCTGACCACTTTATTTTCTAGTTTTTTCACTGTTCATTGAGGTATCAAATTTTTTAACTGAGGTATCAAATAGTAGCAAAAAGGTACTGTAGTTTCATAGTTTCCAATGATAAAATATCGCACTTGGTCCAGGGGTTCTGACGCTAACCGCCGGCCGGGGGCCCGCGTTGCTCTATGCCAAAAAGAGATATTGACATCTTTTGTTTTGATTTGACGTAAAATTTTCAAACAAGTAGCGTTGTCAAAAAAGAACTCGCTCAGAAAAAATATCGTGAGATTGAATATAATGACAAAAGAAACACGAACGATTAGATAAAAATCTATTTAAAATACTACAACTTCGACATTTCTATTTAAAAAAATATTGTACCCTGAGTTTAATAATTTGGTAAACATTTTCTGATGGTAATAAAATTTAGACAGCTCCCGCACTATAAATTAGTTTGTTGACATCGTTTTTTGTACACGATTCATATTTTTATATTTTCTATCTAAATCGGGGGTCGTTTGTTTTAACGAGCGCCTACTTATTTCTTATTGGTAAGTTGGTACTCTTGGAATTATGTTGGTCATTATTGCCTCAGGGTCGTGAGGCGTGTGAAAAAACCATTGAAGTACTTACTCACTGGAAAAAACCTTATTAGATGGTACGGTACCTCGATAAGGTAAGGATCTTTCGCGATAGACTATAGTAATGGTAGTGTCATGTCAAATTCTATGCCATTAATTACTAGAATAGAAACTAAAAAAACAATGTTTCAGCACCTTCTAAGTTATAATAACAAGGTATCAAATGAATATCACCATTAGAAAATGCCTCATTGGCCATCCAATGGATTCCTAACAGTTTAACTGGATACCATTATCGGAAATTATCGCCCAAAAAATATATCTTCAAACAGCCATGACCTACGCATGATTGTAAACAATATTGCGGGTCAAAAGTAAATTGTACCAACGGCACTTAATTATAAGCGATATCTTAATGCTGGATATTTTATCAAATTGAGCACATGACTCATATAAATAAGAGTCTAACTAGGCCAACTCGAAAATATATTTTTTATCAGCAGGTAGGTACCTACATGTTTAAAACCATGACTTGTGGTATAGGAATATAAGAATAATATAGTAATTCTAATTCTCATTATCAGTATTACGTGTATTCGTGAGAGGTATCATTTATTCTATTTCCACTGTTATTCTAACACCGTCATAGTTTCTTTTTGATTTTTTTTTTCGTCTTCAGAATATAACTCAGTAAATACCAAGTAAATACCGTCCAAAGAGCAAAATATATAAAAAAATATTTTACGAACGCATGTAAAAACAAACATGAGTTTCGTTCATTACCAAAAAGGTTTCCAAAGGTATTATTTTCAACTCACTCTTTCAATAACGGGTCTCCTCCGGCGAAAGAAATCAGACATCCCACAAATAGACATTTTACCACTGTTTTATGTTAATAATTATTATATTCACCTTTTACCACTGACTAACTGATCACAAAATACATTCGACCGGTCTCGGTCATAAACTATTGTCAGATAAGGTAATAAAAACAACGAAATGAGGGTACTTATCGCGCACAATGTCAATGGGAGACGTCTTCATTAGGTATCGTTACAGAATGCAGCAGATATTTTACTGGATCTACACTGTACACATAATAATTACTGAGTGCAGTCAGATCAATATTTATTATGTCTATGTTATGTTTTATTGATGAATATTATTTTTGAGACGGATAACAGCTTGCATGTTATCCGATGACAGCTCATTATTAAAGGGGGTTCATGTTACCTGCGAGATATCACCAAATGCTCAAAATGCTCACGGGCTATGTAAATCAATCCAACCTAAATAATGATCGTAATGTAAGACGGTACACAAGACTAAGACTAGGTACGTTGTCGATAGGAAGGACCAATCAAAACATCCAGATTCACCTAGTTAATATTCATTCACCTGTTAATTAAGTAGGTAAAGTATTATATTGTAATTGCTGAAATGGAAAATTCTATCTTTAAAGAGGTTTTACCAACAATTCAGTCGATCACGCAATTTGATTTATTACTAATTACCACTAGATTAACTAAAAACTTATGGCCGATGTATTAATTTATTCATTTAAGCACTCCCTATAGAAAAAACACCCACTTCATCCGATCCGAATCCCTGAGTCTCCAATTCGGAACAATCGGAACAGAATATTGAAGGTCCGTAACCGCCCCTTGGTCTAGTGTTTTTGCAATAAAAGGGTTCTGTCGAAAAGTTTCATAATTCGTTGACTGTACAATGTACCTACACAATGTATGGTGGAGCACTTAAATACTTCTACAGGCTGATGATAAATACAGCGGTTGTGATTCTTGATATTTCATGCGAAGAAGACGAAGTAATTGTGTGTTGTAGACCTATAATTTTAAAGTCATTAGGGCATCTACCTTTGGGTAGAAAAATTGTGGGTTGAACGGGGTAGCACTCATTATTTACCTTGAGATAGGGTATCTATTTCATTCGTCAAAAATTATGTCCATTGTAAATTTGATCAAATAAATTGGAAGACTTCATCTAACTTACTAGCATCTTCAATAATTGACCAAACATTTTGACACTAGTTTCTCCCCGCGGCTTTACACGCGTTATTTCTATGGAAACGTATAGAGGTTAGGCATTTCTTTACTGTGGAAAGGTATTTTTTATTTTATTGTGTAGTTGATAATATATTTTTTTTATCTGGCGCAGCGCCTCAGCATTGCCATACAGCGAGGCAATGCAGGCAGCATCTTGGGTACACTTCCAACTGGTATTGATATGCATCAGTTGAGCTACCTGAATTATGAAATAAATTGCCTATTTTTTTATTAAATTTCGTGAATCACCTATGCAACATTTTAGCCCGACCTGTTGAGAAGTTTTGGCGAAAAGCCATAATGATATCTATCCAACCATCCAAACTTTCACATTTACATAATTATAAATTTGTGTAACGTGATTTAATTAGAACTTAACTACGTTAATTAGTAAGGAATCGTGGACAAATTAATTTGACGAGTGGATAGGCATCCGTCAAATAAATTTTATCGCATATTCGGCATCGAAATAGGATAGGACAAAGATATTTGACGAGTGCATACCACCCTTACCTATGCATCCCTGCTTAGAAATGGGTTAAGTAGGATACCTACTATAAACATATCACACTACTTCATTGCCTTTGAAAATCATATTCTAAAGGTATTGGTAGGTACTGCTCTACCAATTTGAATCACAGAACACTAATATCCTAACATTTGAATTGTTTTTTATCGTGAATGTGACCGTTCGTTGTCCAAACACAATTTCACCTAGTGGTAAGTGACGGCGTATTTTGATATCATTTTATTATTTATCGCTTCTACAAACGGCTCTTTCAATGTCTCACAAGAAAAGTCGCTTTGATTTTTCAATGTTATTTGATATATTTTGTAATTTTATTCTGTAAACAGATGTTTGATATAAAATCGGTCCCGAAACTAGAACCAGCATGTAGATATTTCTTATTGAAGCGGGAAAAACCGCCTCAATCCTGCAGGAACTAACATTCAATTGTTTATTGTACCAATACGTCCCACTTCTACAATCAACTCGCGTGCGTAGGAGCGACGACGCAAACTAAGATTTACAACTAACACATTAGAGATCAATTTCAATCAATATGAAGACTACAATAATTATATATATGATTATTCATTATAATACAGATACTATATTTTCTGATAGGGACTCGTGTACTGTAAATGCACTTACAATAAGTATCACTACGAGTATATGTATTCCGTGTATTTTTGTAATTAAACGCCTAATGAAATTTTGAGCATGCTGTATATGCAAAGTTTATTAATTATATCTTAGGTAGGTAACCAATAAAGTTAGGTCGAATAGTTAGATACCTATGCCCTAAGTTAGGTCATTCAAAAACGGAGATTAACCAGCAGTTAATTACTGTATTGTTTGTAAAAGTTCTTTGTTATTTATTACATCAACTATTGATAAGCTATATGTTCGTAGATATTGTTGGACTCTCAGCGCTCCGTTTCAAGAAGGATACTGATATTTTTGGCTTTAGCCACCTACGGTTTTACTTCATCATCGGTTCGATTCCCGTCTCGGGACAAATGTTTGTACGACCTGCAAATATGTGTTCAGGGTGTGTTCTAGTCGTTTTCTATCTATTTATTTAAGTGATTTAATACATTGTATTATGTTAAAGCAGTCATCTAGCGTACCTTGGGCTAAGTGATGCTGTGTGGATTGTCTACTATTATTTATTTATCTCATCGTCTGCCCAAGTACCTACAGCAGCGTGATTCTAGCCCAATTTTTTAGCCAAAAGTGGGTAGGCATGTAAAAAAATTGGTAGTAGTATTAATGATCCCGACGAGATACTTTCACCATTAGAATGCAAAATTTTTACCCTGATGAAAATTAAAAAATTGGAGATCCGCATGAAAATTAAATTTTTATTAAATACCCGTGCGAAGCCGGGGCGGACCGCTAGTCGGGGAAATACAACCCTTCCGCCTCTTCCCGCATAGTTAGAGGCTTTATCTATATAACTACAGCTAACAAGTCAGGTCTCCTTGGGTATCTCCTCAGCAGTAACCAACCCTTTCAGCGGTTGCCAGGCGTTGAAGTGCTGGTTAAGTACCATTGAACCACACACCACCGAACAGTATCATGGAAACTCCCTAGACTTTACGGAGATGACACCGATAATTGAGTTATCGAGGTGAGATAATATGTACATAAGGAGGCGAAGTCTTGAATATTAGCGCACGATTTATATAGGTAAATTTATTTACTTATAAAAAAAAAGTTTGGTTGAGTTATAGTAATCGCATGCACAAACAAACTTTATTCTTCGTTTTGAACCCGCTTTAGAATGAAACAACAAATGTATCAAATGTACCTATCTAGATTTTCGGTTATGAGCGCCCTAGCGCCACGATCAAGTCGTTTCCTCGTCCGTCTTCCGGCAGTAGGCCCTGATGGTGCCCTGAAGTTCGTACCAGGGACTGGCCCGCACCACGACCGTGAAGTATCGGTAGCCAGCACCGCCGTACAGGATTATGGGAATACACTCTTTGGTTTCCACGGAGATGAACGATATCTGGAAAGGTTCGATTAAATTATAATTAACTAGCGACCCCGCCCGACTTGTATGACATGCACCGTACTAAGCCGGAAAAAAACCGCATCAAAATCCGTTGTGTAGTTTTAAAGATTTAAGCATAGGTACATAATGGACCGACAGTGGGTAGCGCCATAGTTGTGAATATACTATAATATTATATTATTTTTGTGACATCACGTACGTAGCCCTTACTACATAGTTCTACAGCAGGCGTAGCGTAGCAATAAATGTTATAACGTCTACGATAACTTTGGCTCACTGCGAATAATAAAGTACTTAGTACCTACCTACTTACTAGGATTGGTATATAACAGAATATGGAGAATAATATCATTTTGGTTTGAGCGTCTGGCCGAAGCGCCGTGTAACCCGAGGGTCAGTATTTGGCACAGCGAGCGCGTCCGCATTGCCATACAGCGAGGCAATGCAGCCAGCGTCTTAGGGACGCGTCCGAGTGGGATTGCTAAGGGTCAGTTGAGCAACCTGTTGTTTATTTACAACAGTCCGCAGATCAGTCAGTCTTCGGCCAGCAGACTAGTCAAGTGCCCTCAGATTTCAAGAAGCGTAATTTTGATGGCATTTTCATGTAAAAGAGATGAAAATTCCTTACATCACAATCCAGAAACTCATGGCAGATGACCTGATGGCCAACTGCAGTAGCCGGATAGTTGAACTGTCTCCTGAAGACCCGCCGGTCGTTAGGTGTCCGCATGCCTTGATACAAGTTGGCGTAAGGTTCCTTCACCAACGTCCTGTGTGATGATGATGGAAGCGGTTGTGGGTACTCGTATGGCTTCTTAAGAAGGTGTTTGAATGAAAACTTTGGTCTGGAAAAAAAGAAATTGAAATGATTTTTGGAATCTACTAACGGCTCATTTTATTGAATTCTTATGATGCGATTTAAATGTCAGATCATGGTTGAACCCTACGCTGCTTGATTTTTGGTTGAATTCATAACGAGAAAGAAAGAATATAAGAAGAAATAAACCTTCATTGGATCCTCAAAATATAACAAGACACGATAAAACAAAGATAATATTAGATAATCTGAAGATAATGATCTAATGAAAATAATGTGGAACAGTAAAATCAACCTATGTAAAGAATCAAAATCAAAGAGAAATTCGTAACTTTTCCCGCTGAACTTATTTCTGTATAACTATGTGGGTATTTTTAACACGTCTACCTACTCCTTCCAGTTTATATTAGGTAGATTGGTGCCCCTATAAAAAGTTAGTGCAAATATCTTTTTATGGGCGCACTAATAGAAATTGGAGACATATTTTGATGTACAAAATGCGTAATTTATTGCAACAATCGTAATAAGGTATCAACGGAAGGGCTAAGGCACACTCACTTTCCTTTGTATTGCCATTTTTGCATCTTCTCATATTGATAATTATCTGAAGCAACTAAACTTATTAAGGAAAACACAAAAATGAACTCCATGGACTGTTTCATGGCAAACTATATAACTAGGATCTAATTTTATTAAGAAAATGTAAAATACATTGTTCAACAGTTCTTTTATTGGGCGTCGGTCTGCTAATATTTTATACGGTCGAAATAAAATGCAGCGAGTTTATGTGTTTTTTATAACCTTACGGTACGGTAGGTACGGTAGGTTTTAGGTACGATTTTCACCAAATGAGAGTATCGATACTGTGGTACCTAAGTGGTACGGTACTGCGTAGGTACCTTCTGCTAGATATGCGAGTACGGTTGGCTGCCAAAATAATTTCAAGGTAATTTAATGTATTGGCTAATCTCTGTATTGGTATGATATTGGTACCTTCCACCATCTACCAAACTAGGTTAGGTATAAATAATTTTATAGACATTTTATTAATCGATACCAAGTCATTGCATTTATATTACTTTACTGGTAGGGAAGGAGTACCTCTCTACTCACTTCTCATAATGCATTCCATGTATGTACATGTAGTAGATTTTTTTAAAGGTTTAGAATAAATCATGTTGGACAATCCACACAGCATCATCTAGCCTTAATCCGTTCACTGTCTATCCCCAAGCTCTGCAGAGCTTGTGTGTAATCGTTATAGATGACTGATGTACCTGCTGAATGCATGCGTTATACCTATTCACAGAAATCTGTTTAAGCACCAATAAGGCAGAGCTTTATTATTCAGATTTCTGTGGTTTTATTACATAGATAGTTATTATTAATAGAAAACGACCAAAACACACAGAACGAATATCTGCAGATCGTACAAACATTTGTCTCGAGGCGGGAATCCAACCTGCAACCTCCTGCGTTGCAGGTGGACCTTCGCCCACCACGCCACATTGGCCGTCAATGATGTAGAAGTACGTAACAAAGTTCGCTTGAATGGTGGGGATAAGATTTTATCTTCCGTGGGAGCATTTGGTACACGTTTAGACGATAAGACTACTACTTTTCCTGCCAAAATAAAAAAGGCGGGTTTGACGAGTTTTCAATTATGTCTAAGTACCTACTTATGATGTTTTCATCACCCTATCATCGCCCAAATTGCCATTGCCATTTGTCCACATTTTTACTACCTAAATTATTTGGTTTTCCTGCAATAAAAAACCGAAAAACTAAGTACCTACAAAGTTTTGTTCAGAATTTTAGCTACTGATTGATATGATAGTGATCGTTGCTCAAGATCTCATAACTTTAGCGAACTAACGAACGAACACCTTCGAATACAACGTCGGTCGTTGCGTCGTCGTCAGACATAAAACTGTATCGTTAAAACGAAACGTAAATGTTGCTGAACTATCTGCCAATGTCAAATGAAATGATAGAAAAAGAAATGTCAAATCGATCTCATCTCATTTGGGAGTTGGGCCTTGTTGAGTTGTTGAGCGCTTTGCCGTTGCCAGAGAGAAAGCGACTCTAAAACTGCTACTTTACTTTGCTTGTCGACAATTTATTCATTTTATTTGCTAAGGATTATTCTGTTGATAACTAAAACATTTTTATGAACGGTGCTATTTGTTAGCATTTATAAATTTATTATTCAAGAACATAAATTCGCCGATAAATAGCTGTATTTATAATTTAATAATGGAAGGTATGTCTCCACTTTTGTACATGGTTTTAAATCATAAATTGAATTATCTCTAATAACAGTTCAATATTTCCAGGTTCTTCGGCAAAAAAATCTACCTCTTTAGAAACGCTAGTGATACAGAACATTAGCAATGTTAACGATCTAAAGGCAAAACTAAACGACATCATAAAAATCGGAAAAGATTACGAGTACGAGGTGTCTTCTTGTATTAAATCTTTATTGACAAGCAGTGACCAAGAAATAACACTGCTGGCAGTGCAATCGGTATCGGAGCTCGTGAAATCCGAAGAGAAACGGGAAACATACGCCAATAAAGATATTATAGGGCCCATTCTAAAGATATTAGAGAAAGAGTACACTGCTGATAGGCATGAGCTTATAAAGCAATGCTGTAGAGCCCTAGGGAATCTATGCTGTGACTGTAATGCTTCTAGGAACATTATCCTCGAATCTGACGGTGTGAAAATACTCCTAAACTTGTTAGACTACTGCACGGATAAATCTCAACATGACATCAAGATTCTAGTGGGTAAAACATTGTTAAACTTTGGTATTGGTGGTCCAGAGTTTTGTAATGCTTTGACACAAGCCAACATAATAGATTCGGTGCACAGAATACTGTCCCTGGAGCTTCTCAAGTATGATATGGATGATGATACAGTTTCTACGGTGCTGCAACTGCTAAGTGTGGTGAATACTGAAGTGCAGGACACCTTACTGAGTGAGGATATTAATAGGGATGTGCTCAATGTGCTGCGAGAGACGTCAAACTTGGAGATATCTGAGCTGTGTTTGGAGCATTTTAGTGTACAAGCTGAACATGGTGATTATCAAAAAGTCTATCCATACACACAACTTACATCAGTCCTCTGAGTATACTCGTGCACAATTCTTAAAATTCTAATTAGTGGCTATCAACAGTTCACAGTAGATGAATGTATGGAATATATTAATTTACATCCTCTTGATTCTATAAAAGAAATTATAAATCTTTTTTTCTTCGTAACACTCTTGTCAGAGTGGTTGTGGTCATTATGTCCTTTCTTGTTGGGTGGCTGTTGTTATTCGCCTCACGAAGTCTCTCTATCTTTCTCACTCTTGTAAAGGATTGCCGAAAATTTAAAATGCTATCTACAAACCCTCTATCTAAACAAAACAATTTTTGATTCCAGACTCAGTTAAGACACTGATAGCTAAAGAAGGCGGAGGTGAGCTGCTGATCGCTCGGCTGAAGCAACTTCTTGAAAGACACGAGGCTGGACACCTGAGTGTCGGGGACGCGGAGGTAGAAAGTATTGTGAAGCAGGCTTGTGAACTGCTGATTATTGTACTTACTGGAGGTAAGTGTGGTATATTTAGTTTTAAAGCAGTCCCCATTCTGTGGATTAAATGTGACCAAGGAAATCTGATAAGCAGAGGCCTATGTCGAGCAGTGGACTAATATAGGCTGATGATGATGATGAAAGGCATCTCTGACCCATGAAACAGTGAACCCAGAGTAAGTACTAGGTTGGAGCATGCATTAGTGTGTCAGTCATTGTCAGTTGCTTACAAAGGAGATAGATTTTTCTGCTGTGGCTATAACTAAATTATTCTCTAATACAATACATGTAAAGTAAATTATCACTGTTAGTAGTAAAGATAAAGATAAAGATAAAGATAAAGAATTTATTGTTGTGAACTAGGTGTAACATTACATTAATATTGGTCTTATGTCAAATATATTAGAGTATCTCTAGTTTGCCAGCTAGGCTTACAACATCAATACAAAAATTAAGTACAATAATAAAAAAACTAAATATTATGAGTGAATGAATAGGTATAATGTCAATATGTATTAGAATTTATCATTTAAGAATTCGTCAATGGTATAATAAGCCTTTTCCTCAAGTAATTTATTTAATTTGGTTTTAAATGCATTAATACTATTTTCGGAGCGTATTGATAGAGGGATCTTATTATAAATTTTAGGGGGTAGTGAAATTACTTTTTTCACAATCAAACCATGTAAGATCATTGTGACTGAATCACTGTAGATGTACGAGGGTAATGACCCTTAATTGAATAATACAAAACTTTATCTCTTTTCCTTCAGATGAAGCGATGCACATTCTCTACTACAAAATATCTTGAAAAATGATATCTCTTTTCCTTCAGATGAAGCGATGCACAATCTCTACAACAAAATATCTTAAAAAATTATATCTCTTTTCATTCAGATGAAGCGATGCACATTCTCTACAACAAAATATCTTGAAAAATGATATCTCTTTTCCTTCAGATGAAGCGATGCACATTCTCTACAACAAAGAATCTTGAAAAATTATATCTCTTTCTTCAGATGAAGCGATGCACATTCTCTACAACAAAGGCTCTGGCTCTGTGTACACGACTGCAGTGAGCTGGCTGGACGCTACCGACTACAACTTGCTGACGATGGCCGTGCTGGCGATCGGTAACTTTGCAAGACAAGACGACTACTGTCTCAGCATGATGCAGGGCGGCGTTTATGATAAGATACTGGGTAAGGCTTGAATGTTGCTGTTGATAATCACTAGATGTTGACTGACCAGCCAGCCGCCAGAGGTAGAGCCAGTCTAAACATATGTATGTTTTTATCAAATTGCATAAAAAGCATTCTAATGCTACCGAATTTGCTGTTTCTTTTTTAGTCATTTAGACTATTTGAGATTTTATTGCAAAAATGTATCCTTATCAGCAAAATAGTCTATTTTTTCAGTAAGAAATATGTCTTTTTTTTATCATTTAAAACCCGTTCTGCTACGACGATTAAAAGTTTTAAAAAAACTACGACAGCGACATTTCTCAAACTCTCATGCAAAAAAACCATAAATATAATAGTCCATTGGTGTGATCAAAGTGCAGATTCCTTTGTTTCTTCGTAAGTTTTGGTCAATCAACATAATTATCACCATACTCTTTATTATTTTTGCAGACATATTCGAAAACCACCAGAACATCGAAACCGAAGACGAGCCCGACTCAACTCTGATAAAAATTCAGCACGCAGCGCTTTCAGCGCTTCGTAACCTCGCGGTGCCAGCGGCCAACAAGCGGATAGCGGCCGAAAGAGGACGCGCTGGGCCGTTGCTGATGTCCGCTTTGCCGAAACAGACGGACCATCATGTGGCTTACAAACTGCTAGCGGCTATACGAATGCTGCTCGATGGACAAGGTAAAATAGATATATAGACATCTCGTGACCACGACAGAGTGCAAACCTGTTAAAAAGTCTAAAAAAATAAATAAAGAAAAAAAGTTAAACAAACGCGATAAATGCCCGTTAAAATAGTACTAATAACGCTTGTTCAGATCGCGTAAGTTTAAAAATATTCATAGATAGATTTGGTTCACAAACATAGACAGCAATAATAAACAGAAAATAAAGTAAACTTTTACAATAAAATAAAGCTCTCACACTGAATCATTTCAGCTCAAATAAAAGAGTTGCAGTAGGGACCTACTGCGACTGCTACTATAACAACAAATTTTTTTTTGTCTAATTCCAGAGTGCATAGCAAAGCAGCTAGCCAACGAGCCCGCCGCGCTATCCGCGGTGTGCGAGTGGGCGCGCGCGGGGGCGGGCGCGGGCGCGGGCGGGGAGGCGCCGCGCCTGCTCGCCTGGACCGTCAGACAGCTGACCGCGCCCCGAGACAGGGTCAAACTAGTGCAGGTGTGCTTAAAACGCACTCGAAAATCAACTTTAAAATTATTAAAATAAAATGCATACATGGTTGAACCTAACAAAAAATTCTAGCGCGTCCTCGAAGATACGCGGGAAGCCCCGCGCAGCGTCGAGTCTGCGCCCGCGTCGTACGCTTACTCTCTGTCTGCACTGACCCTGGGTCAGCACAGACGAGTTCGAGGACGCGCGAGGATTTTTTGTAGGTTCAAGCATGTATGCATTTAATTTTAATTATTTTAAAGTTGATTATCGAGTGCGTTTTAAAAATCCTCTCCGCTGCGCTCCTCTCTGTCTGCGCTGACCCTAAATCTATTAAGGCCGGTGACGGAAGAATTTCCCATACAGACGTTATACCAAAATGATTTTTAATTTGAGCATATTTCCACCAACCTGGTGTGTACCTGTCAAGTCGCTACGCTAGTAAGTCATAGAAAAATGGCGCTTACCGCCGTATTCTATGACTTGCTACTTATATCTCATTAAATACGGCGGTAAACGCCATTTTTCTATGACTTACTAGCGACTTGACAGGTACACGCCAGGTTGGTGAAAATGAGATTTCCAAGTTATTTTAGGCCATGAAAATAAAACTGACAGGATCAAAATAAGTTCTTTATTTTCCATGAGAGTTTAATGTGTGTTATCATTTCAGGTGGACGGTTGCATCTCGAGCCTGGTAAACATGCTATTGGTTTCTCACTCGCTCATGCAAAACGAAGCTATCCTCGCTCTCACTCTACTCGCCATCGAATCCCTCAAGAAACTCTCACCGGAAGAAGTACCAAACTTTGATTTCGAAAAGAGCTTTAGCGCTCAGCTTATAAAGTCCGAAATCGGTAAGCACATCTCGGTTCTAGCTGATACGAACTGCGCGAAAATGCCGATACAAGTTGCTGAGAATCTGTTGGCATTTCTAGACATTACGTCTAAGAATAATGAAATTGTATCTGATTATAAGGAGGCTAAGGTTCAAGATCATTTGAAGAAGTTTTTAGACTCTAGAACCGATTTGAACGTTGAAAATAAGGAATGTATTCAAAGAATTCTCAAAGCTATATCGTTGGATAATGGCGACTAAAACTAAACTTACTGCAATGGGTTTAGTTTTAACAGTGAATATAATTCAATATTCTAACTTTCACCATGAGATCAAATCAGTGCATACAAAGATATTGAATTTGATCTATGGGAATGGCTAAAAACTTCAAATGTATTCTAAATTAATTTAAACTCTATTTGTATGCTCTCAAAGTTCAATTTAGACTCTTGCTGCCTTAATTTTCGCTTACTTTCCGCTAAAGTCGTTGTGCTAGACTTATCTTTACCTACTAGTCATAGTTTTAAAATCTTTATCTCGATTTTTCTAAAGTATTTTGAAATCTACTTTTTTGATTATTACATTTTACATTCCTAGCGTTTTTGTAAACTTTACCAGTTTCTCTTACTTGCTTCTAGTTGAGAAACCACTTATGTATAAGATACACGTACTAATAGACCAGTCGTTAGTACTCTATAGTTATTCTGTGGTACTTCTTAGCTACTTCAGTCACCAAGCAGCATTGCTGTGTTCTGGTTTGGTTATGGTTACTAAAATTACAAGCACATTCCTCATATTCCTCTTTTGACACCTATGGTCGGATAGGTGATCATCCATCACCAATCTCTCCTTTACCAACCATTGTGATTATGACCAAAATCTTTTGGGCACTATCAGCATTGGACGATGTGTTGTGTAGTTAGGCTGATGAGCTTGTAATTTTATTAATTTTTAACACCTTTTTGCTTTTCAAGGGGACGGACTCAGGGCATTGCTCGTAGATCACATTTCTGCTGACCTGTGAGGGAACGCTTTAAGAGTTTAACTTTGGTAGATTCAGATTCAATAACTTTATTTCTTTAGGCTTACAAAATAAGCACTTAGTCAAAGTACGTACGTCTCTTTACACTACAGGCGCCTATATATTTCGTATCGCATCTCTTTCAGACCAAATTAACTTTGTCTATGAAGTATGTCATTCCAGTTCCTTCCCTAATGGTTGACGGGTAAGTCCACAATTAGGGAACTTCATAGGCGTGCATACCAAACCATGAAATATCAATTAAATGATTTCACGGGGAATATAGGACCGATGTTACCTGCGTGCTTATAGAATAGTATTAAGAAAGACGTCACTCTCGAATCGGGTCTGAGCGAGACAGCAAGCGATGACGTCATTCTCGATCACTCTCGATCTCAAGTAGCAGGAACCTAGGCGCGTAATATAACCCTGAACCGCCCCTGATTACTAAAAGGCAACTCCTTTAGTACCTTTGTATGAAGTGACAAATTTTCATTGAAAAGTGTCAAAAAATCGTGACGAGACGAGGTGCATTTAAGTATTCGAGGGTAGTTTCTAATCCGAAAACAGACGTTCAGCAACAGACAGCTCGGCTAGGCGCTCGCAGTGCGGCCGGTCCCGTACATTTTCACACTCTGTTTTCTTATCTACTCGTACCATATTGTAGTGCGGCCGTGCCCTGAGACGTTCCAATAGCTCTTGTTATTTAAGTCAAATTCATAACTTAAGGTTGTACCTACCTATTAGTCTAGTGATTCTAGGCACATTATAACAAAAATATAAAGCAATAAATAAAATACTCAGAGTACAAGTTAGTATCACAGTACTGTGATTAAACATTCTTATTGTATGGTATATTTCTAATTATATCGCCCTAAAGTTAGCCTGTTTAGAAAATAAGTTTTGTAATGGTTTTTAAATGGGTCAAACGAAAAAATGTGAGTTTATCCAAATTAATCTCTTTTGTTTGATTTCTAATTTTTTTTAAATTACAAAAAAAAACTTATTTAATGTTTTTGTACCACACTTAAGCGACATAGCAAAGCGTGGAATTTGACAACCAAAACAATATCTACGATTTTTGTAGCTATGCTATTGGTTGTTTATAATAGCATAAAAATTGTGTCTATTGTGTTTAAATTGTCTCTGTATTTTTTAATTTTGTTCTTCATTAGTTTTAAGTTTAAACAAAACAATTCACATTATTTCTTTGATTTATTTAAAACCTGTAGAATAAATTAAGTACTTAATTTAAATTCTGTCACTTTAAGGTAAGTTTTGAATCCGATAGTGCACTTATTAAATAGGTACGTAGTTAGCTATGCTATTATCGTGGCTGTGCCATGTTGAGTCTTTTGAGCTGCCTTGCCTCGAGACGGGGCATGCCTCGAAGCTGCCTCGAATAAACACCAGTAAGCCTCGGCGAATGTAGTCTAGGAGAGAATATAGAAAAATTGCGTCGCATCGTTATAATATTGAGTGTTAAAACAACCATCGCTATTCTTGGTCTTCTGTGGACTAAGCACGTGAATTCTTGCCTCCGGGAGAATAATGAAAAATTATTTACATTTTCGAATGCGTAAATAATTTGTAATTAATTGCTTCAACTTCATTACGCAATGTATGACGACGCGATATCACTATTGTCTATATTACAGGACAGGGCCTGTACTGCGTGAAACTGGAATTCAATAATTAAAATTTATTGACACTATTAATAGTAATTAAGCATTATTAATACTGCCATATGCTAGATGTTTATGATTACCAGCATGTGCGTTAAATGTTAGTTTTAGTTGAACATTCACTTTTATAAGTTGTGTATCAAAGGCCTAGTTAATTATTGTAAACTGGGGTCAAATGTAAACGCCTCTGAAATTAGAAAATCATATAAAATTGTGTTTTCAATATTTGAAAAACTACAGTACAGTTTATTTTATTATTTTGTAAGACCTTATGTTATATCGATCAGGTTTATTTGTGACGTTAAGGCACATTCATACAGAAGGTTATCTATTACAAACTCCTTTCTTACTTAATTTATATTAAATGAATGAATATGCGTTAAGTGGCTGAAATTTTTGAATATACTTAATTTTCAAAAACTGATGTAATCATCACCATATTTCGTTTATGAAAATGTATGTAAAGTAAGTAGTTTTAGTCATAGTATTTTATCTTTTTGTGAACCACCTATTTATAGGAATTATAACGACGCATTTATTTTTTACTAGCGGCCCGCCCCGGCTTCGCACGGGTATTAAACAAAAAATTCAGAAAGGGTTGGTAGGTAGGTTTCACAGTTTTCATACGGATCTTTACTTTTTTAACAGCATTAGGGTTTTTGACATTGACTCAACATTCCAAAACTGACACTGGCCGTAGAGAAAAAGCAAGCACCGTGCGCTATACAACCTCTTTTTCTATTCTGACGCGCGATAATAGAAAAAGAGGTTGAATATACAGCCCACGGTTCAATTATTGAATTTTTCATGCGGATCCCTAACTTTTTTGAAAATATTATATAGCCTATGTTCATCACGGAAAATTAAGGATTCTAATGGTGAAAGAATTTTTTAACTTGGTCCAGTAGTTTCGGAGCCTATTCAATTCAAACAAACAAACATACAAACAAACAAACAATCAAATCTTTCCTCTTTATAATATTAGTATAGATATAGATTTATTTTTCTTACATAAAATACCTAGTGATGCAAAGCTCTACACGAAAAATATTGCTGTCATTTTTCATTCAACCAAAGAAAATTTTGCTGTCGACACTGAGCCTGGCTGGGGTAGGTACCCGCACTAGATGAAGCTAGTAAACGTAGTTATGTATTGTTGTATTTAAGTTTCAGATTTTAATAGTATTTAGGTATCATCTTAGCACTTATTTAAATAGTTTTATGGACCAATATTTTACTTGGACAGTATTTTCACTTTAATTACTTTTATAATTTTATCTACACAATTTGACACTCCTTAAAATTTAGAAGAAAACAGCTAATCTGTATTTATATAGATATAACAATATTTATCTCACGAATAGTATTTTTTATATTTCTAAATACCTATCAGTAGGTACATTGATCTTGAAGTGAAAATATTGATTTACTTAATGCAATTTTAGATTTATAGCATCCTGCTAAATTATATAATTCTAAAATCAGATTGTTATTTCATTTTACACCCTATGTCTTTTAATATTACTCTTTCCTTTTTGTATTTAAATTCGCCATTGATGGTTTTCCTACATATAAGTATAAATAAGACGAAATCATGTAATGACTCATTTTAATAGAAGAATACGTACAAAACTTTAATATTCTTAAAGATACAATGTTTACTCTAATATTGATAGAGTTTTAACACTTTCTTAAATCATACACAACATGTGGAATAGTTCAAAAAGAAATTTTATACAGATTATTCTGTATGTAAGACATAATAGATAGAAATATAATCTAACTTACTAAGTATCAGGCAAATTGAATGAGACACGCGAAATTTTGCTTAACCACATATTTGAGTTTTAAAAGCAATAATGAACAACACACTTTGTCTTAACCACAATGTTTAATACTCTGTATTCCACAAAGTGATGTCAATTGGCATCTCCTCAAAACCAAACTTGCAACACATCAAAAATGTTATGATCCCTTTCCTAAGGTTCGAACTATTTTCGACGGCTACATTTCACATTGCCAGACTCTGGGGGCTGGGGATAAAAATAATACTTAATGTTCCATAGAGTCATCAATATTCATGGTAGATCTATCCTGGATCATGGTGGAATGCTGGGTGATGGTCATACGGAACTTCAGCTCTTCATCTGCTATTAGGTCCTGTGGTCTGATTGGCCCTCTGTTACCGCAGCCCGCCACTAAAATATAATAAATTAATATGAAGAGTTAATTCAATATGGACATTGGCGTGGCAAAACGAGATAGGCAAAAGTTGAGACGCGAGAGGAATCGAACCCGCAAAACCTCTTGCGTCGCAGCCGAATCAGCGGTAAGTTTGCGATAGACATTTTTTAAGAGAATATAAGAGACTTGTCAGTCTAGGACTGAAAACCGGACAGACAAATCTCTTATATTCTCTTGTCTGTGCAGGCTTTAGGCAAATCTGTATAAATACCTGGGCATTTTGATCTCTGCTTTGTCCTGATGTAGTTTATGATTGATTCCTTCTCATAGATATGCCCACATACTGTGTTCTTCACTGGATCAACTACAGGTCTTTTTGTTATTGGATCGATCTGTAAAATATTATTGTTATTCATTTAGTTCCAATAAAATATCTGTAATATATATACTTTTTAAAGATTCGTTTCGTATTACAAGTTGTTTATTAATACATCAACAACTTGCACTTGCAAATTTAGTTAACACTCTCCACATTCGCGCGTTGATCGCGCGCGCAGCCGCAAACTTTGAGTGTGCATATTCGTCACGGTATTTTGTCGCATTTGAGGAACCTTCCTTCCATTATTTGCGTGTTTTTGTCACGGCAACGGCAAAGTTTTGAAGGCGCGCGAGTGTGGCGAGGGCACATCATATTTTTTATACCTGTATTTCTTTTGTCCTGTCTTGCCTTGGCTAAGAACTGTGTTAATGTGAGATTACAAACATTACTTACATGTTCATCTGGTGATTCAGTAATGGCTAGATCAGATTCATCCATGTTCTCTGAAATAAAAAATATATTGTAAACAACTGAAAATGTATAATCTTTCATACCTGTACACTGGACTTCAAAATAGTGAAAAGAACAGTGAAATTGTTGAGAGCCACGGAGCGCTCAACTTGAAAGAGAAATGCACACAACCTCTAGTTGGGTTTAGAATCTTGATGTCTCAGCTGCAAAAACTTTGTAACAATGTAAATAATAACACTCACGCCTCTGTAAGCCTCTTTCCACTCGTTTGTTCAGCTCCCTCATGTAAGGATGGTTGTCAACATTCAGCCGCCTACCAGTCATTGTCTCCAAGTGGGCATTGAACCTGGCCTCCAAACTTTCTATGTTTGACTGGTCTGTCTCTCTCTGTAATTACATTATAAACATTTATTTTCGCGTTGACTTCAGTTGACTTATCAAAGCAGAAGGCTGGTCATGGACCTGCTTATACCGTACCGAACCTTGACTTAGGTAGTTTGACTAAAGCATAATTGCACTACTTGCAATAGCTTCAAACTATGTAAGCGTTTCCGTTAAACATGATTTGTTAGGTCTTTAAATTTATTATAATCTAGAGATGATCTAGAGTACAAGCTTTGGCGGGATCAGTTTTATCAAGCAGATTTCTAAAAACCTATACATGTATGTAGACACAAACCTTAGTTTTCTCCAAAGCCTGAATAGCCACGTCCTGCTGAGCCTCCATCATACAGTATTCTTGCACATAGCTCTTCAATTTATCAAACTCTTCCTCTTTTTCTGCATCGAGGTACTTGGATACGTTCTCAGTGCATAGATACAAGCTTGTTATGCATTGCTTCCGCAAATCAGCTAGGTCCGCGTCTGCCATGTCTTACAAACTACTTTCAGTCGCACGAAATTATTTCAGAATAACACAAAACGGAAGAAAATAAATGGAATACGCACCCAAAACGAAAACAAAACAATTTTTTTATGACAAGACAAGACAGCCGGCTATTTGACTGACATTATGGCCATGACACTGACTGCCAAAGTCTGTCTGACAATAACAATAAAGCAGTGGTTTCGCCCCAGTACTCATTCATTATCGTAAGTACTACCACCACTGGGGTGCGTTCAGAGGCTCAGAGTGCGGTTGTTTGCTCAGACGAACGAATATATAGACCTGAAATACCTACGTGCATACCTAAAGTTAGTCTGGCACAAAGATGGCGGCCTGCTGTAGAGTTGCGCGTATTTTAACATTGAATATCGATAAGTAAGTAATTGAGTTGCACGGAGTTGAATTCTAAATTTTCGAATATTAGTAAGTAGAAGAATAAGTACCTATCTTTAAGCTCTGTTCAGTTTTATTTAAGTTTCTATACCTTGGTGATCCGTAACGGCCGTAACGGGTCATTAGCATTATATTACCCTCCGTCCTATCGTCTAAAAACGGGATACTACAATAGATTTCATCAAGTTCAATAAAAAACGCTATTTACTACGTACAGTACAGCTCAATTCAGTTAATATTAACACTACAACTTCCCCAAGCTTTGGCTGGCACTCAATTCAATGAATATCCTCTATATTCAGTACTAATACTAATATGTTCATATAAGACAATTATTTAGGTTGCCGCGCTCGGCCCAAGGTAAGTTTCGTGTGGACTGCCAGTTTCTGCAGCTTGTACCTTGATGGCGTGTGTGGAAGAGTCTTAGACAATCACTGACCTATCAAGCCCATTCCATCAAAAACTGACCTTTTTTGTAAAAACGTTGGTTTTTGCTGGAGTCGACGCCGGAAAGTTAAATCAATCATTTTCGAACACAAGGTCACTGACCTTTATTGTAAAAACGTTAGTTTAAGCTGGAGTATACAGGTAAGTTAAATAAATCAGTTTCAAATACAAAGTTAGACCTTTTTGTATTTTTGGAATTCTATGTGTCGGGGTATTTCTTCATGTTTTTTTTTATTGCATCGCGATCGCGATAGCTCCTGCGCTGCGGGAAGTGCAGTGCAGCCTCTCCGCCATTGCGTAACAAGGGACAGGCACACTGTGCCTGTCCCTTGTTACGGCTGGCGGAGGCTGCACTCCCTTCGCGCCTCCGGCTTATTATATACCTACACTCTAGGGGCTCCACGCACAAGACCACGTGGAGTCGGGGAACTCTGTGTCGGATCCGCCACTCAAATTGAATCTAATCAACTCTTCCCGGAATGCTCTGTAAAGTTTTTATATTGTTTCTGCATCCATATTTAACGACACACTTTGACCTCTAGCACCGAGGTCATTGAACTTTGGGGTCAAACCGCTGAACCAAAGTTGCACCCCTAGTGACCCTCTTAACGATGCCACAAGAAAAAACATTTGTTATAATATGCCTAAAAACATCTTTCGAAATTTTTCTAAGTCTTTCGCCTTGAAACTGAACGACATACTTTGACCTCTAGCGCCGAGGTCATTGAACTTTGGGGTGGATCACCTGAACCAAAGTTGCACCCATAGTGACCCTATTTACGTAGCCAAAAAAAATACATGTTATATATACATAAAAAAATTCGTCGAAAATTTTCTAAGTCCTGCGTCCCGTAAACTCCACCCCAACCAAAAATTCTGTCCCTGGCACCACACCTTTGAATCTTGGTTAGCTTGGTTCAAAGTTGCTGACGCTGCTGTAAAGGATTTACTTTTATTTTTGTGTTATTGGTACTGCGTCGATGAAATAATTCGTTATCGATAATCGATGTTTTGAAAATACCGAACCCTAACTCTATTTACTATGACGAATAATTTTCTTCTAAAATCACATAATATTCATAGTAAAACATTGAATGAATAAAGAAAAGCAAGCGGATCTTTATAAACTTTCCCACAAACAGCAAAATGTTTGAAAATAATAGAAAATGTAAGAAATTTTGAATGAATTCGGTACCTTTCCCATGCAACGTTATATTTTGATGTTTTTTGTTGATTTTCATGCGACAGCCAAACACTCTGCACATACACTTATAAAATACATTATTCTCCAAGTTTGCACACTATAAAAAAGCATAATTATCGCCTATTAACTCTAAATTTCCTTCATTTTCGAATAAAAACAAGTCCGGATGACAACTGATGTACTTGTTGTTGACTGCGACTAAACATGGCGACCGGCCACAGGGGGTGAGGGGTGAGGTATTTTGTGACGTCACCAAAACAATGTTGCCATTTTCAGTCATGATCAAACTGCTGTTGTCCTTTTTTACTCATGATTATCTTCATTAGTCAAAAAGAGATGCCGATATGTAAGTAACTCTGCTGTCGAAATACATCACATTTCTATAACTAACTGTTCGTAACAAGTTCGTATAGATGTTTATGCCAGATCTATATTCCTCTATAATCTAAGGTTGTTTGGTGTAAATTTTAACTTACCCAAAGGTTCAGAACGAGTCGGTTGTTTAACGTCAAAGTTGACATTATCATGACAAAACTAACGTTACAGTTTTTTTTTTTTTTTTTTTTTTTTTATTTTTTTATTTACTGTTAGTGGCTTTAGTATCGCTGCGGCCATGGTTGGCCTATTGTGATCGCCACTTTGACGGTTCACCTCCGGAGGCGCGGCGTTATAGTTCGCCACTTATCCTTGCAGTTGCTAAGAACTGTAGGATATCCTTCGGGGTGATATCACGTAGTTCGTCTGGGCTAAGCAGGTGCCTGCCCAAACGAGTGCTACGTTTTTGCATCAGTGCACCACATTCTCCTAGCAGGTGGAGAGGCGTTTCTTCCGCCTCATCACAAAATCTGCAGGATTTCGTGTCGCTTAGCCCCAATTTGAACATGTGCTTGTTAAGGCGACAATGTCCAGTTAGGGCTCTTGTTATGATGCGAAGATTGTTCCTGTTTAGCGCTAGGATTTGGTTGGTGTACCGTTTGTCGAAGGCTTTTAACAGTGATTTTGCATGAAGCATGCCCGAGGAATTTTCCCATAGCTTTATGGATTCCTCGTAGCAGGTGTTCAGCAGGATTCTGTTAGCCAGGCTTTTAGGAATGCCACAGAACGGCTCTGGTCCAAACTGAGTCCCCATTGCCCCGGACTTTGCGAGCTCGTCGGCATTCTCATTGCCGTTGATGCCCGCGTGGCCCGGTACCCATCTTAGGATAACTCTGTTATTCGAACCCAGAGCGTTCAGGCGTGACAGGCAGTCCTCGACTAGCCTGGACGTGATGACCTTCGAATCCAAGGCTAGAAGGGCAGCCTGACTATCGGAGTTAATAAAAATAGTTTGGTTGGAGTATCGCTTTTGCAGATTTATATCAGCACATTCGAGAATGGCGAATACTTCTGCTTGGAAAATGGAGGCGTATTCTCCTAGGTTTATGCTCCTGGTAAACCTAGGACGCTCTCCGTATATTCCACAGCCTACATCCAATCCCATTTTGGAGCCATCTGTGTACCATGTTAGGCACCCATCCTTGCAGGGGAGCTGGCTATTCAGCCAGTCTTCCCTGGAAGGCAGTTCCACTGTAAAGTGTTTATCAAACACATGGCGTGGGAGCATGGCATCAGTTGTCATGCTCAGGATGGGAGATTCCAGAGTTGAGTCTTGAAGAGATCTCATTTTCTGGGAGAGCCAGTTCCTTCGGCCTCCAATGCAAGCCCTATACATGCTGGTCTTTGCCTCTTTGTGTATGTGTAGGTATATGAAGAGGAGGAAGTCCCAGCAGTGCATTAAGTGCAAGCCCAGGTGAGGTGGACATGGCTCCCGTTGCCATAAGGCAGGCAGTCCTTTGTAGGCTGCTCAGTTTAGTGATTGCGCTGGACTGAAAGGCTTTGTTGTACCATACCATAGAGGCGTATGTTGTGATCGGCCTCACGATGGCAGTGTACAGCCAAAGGGCAATCCTGGGGTTAACGCCCCAGTTTTTACCCATTAGTCTGCCGCTCGCCCCTAGAGCCATCTTTGCTTTTTGCAAGACGTTGGCTAGGTGAGTGTTCCACGTTAGTTTTTGGTCGATAGTGACGCCCAAGTATTTTACTTCTGTGGAAAACGTTATGATTTTACCGTTGAGTACAGGCTTCACAAGCTTGTCTAGCCTTCGTTTGTTAGTGAAAGGTATAATCACAGTTTTGTCAGCATTGACTGAGAGCTCGCTGTTACGGCACCAGTCGCTGACAGTGTTGAGAGCTCGCTGCATGATACCAGAGATGGTGGATTGGCAGAAACCTCGCACGACAATCACAAGGTCATCTGCGTAACCTTGCGCATCAATGCGAAGGTCTGCCAGATCACGCAGGAGCTTATCCACGGCTAAGGTCCATAAAACAGGCGATAGGACTCCGCCTTGGGGGCATCCCCTAGCCGTGGATATTTCAATAGTTGATTGTTGAAGGGCAAGTTTTGCTCCCCTATGCGTGAGCATATCCTCCACCCATCTGGTGGTGGTCGGGTCAACATTTTTGTTTTTCAACCCACTCACCAGAAGCGATGTAGGGGAGTTATCAAATGCCCCTTCAATATCAAGGAATGCGCAGAGAGCTATTTCCTTGTCCTCCAAAGCCTTCTCCACTTTGTCAATGAGACTGCTCAGCGCAGTTTCTGTGGATTTGCCCTTACGATAGGCATGTTGGCTGTGGTGGATGGGAGATGTAGCGAGCGCTACATCTCTGATGTATCTGTCTACCACCTTCTCCATGGTCTTGAGAAGAAATGAAGAAAGGCTTATTGGTCTGAAGGACTTTGGCTGGCTGTAGTCCTTCTTTCCAGCCTTGGGTATAAAGATAACTTTGACTTTAGTCCACTGTTCTGGCACATATCCCCAGGCGAGGCTCGCCCTGAATATTTTTACCAGATATGGGGTGAGGACGCTTATTCCCCGCTGGAGAAAAATTGGGAGAATTCCGTCCTCACCACAGGCTTTGTTTGTTTTAAAAGAGTTCACAGCCCACCTGACCTGGTTCGGTCTTATGATCCTGGCTGCTCTACTCCAGTCCTCGTTCCGAGGCTTGTTGGAATTGGTGGATGCAGGTTGATGCAGGCTTTTGTCCCGCGAACCAGGGAAGTGGATTGACGCCAGCAACTCTAGAGTTTCCTTATCATTTGTTGTTAAGGAGCCGTCCCCTCTTTTGAGGAGACCTAGTTGATTAGGTTTGGCTTTAGAGAGCAGTTTGTGGAGTCTTGCACTTTGAGGCATGTTTTTTATCTCCTCGCAGAGCTTCCTCCAAGTTGTCCTCTTAGCCTTCCTAATTTCTATGTTATATTTCGTTAAGGCTTTTTGGTAGACCTCCCAGACGCGAGTCTTCATAGCCTTATTGAAAAGTTTTCTGGTCTTGCTCCTTAACTTTTCAAGCTTGGAGTTCCACCAGGAAACTTTTCTTTTAGTAGTTTTGGACTTTAACGGGCAGCTCTCCTCATAGGCCGTGCAAATGCCTTTAGAGAGGATCGCAACCGCAAGCTCAAGACTATCTCGGGTTTTAATACTTTTGGGGCATTCATCGAGCGTTTGCCTAAGTTTGTCATTGAAAACATCCCAGTCAGTCGCCCTAGGATCCCTGTAAGTTAAGATTTGAGGATCAAGGGAGGCCTTAATCTCAAAACAAATGTGTTTGTGGTCGGACATTGAGTTTTCGCTAGTAACATGCCAGTCATTGATATGCCTGGCAAGGTTGTTAGTAGCGAACGTTATGTCCAACACCTCTTGTCTAACCCGGGTTACAAAGGTCGGTTCGCGGCCTATGTTAAGTATGGTTAGGTTGTTAGCTACAATAAAGTCATACAGTAACTCACCTCTTGCGTTGACGTCCGTGCTCCCCCAAGCCCAGTGGTGAGCGTTGGCGTCGCAACCAACGAGGAGTTCGGCGTTGTTCTGGGCGGCGAAGTCGACCACCCTCGCCAAGTCCCCCGTTGGGTTGTCTCTCTCTCCGGGTAGGTAGGCAGAGCACACAATTACCCTCGCCCCGCACCATCCCTTGAGGTCGACAAAAGCAGCCACCAGGTCGTCGTTGCAAACCTCTGTGACAGGCAGAAAATTAACAAAATTCCTAAAAATTATGCAAGCTCTGGGTCTAGTGCCAGTACAATTAACTAGTAACTTACCGGCGGCGTCGAGTCCCAGAACCTGAGTATTGGCTACCCAGGGTTCCTGGATCAAGGCGAGGCTAGCTTGTCCTTCAGACAGGCAACACTCCATCACCGCGGAAGCTGCCGCGGCATGGTGGAGGTTTGCCTGGAGGATCCTCGCCGTCCCCGCCTGGGTAGCCGTTACAGGTTTCCCCGATGGTAACGAGGCTTTGACCTAACTAGTTTCGGGCGCGCTCCGCGCCCTCGGCTAGTTTCGGCCGGCCTGTCACCCCTTGCACCTCCTCGGGGACCTCCGTGACTCTGTCTCAGTGGAGCCGGTCTGTACTGGGGCGTTACATTGGAGGTGCCAGCCACTACTGCTCTCGGCCCTGGACCTCCTGTGCTTCGCCCGGAAGAACCCGCTCCACTGGACGTGGACGGCTGCGGACCGCTCACGCCTCGCCTCGATGGACCGGACGTACCCAGGGGCGGTACATTGGAGCGCCTTGCCACGTCAGGACGCGGCCTTGGTTCTCCTGTGCTTCGCCCTGGGAAGCCCGGCACACCGGACGTAGACGCCTGCGGTTCTATGCCGGCCACTGTCGGCTTTGAGTCGGAGCCGCCTTTAACCCTGAAGGCTATCTTTTTAAAGCCTAGGGCAGCCTGAAAATTGACGGCTCGAAGGGCTTCTAGAGACAGGTCGTCTAGGGCGAAGGCTACGACGAACCCGTTCCCCTCAGATCTGCTGTATAGCACCTTCCAAAGTTCAGTACGAAGTCCCTCGTTCTGAGTTCTCAGTAGTTGGACGGCTTCGTCAACCGATGCCGCCTCAATACTGGGCACAAACGTAACCACAACCACAGGCTTGGGCAACTCGCTCTCGGGAATAACCGAGAGTTCTGCCCCGGCCCATGGCTTGATTTTAGGGACCTCGCTCACGAGCCAATCTTGGCTCTCCTGGTTCTCGCAAGTAACCAGTATCCACCCAGGTTTGTGACTAAAATTAGCAAACCTAGGCCCCTTACAACTGTTGGCTATATTCAGTATCGCCAGGGTCAGGGAACGATGGACCTGCTTCATTTGTTCGTCGCTCATGGAGGTGGTGTTGCGAATACCAACACGCTTCGCCTCCGCGACCTGCTTGAAGCTAGGTCTGACATCCGACACCTGGGACACCTCCAGCCTTGGGGCCTTTTTAGGTTGCTCCTTGGGGGATTCTTCTTCCGATCTGGGTCTTTTGGTAGACGCCTTTGGATCGGGGGGAGCGTCAACCACGGGGATTTGGCTCCAAGGCTTTGCCGCCAAAGGCCGAGCTTCCTCAAAGCTCAGATTCGCGGCCATCAGCCTTCGGAGCCTCTTCCGGGCTGCTCCGCTCAGCTTTTTCCTGCAATTGCCTGCAGTCGTTCCCGTGGCAGGGGCCGCAGCTTCGGAGCCGCCGACCTCTGACCGGTCTCCTGCCAGGCAAGGTGCAGTACTCATAGGCTCTGGAGAGGCCAGTAGGGCCTCCTCCAGCCTATTATTGGTTTCTCCCGAGAAGGGAGAAGAGGGTTCTCCAGAAGGAGAAGAAGATTTGGTTGGCGTTTTAACGATATCCATGCAAATCCCACGAGAAGCTAGGGAACTAAAGCTACCCGCCAACAGAGCCCCGCATGCCCACGGGTGGGCTAAGTACTACTCCGATTCGCCCTGATTTCGAAGAGACACCGTTCGCGACTGAATAACCTTCAGCCATTCATCCCTCGGCACGGTACGTATGACACCTTGGATTGGTTTGTCGGATTATTGGCCACCGCTAACAATGTCCCCCCCGTAGGGGCAGAGATTATTAACGATGGGAACCAGGGTGCACCGGCCCGCAACCTGCTACCGTTCCCCAGGGACGAATCCCGGAGGACAGGTAACAGTACGGGCACACGAGGAGGTTATCCGACCACGACACCCCTAAGTTTACAGTTGCCGGACGTTCGTTTGTTTTGTTTTTGTTTTGCGGTTACTTTGAGGTAAATTGTATCTACTGACTGTAACTACGATCTATAACTGATAAATACTGAAAATTTTGAAATTTACTGCAGAAATCTTGATATTTAAGTAGATAACAAACTATGACAACGGAAAATATGACAGCTGTCAATGTCAGAGTGTTTTTCGTCGATCGAATTACACCGGTAAAAAGTTGCAACCGTCGGAGGTTGTGAACGCTCTAGTTAATAACAACCGAGCGTTTCTCCTGAGGTTATGAACGACCTAGTTGCACTCTGAGCGCGCTCGAGCGTAGGTTGTGAACGCAGCCCTGGTCTGTGGTACTACCTACTTACTCCAAGAACTTCGGCTACCTACCTACCATTAGCCGTATACAAAGAACTTTTGATTAGGTAGGTAGGTTAACCTACCTACCTACGCTTTTACCTACGTAATGAAAACTTTGCTATATATATCGGGTTCCGGACTTTTTTGCTTTTAGTAGATCTCGTATTGCGTCATTTTGGGCCAATATAAGACGATCGCAGAATGAGCTTGAAGAAGGTTCTGGCTCTCTGTGCACCAAAGTGGGAACCGTAAGTAATTAAACAGTATTTTTTTTTTTGTATTTTAATAACCTATAAGTTTCTTTGTTAACCTGAAATAAATGATTTTATTATTATTACTACATTAGGATAACAACAAAAATCCAGTCACTCCATAGTAAATAATTTATTTTGATCATTACAGTTATTTTATAATACATAAAAACTTAATCTAACTAGTCGCTATAAATTATATTGAATCTCTGAAATTAGACTGAGACTTTACCTTAAGTCCCACATCACCACTTCAACATGTTTTGCTTTATCGCCTGATATTTAGCATTGACGGAAAATGATAAAGAATCTCTGTCTTATTCAAAGTCAACTTATAGCACTAACTGCTAATTGAATAAATAGCATTTTATAAATAATATATGCTTATATTTATATTTCATTTCTTTATTAGTGTTTAGGCATAAGTTTTCCTTAAATAAATAAATAAATAGTGCATAAGCCCTTAAATTATTTGATTTAATACAATATAGTTCAGTTTCTAGGTCATACAGTAACCCCAACATGTCCCAACGCAGCCGACAGTTGCTTCAAAGCTTGCTTCATATCAGCATCGGACAGGTTCCGCTTAGCACCAATCACTTTGAATGCGTTCAGGTATTCTAGCTCCGAGAACTGTGGCCCTTTCTCTCTCACTTGCTGGATTATTTCCTGGAAAATAGAGATGGTATGTTATTTAATTGCAGTGGGGTATTGAGGGTTGAACTTTATGAAAGAAACCATTATCTTGTTACATAAAGTATGTGCGTGTGGATTGAGAGCTCACTTTTAAATCTTTGGCAAATCGAATTGAAAAAAATCACAGATTTAGTAATGAATTTGTAAGAAATGATGCATAGGTCCAACAATTTGTTAAACTTATATCAAAGCCGGTATAACCCTTAGACTGGAGCTCTCAGTCCACACGCTTGAATAATAGGCATACCTCATATCTCAGGAATTACTACGTCTATGTTTTTGATTTATATTAAAGCATTTAGTTATAAATTATCAAAGGTCATTCAGAAGTTTTCAACTCACTAGAAAACGCTGTTACAGAGTTATTGAGGTTCAACTAGAGCTCTCAGAAACGAAAAAACAAATTGTCATAACTTAAATTTTAATACATTTAAAAATTATTTGACTATCATAACTTATACTTTCGCACCTGTGTAAATTAGTTAAAACGAAATAATGACTTATAATTGAACAGTTTAGAAGTTATACAAGATCATAATTTTCAATCTGAGAGCTCTATGTTTTCGACTATATTGGTTAAATGAAACCTCCAAGGATGAATCAAGTTAGGTCAATATATTTACCTCATTTGTACAAAATATTGATGTAGCATCCTTTGTTCTACATGCTATACTTTAGGAGAAAACACTAATTAAATATTTGTATGTAAGGAAACGACTAGGGTGTATATGATTTTTTTTTCTTAGGACTGAGGACTGACCAATGTCGTGATTTATCTCCTCTACTCGTATATTTTTTTACAACAAATCCGCAAAATGAGGCATTCGGTTACATCAAATTCGGATACCTTTGATTTTTCTTTCAGGGTACATTAGATTTTAACTCTTTTAGAGACCCGCAGATTTTGTGACCAACTGATATGAAAGAGCCTTTTATTTCTAATCCATACAAACTTTATACCTACTAATAGATATCCTTTCTAATGCCAGACTTTGATTTAGCTATGTATGACGTATGTTGCCAACGCTTAAATAGCCGCCAGACTTTTACTACTTCGGGCGTTTAAAACTGAAATTAGGGCTGTTTTATGTTAGAAATGATACTTTAACCTGTATATTTTCGTTATCTATGATATATTATGTAGGTATCCGTTTGTGTAATTTTTGCAATAGAATAATTAAACATAGGTACCTATTTTAGTTCTGAAGGTACAAAGAAAAACTATTTTTTTATTATACCTAGTTCTTTATTTTACATCAAAATTTATTTAATTTGTTTTCTATTACATCAGGATTAACCTAGTTTTATGTTAAAAATTAGTGGGTTTTGATACAGAAATCTGACATTACATTGATTCAAAGTCAAGTGTCACAAACACCAAGTAAAGACTGATGTTTATGAGGTTTGAATCAATTCGAGGAGTGCTTGACGTCAGATATGTAGCATGATATCGCTAGCTTATTCTTTCCTACGTCATTGGTTCAATGATGAAAAGAGAGCAAATCAACAAGGAATTAATTGTTAGCGGTAAACACAGCCCCTAAAAGCAGGGCCGTAGCCAGAAATACTTTTCGGGGTGGTAATATTGTAGATTGGTGCGGTATGCCAGCAACAAAAAAAAAAATGAGAGAAACACAAAAAATAAATAACTTCGAGCGTGACACTTTCGGGTGACAAATAAGTTAGCAGTAGTAGTTAAGGGGTAGGTTATTAACATTTTACTTACTATTTATTAGTATGAAAACATAAATAACAGCGAGTGGAACGACATATTGTAGTTTTTGCAGCCATTGGAAATGGTTGAGAAATGACTAAATGTCGTCGAGTAGAGTGAGCCACATTTTTTTGAAATTGGTGTGTTCTTATTTTTCCTTTCTGGTCTATGCTGCATTGACAATTTAGTTTTTTTGAAGATTAACAAAACAATGCAAGAATGGCGAGCGAAGCGAGCTGTAAATTTTTTGACATATTTTCGGGAAGCTGGTAGAAATAACCAAAAGGCTACAGCCTCAGCATTTTTTTTTTCGACTTTTCGGTGGTTTTGTAAAATAGAATCAAGAGTGACAAAAGATTATGATTAGCAAACCCCGCAAAATTTTAGAGGCTTGGCGGTGGTAATTTTGCAGTTTGGTGAAGTAAGCAAGGTAAAAAAATTTTACGGATGGTCAAGTGTAGTAGCAGTGCAAGAGTCCTGTAATGTCTAAAGAAAATAAAACACTTTGATTTTGATTTAACAAGATTTGAAGAAACAAGATAATATTTATCCTAACTTAATTTTATGCTTTTTAATTGTTATTACTTTGTAAATAAAAATTTTACCCTATAGAGTAACATACCGACATTTGCATGTCAGAACAGCTGGAGAATAAGGCGCGGCGGCGGCGGCGGCGGCGCGGCGACAACGGGGCGGTGCGGCATTGCGTGGCGTAGTCATTGTTTATATTATGCCATGGTATTTTGTTACCTAGTATTTTAATTATTGAACTAATTACCTATCTGCGTGACATTCATTCGATATTAGAATGTGTTGTAGAAAAATATACGAGTAGAGAAGATAAATCACGCCATAGGTCAGTCCTAAGAAAAAAAAAATCATATACACCCTAAGTCGTTTCCTTACATACAAATATTTAATTAGTGTTTTCTCCTAAAGTATAGCATGTAGAACAAAGGATGTTACATCAATATTTTGTACAAATGAGGTAAATATATTGACCTAACTTGATTCATCCCTGGAGGTTTAATTTAACCAATATAGTCGAAAACATAGAGCTCTCAGATTGAAAATTATGATCTTGTATAACTTCTAAACTGTTCAATTATAAGTCATTATTTCGTTTTAACTAATTTACACAGGTGCGAAAGTATAAGTTATGATAGTCAAATAATTTTTAAATGTATTAAAATTTAAGTTATGACAATTTGTTTTTTCGTTTCTGAGAGCTCTAGTTGAACCTCAATAACTCTGTAACAGCGTTTTCTAGTGAGTTGAAAACTTCCGAATGACCTTTGATAATTTATAACTAAATGCTTTAATATAAATCAAAAACATAGACGTAGTAATTCCTGAGATATGAGGTATGCCTATTATTCAAGCGTGTGGACTGAGAGTTATACCGGCTTTGATATAAGTTTAACAAATTGTTGGACCTATGCATCATTTCTTACAAATTCATTACTAAATCTGTGATTTTTTTCAATTCGATTTGCCAAAGATTCAAAAGTGAGCTCTCAATCCACACGCACATCATAAAGTTTGTACCTATTTTATTTGTTTGTGTCATTGGTAGTGTAATGTCGATGCAAATGGTGCTGTAATCGCAGTCTACGCAACACATTAGAAACATAATTTACACAACACGCTGTGTTAATTTAATGATTACAGTACGCTGTGTGTATTGACAGGCGGTGCGAGTGCGGCGAGCGAAGCGAGTCTCACGTACGCATGGCGCAACGTGTACTGCTCGCTGGCACGCATTAGGGTCACAGCTCATTAAATCCACCCGTCACCCAACCCGCATGGGCAATCAATCATCAATCCTTAATACATAAACTGGGTAGCGTCACCGGATCGTCTCGCTTGGTGTAGCGGCTTCCGCACCTTTGCCTAGACTGCTCGCAAATTCGTTGACCACGCAAGGTTCACTGATCACGCGGTGTCCACCCGAGGATCGCGAGTGGACATCGAGCGCCAAGGCCATGCGGATCGGGAGGCCAGGGCTTATTCTCTATGAAATAGGAGATTCCTTGCCCAACCCGTGTGACGTCACAACGTATTCTAAATACGATTTTGTCCGATTCCACGCCACTGTCTTGTCGTGTCTGTGTAACGTGTGTGGATTGACAATAGTGAATAGCCCAGGTGGGTCTAGTGAGCTATACCATAGTCGTTTCACCAACTCCACTGTTTAGGGACCCCTGCAGTTTAGGGACGTTGTGTGGTACCTGGTGCGTCATAGTTAGCAGATGCAGGTACTGCGTGGCGCGAT